>ML788023.1:328211-339954 GCA_009831015.1 Picea engelmannii | reverse complement strand
GCACAGAAGTTGTCTATGCCTTCTAGTTTCTCAACAAGCTTTGTGCTTGCAGACATCTTGTACTTGAGGCTATGAAAAATGACCAAAAATGAAAATGCTTAAAATCAATTTTTGACCTTACCAGGAGGTGCGCTTGGTTGAGGTGAGTAGCCTGGTGTACTTGGATCTGAGAAAATCCAACTTTTTCCCCTTCAAATATGATCTGCAGATTTCTGGACTGGTGCTTATGGTACTTCAGGTACTCTGGTACTTCTGGTACTTCTGGTACTGGTTTTCTGGTACTTCTGGTACTTTTTTGAAACTAGGGTTTCACTTTCCAGGAGATCCAGCCATTGAAAAGGTGCACTTTAAGTGACAAAATGATCCTTGGGGAAGGGTGCAACTTTCTAGGTGGTTTTGGAGCTGAAAAGCTTCACTTTTGAAAAACCCTAATTTGCAGGTACTGCAACAGTGACATTTTTCTCTTGCGAAATATGTTTCCTTCAGGTTGGCTCTAATACCATGTTAATGTTTATGCCATTATTATAGTTCTTTTCATTTCAATAGATAAGAGCAACATAAGAACAAGATCACTGAGAAATACACATTCACAAGAGACACAATATTTATCCTGGGAAACCCTCTAGGGGCAGAAAACCCAGCAAAAACTTCCTTATCATAAATTGCCAATACAATGTCAAGAGATAACTCAAACCAATACAGATAGTTCTCTCCAAAAGATGTGCCACTCTTCTCCCTCTCTCCAACTGGTAAGTTGCAGCTTGACTCTTAAGAATGAGCAAGTGAGTTATGTGATAAAGTGAGGCGCTAGCCTCTCTATATATACAAGACTGGCACGTGTGAAGGGTCTTCACTGGTAGGGCCGACCTCTCACTCTCGGTGGGTAGACCCACCTTTAATTTATTTATGGGTCTCAATAATAACTGTTGGGGCTGACTTCTTATTCTTCCTAATACAATTATTTGTTGACCAATCCGTAAAAGTGGATTTGGTCCTAATACAATTACCGACATGATTAATCCACAACGAGGATTAATCCTATGAATAAAATAACAATAAGAATAAGAATACTCTTTGCAGTTACATTATTTCAACATAAATGGGAACTCAACTATGCTCCAATTCGTAGAGAGTATTAAAAAATTTAAAAGGGTGATAGCAAACTGGGTTAAACAAAATTTTCAAAGCTCATAAAAAAATATGTCATAGGCTAATCGTTCTACGAAATGATGATTTTTTCCGAGGACATTTTCCCGAAATCTGGCGAGAAATTGTTAGATTCGTAGTTAGAGTGGTTATTTCTATATAATTCGAGTGCCCCAGGGTTTTTCAGCATGTTGAATCCATTTTTTCATTCATAAATGGATTTTGAACAACAAAAAATAGTGATTCATGTAAATTTATATCGTCGGATTCCAGCAAAAAAAAACATTTTGTAGAACAACTAGACAACGCCAAAAAATATACTTGAGGTTGGAGCTCGGATTGCAAATTTATTTAATTAAAGCATAGGAGGGATTTTCTCATACAAAGAGAAGTTTAAATTAAATAATTTTGGAGAAGAAGAAGAGAATGATGTTGGAGTGGTAAGAAGAAAACAGAGAATGGAAAGCAGGGCAATTTGGCTAGTGGAAGGGGATGAGAACACAAAGTTCTTCTAGAATTATGCAAAGCACAGGAAAAATATCAATATTATATGAGATATGAGGAAAGAGGATGGAATTAAGGTTAGAATGATCAAAGCGATTGCAAAACTTGGTGTAACCCACTTTTAGAATATCAATCAAGAGCCACCAAGGGAAAACTTTAAAGAAATAATTAAAATGATAACCTACTTTCCTAGGTTCTTTAATCAAGATCAAAATGAAGACATTGTTGTAGAAGTATTCAAAGAGGAACTAAAAGCAATGTTGGAATCCTTTCAAAAGTCAAAATATTGAGGTCACTATTGTTGGTTGATCGACGTGTCACCCTCCATTTAACTACTCCCCAAGGTGACACACTGAACTTTTTGTGGGCATTCAATCCATATTCAATGGTGGTTGGGATAGTGAACTAAAGTGTGCAATTTGTTTTTGGATACATGGAGATAATTTCTTGTACCATAGTAGCAATTAATACACCAACGGCTTATGGTTCCTTGATATGTTTAGCAACATCCGCGATGTTTAGAATTCAGATCATCAAGGAGAATGGTTGTTCAATTGTGGTTGATTTATATTTGTAGTGCACAAGTATTAAGCAACAATAATCCTCTAATGAGACTTCAAAATTATTTGTTGTTGCTTTATAGTGGTGGTGATTGTTGTTGTTTTGATAGCTCTACATTTTGTGGGTTGAGTTTGTTGTTGTTTTAATAGATCTGCTTGATTTGGTATTTCTGCATATTTACAGTCAATTGATTATTTTCCTCGCTAAAATTTGTGAACTATAAATGGCCAAGGGCTAGTTGTGGTCAAAGAACCAAGGATCGAAGAAACTATGATATAAAGAGTGTGGTGAAAAGTTGGATTTGAGAGGATTTGATAAAGAGTGTGGCCAAGCATAAGGATCATACATAGATCTAAATTTATCAATGTAATGAATGATACTTCATTAACTCGATATTTAATATCAAAAGGACAAAGAGTTGAAATCCATATAGGACAAATAATTATATAAATAACAAATGAGACATAAGATATGATATATATAGGACAAATAATTATATAAATAACAAAGGATACATAAGATATGATATTGATTGATGATTAATACAATGCCATGTCAAAGTGTACTTATAATCCATGACTATTGTTACATAAGTAAATGGGAATGTTCTCCAATATTTTGATAGCTCTCCTCTAAATCCAATCAACAATTTTTGTCAACTGTGAGCATGAAATTTGTAGAATCTGCAAACTCTATTGGCATAGATCGATTTGAGACCCTTGAAAACCCTAATGAACCATGATTATGTCATTTATGGATCTACATGGAAAATTTCAACCCCCCAAAAAGTTGCACATTATACTACTTGAGCGACTTATTTTGGCCCGATCAAAAAGGGACAAAAGGTTGGTCATGTACACTACACCATTTCAATGGCTTTAAAATGGATTCAACCAAAAACATTGTTTGTTGTAATTGGCCCTATCGAACAGATGTTTTTCCATTATTATACCCTGTCAAAGAAGGGCCAAAAAGTTGCGCAGTTATCCTACGTTGTTACAAAATAACTAGTTCTACGGGCTCTCAATGGACATGCATCAATTATGTGTATTTTGTAGGTATGATAAGAAATTTCAAGGAGAATGAACAAGTCACTAGATTTACACAGATTGATTGTTGGTGAAGTCTGCTCAGAAAATAATGTATTACATTGAGCAATAATGGAACCCTTCTATTTGGTTGGTGAGGCAAATGACTACAAGATGGAAAGATTATGGAACAAATAAATCTCCCCACTTCGTCGAAATCTAGTGATTGACAGAATTGTAAAATCTGATATATACATTTTTCAAATTGCAATTTGGAGAATTTGGGTCAAATTTATTAAAACCCTAATAAGCAATTATCCATTGCAAAGATTGAAAAAAATGGTTGATGAAAATGTAATTTTGAATTTCCATCAAATTTAATGATGGAATAGTCCGTGGAAACTCAAGCTAAAAATGTCGAGCATTGGAAATTTTAGCTAGAGTTTACTGCACGCCCTACAAGACACATGAAAGAACATCAAGAAATCAAGGACAACTCAAGCAAGTCCTGCACACAAGAAAATGTGACAAGTATCGTGATTGTGCATTCCATATGCTTGACAAAGGGGTTTCACATGTTGCTTTAGCTTTATGGAGATAAAGAGATTTCAATATGACAAGTATAATGATTGTACATTGTGTTGGCTTAACAAAGGAATTTCTAATGTTGCTTGATATTTTTGGAGTTGTTATCCCCATTTTGTGGATAACTAAGGATATTATGTCTCGAGGCCCTTAGGTTGCAGATATGGAGTGTTGAGAGAATACATGACCAGCAGTACCCTTTTTCACAGTTTGAAAATCCTCTCACCACCACAGATGGTCATAGATTTCTAGATGGAATCCACCACATCAACTAGCTTCTGGAAGGCAGTGGACCTTGCTCCATGAGGTACAAATCAGTATTATGGTGAGCATGATTTCAATATTTAAGCCAATTGAGTAGGGTGTATCTTAGATTGGTCTAGATTTCATGATGTATGCTTGGACATTATTCCTTTTTCCCTGCTTCAACTTGGTGGTTGACATTTTTCCCTAGTAAGTGGTGTTCCTTGAGGATGGGTTTTCTACTAGGAACTCCCTTAAATATCCAGTGTACCATTCCCGACCATAATTACCACTTTCCATCAATTTTCCCCTCCATTTCCTTATCTCTTGGGATTTTAGGGTGTATTGACCCAAGAAGGGGTTGTCCCTCATTCTATGGGAAGAAGGGGTTGAAGGCCTAGAGGGATTGATGTTGGGTAAAAGATAAAATCCTTGTATAAACCTTCAAGATGTTTCACCCAGGGATCACCCAAGAAAGCAATGAAACGCTTATCTTTGAGTAAAAGGGATCCACAATATAATAAAGAATGCTTAAAAGGTGAGTTGAAGGATAGGAGGTATCATGACGAGCTGACCTATCATATCCATGAATGTCTAGTGGTATGACATTACCATCATCTGGTCACCAAACTAGGGTAATGGCTCTTAGTTGCATGGCTGAGAGAAAGGGGGTCTCATCACAAGCCATCCTTCTCATTTCCACTAGATATTTGTGGGTGACATTGCCATTATCTCGTCACCACATCAAGGCAGTGACCTTCAACCTCTCCTTAAAATTATGAAAAAATAAAATAATGGGCTTGGAAAAAGTGCATTGCGGACGAAGGTACCACACACCCTCTACAAAGGCACCCATGAATGACACACTATGACCCCTTGTATGTCATGAGCCCTATGCCCATTGAGTCTTGACCCCAACCACTTCATCCACTTTACATGGCTTAGAGAGGGATCTCTTGGAAACTCTACTTGACCTAGGGAAAGATCTACCCAATAAGACACCTCATCAACCCTCCCATATTCAATCTTGACAAGTTGCATAGTGTCTTTGAGAAATTAATTGTTTGATATAATGATCTTTGATGCACATGCTTAAGTGGCTCATTTATTGATTGGATTCACTTATCATGATGTTATGACTTGAGATCCTTGGAGGACGTGCTCTTTGTCTTTGCAGGACCTAGTTGGTGGATAGTTTTGGGAGAACAGGCCTAGTTTGGGCTTCCATGGGGCTACAATCCCACAAGTGGATGCCAAGGGCCTGCATGTTGGATAAGAAAAATAAAACTTGGAAGGCCTTACATATAACTTGGACAACGTAGCCTAGCCCCCACATGCCAAACATTTTTCCTAGGAGAGGCAAAACGTCACATCTAGAGGCATGATGTGACCTATGGGGGTTAGGGTTTGGTGGTGTGGTTGATGCATTGGCACTTGGATGTTTTGAGCAGAAATGAGATTTGACCATGAAGGAAGCAATTTGGATACTTGACATGTGGCTTTGGCAAGGCTAAACACCCTCCTCCTACACAAACAACTTTCCCCAAATTCCAAAACATCCCCTAAAGGGGTGACGTCCTTCTAAATTAGGGTTTTCTTATGTGAAAAAGTGAATTTTAAATGAAATACTTTGTTAATGGGGAAAGATTAGGGTTTTTGACCCATAATATTATGGTTTACCCCTAAATATGTGGACAAGTCACCTTGGTGACATTTTGTATAAATAAGAGATCATAAGATCTCATTTTATCATAACTCTCCCTCTTGTGAGAAGTATTGGTTTGAAATTTTCGCTACCTTTGGAAAATTTGTCTTTCTTTCTTTTGTTTATGGTTATCTCTTGATGTGATGGTTGATGGAAGTAATGCATTGACCTTGGAAATCTTATCTCTTGCTATTGTGGTGGATTATCTTGGCATTTTTCCTTGAATTGGTATGGTCTTTACTTTCAAGCTATCATTTGGTTCAAGTCAAGGTTATTGTGATAGGATCTAGGTGGGAAGTATAAGGGCATACACTCCAATCATATTTTTCATTATTTTATGCTTCATGTTATTGGTTAAATAAGGGTTTTCTAAGACAAGTATAAGGGCATACACCCTTTTAGATTAAACCCTAGCTAGAGAAACTTGCCTTGGGGAGTAAGAGGGTTTACACCCCCAAGGAGGTAGCTTCTCTAGATCTTTCTTTGCATGACCCCATTAACCCAATTATTAAGAGCACTAGTCATTTATTATTGCATTGGAGGAATAAAATATTGCATTGGGAAACGTGATTTTTGGTCATTTTTACTTCTTGCAAAGTGGATTGTATTCCTTGTGCCTTGGCCACCTCACAGCCACTAGGGAATCCGTGTCAAGGTGATACTTCTTGTTTCTATTATAAAATTACATATTCATCCATTAGGGCTTCAGAAACCCTAACTCATTTGCTTGAATAAATCTCTTATCAACCATTGTATTTTGCTCAAAGTTTGCACACTTATTCTTCTTGGTCTGACACACTTTTTGGAAAAGTTTGAGGCGTTTTCAGTGGATTATTTTCTTTCTGTAATACATTTAATGTTATAGCAATAAGTCTGATATAATTTGCAGTAGACAAGTGTTTACAACAGACTTATCTTTTTATGCTACAATATTGGTTTTTCATCTTGAGTTTAGCTAGTCATTAACTAGTATTTCTCTTGTATCTTCTACTTGATCTCTGGCATTTATTGAGCAGCTCATAGTATCATATTATTGCTGATATATATTTTTATCTATTGCTACAAATTAGGGACAGCAAGCTTAAATTGTTGATCCAAGTAACATTCATCATTGCAAAATAGTTTTTCTTGTGTCTCGGACATGTATTTCACCATTTACTGGTTACTCAACATACTTGGAAACCCTTAGACCTTCCAAAGACTTCATTCCACACATTTTACTCCACTTAGACTTGAACTCTAGGGGATCCACTTATGTCTCTATCCATCTCCATCCCATTCCCCCTAGACTCATTGGGATCGCCTCCCTAGAGTGACCTAGTCACCCTTGAAGTTTGGGACCTACATCAAGGTGACATTGGATGTAGGATTCCAAATTTGTAGCACTTGATTTTTGGTTGGGTCAGGATTTTTCCAAACTACAAATTGTGCTATAAATTTATGGTGTCATTGTCGGGGAAGATTTTGAATCTTCTTCTTACCCTAACGACACTTTGGTAAGATATCCCAAAGCCTTTCCCTTAGCTTTCCTAGAGACTCCACCTAAGGGACATTCACTATCCCTTTTCCTTGATGAGCTCACCATGAATTTCATCTGGTGATTCCACCTTCCATGAACCCATTTTTCCCTTTTTTCCCTTTCATCCCTTGATGATCCTTGAGCTCATATGGTGCCTCCATTGAGGTATTACCCTAAGTGATGGAACCATGGCCTCACGAGACATACCATAGGAATTCCATAATGTGTATCCTTCTCTTGATGTTCAGAATGTCCCTGGCTATCCAAATCATTGTCCAATAGAATGGAGAGCAAGCTTCCCCAAATTTGACGGCGATCCAGCTCTAGCAGTCACCCATGTTGTGAATTATATGAAGTATGGATCGAGATTAAATGTGCTACATGAAGATGTGTTGATGAAAATTTTTGTGTCTTCAATGGAATCAAGTCAAAAGTATTGGCTTGCACACTCGTGTGATCCAAAGAGTATCCCTTCTTCTACAAATCTCATTGAATAATTTCTCAGGAAATACAGCCAACTATTCAAAGTTTGCAAGATGCTTTGAAAGAGCTCAAACACACTCTTTGCCGAGAAGGTTTTATGATCGATGATGAGACCATATATGAAGAAAACCTTGAAGAACATCCTAATGAAGAAGATCTGGATGAGACATATCATGAAGATGAAGTATATGCTCTTCCACTTGATGAGGACATCCAAACCTTTGCTCCACCTTCACATCAAGAAGAGAACATGATGAGTTATAATTTTTTTGAGAACTTTGATGATGATTTGTTCCATGACTATGGAAATGAAAAAAATTGCCAAAAGGATCTCGATGAAGTTTCTCTTGCAGAAGTCCTGAAAGAGACATTGTCCTCTATTGTCCATTTCAGAGAAGATGAAGTTATCTAGTCTTGTGAAGAAGTAATCAGCTTCTATAATGCATATGAAATCATGGAACACCCCTCGGATACAGTTGACTATCACATTGATTATTCCATACAGATTGGGAGATACATATAGGATTTGGGTTGTTTCATTTTTTACGGAGATCTTATGTATGACATTGAAGGCACATCTTAGATAAAGAATACAGAAAGAATTTCTTCAGAGGATTTATTTTTACAGCCAGATGGTCCATATATGTGCCAACCCGGTGATATGGTTACAGATTTGGTCCATCCATTGGAGGACGACCTAACGCAGTGTTTTAAGGATGATTTTCAACCACCATACTCAATTTTTTATAGACATTAGGTCATGGCCCACCCAAATAAATCTAAGTTCCATACTACTAAATGAAAGTGCTTTCATGTTGAGACTTTGGGCAGGGATTTGCAGACAAAGAAGAGACATTTCTTGAGTCTAACGGAGGAGTTTTTCTCTAAGGTTGTGCCTTGCCACATTTCCTCTTGTTTGGGAAATCATAGAGTTTTCTTTGGATCTCTTGTCCTTTCTCATCCTTTAAGCAGTAGTGATCTTCTAAGTGAATATGAAGATGATTCATTGTATATGTATAGTATCCCCTTTCAGAGATGGATTGATCAGTCTTGTGGCTACACTTTTGTTAGGACCCTATAATGTACCTTTTTGCTCATACTTTTTGCTATCATTACATCCTTTTCCCACTCATATTTAAGCCTACATTATCACCTTAACCTATTTCTCCAAAGGTATATAACGTTTCTTCTCTTTGCTATATGTTTAATTTGTTTTACATGTAATTTTACATTACTCTCATACTTAGCCATTAATCAGAAATATACAGTTGTTGAAACAGTTTGAAATACAGTCAACAGTACGCAAATCCTATTGTTGCTTGAAGACCACGTTGCTGAAACAGTCAACAGTACGTAAATCCCTTTGCTGAAACAGTCTGTGATTTACGATGTTGAAACTACATTTCACATACAGCAGTAACAAGAAGGAGTTGTTACACTGGCCGCAACAGCCGTACCTTGAGCTAGCACCAACCATCGCTGTTACTTGAGACCACGTTACTGAAACAGTCAAACAAGACGCAAATCTTGTTGCTGAAACAGTCTGTGATTTGCGATGCTGAAACAGTATTCTACAAATAGTTGTAACAAGAAAAGATAAATAAAGAAGTTGTTACATTGGCCGCAACAACTATACCTCAAGCCAACACCATTCCAACTACTGTAACAGCATTTTGCTACAGGAGATCAGAATATCCTATTCCAGCATAGAAGATTAGATCAGACGAAGAATAGGATTTGTATGTACACATGTAATTTTATGATCAATTGTATCAAGAGGATTCTCCTCTTTAAATAGTGGAGAAATCAGCATTAGAGGGGGATTACAAAAGGCTTAGCTAGAGAGGAATTACAGAGAAGGAGTGGGTCACTTTGGATATTGTAACTTGATACATTTGACAGATGAATAAAATATCATTCTGAGCATTTCTTCTTAGTTCCTTTCATTTCTGGGGAATCTTGTGAGAAGGAGAGGGCCCACCTTCTTCACAAGATTCACCCATTAGTTCTGTAGTGTGTTAGTATTGTTTTTATTCGTACCTTGTTAAAACTTTGTTTTGCTGAAACTCTGTTTTGCTGAAACTCTATTTTGTTGAAACTTTGTTTCTACTAATTGTTACATTGTTTTCATACAATTCATTCCTAGGTAATTGTTAATCATTTTGATTGGTAATTCTGTTTGTAGAATGAGTTTATGAAAGTGTGATAATCAGAGACAGGTGTTGAATATTCCTGCTTTGGGGAATAGGGTCATGTTCTCTGTTACATAATAGTTATCCTTCAGTACTTGTTAATCATTTTGATTGGTAATTCTGTTTATGAAAGTGTGATAATCAGAGACAGGTGCTGAAGATTTCTGCTTTGGGGAATAGGGTCTTGTTCTCTATTACATAATAGTTAGCCCTTAGTACTTGTTAATCATTTTGATTGGTAATTATGTTTATGAAAGTGTGATAGTCAGAGACAGGTGCTGAAGATTCCTGCTTTGGGGAATAGGGTCCTATTCTCTGTCATAGAATAGTTAGTATTATGTGTAGTGTGCTGAAAGGTTCCTTTTTCCTAGGTTGTTGTTTCTTAATGTAATCCAGGATTCTTTTGATAATTATTTTCCTTTGAATCTTAAATTCTACAATAGATAGATTGCTTTCACTATAATTCAAAGTAGAACTTCAGTCTGTTCAAAGCAAGGTGTGATTAGTGTAATTTTACTACAACTCTAGATTGCTTTTGAGGTTGAGCATATACAGTGTGTGATTGCCTTTGAAATAAACAGACTTCCCTGGGTTGACAATTTATGTAACACTTGATTGTTTAATTAATAAGCAATTATAGTGACCAACATTTTGGCGTCATTGTCGGGGAAGACAAATATAGATTTTAAAAGCATTTACTTTTTTCTTTCAGATGTACAGATTGCATGAGAGGACGTGGACCCCCCAAGTAAACTGACCCTATAGGTGGCAGGGGTAGAGGAAGAGGAGGAAGAAAGACTTTCATCGACCAGATTATATCAAAATTTGAATCTGTTGTTCCTCAACGACCAAGCTCTCGAAAACCAAAGAATCAACCTTCCTTTCAAGCGAACTTTGAAATGGAGACAGTTGAAAAACCAGTAGCCGACATTGAGGATCAAGCAAGTGTAGTAGGGGAACAAACAGAAGAAACCATGGATGGATATAATGAAGAAATGCACCATGAAGAACAGGTAGTTCTTGAAGCAGAGGTAAATGATGAAAACTCTTTTTCTACCTTAGGATTTCATATTGGTGGTCTTCCTAGAGGAGTAGCTCCCATGAAGAATATTCCACTTTCAGCTTTACCTAACTTTCATGGTTTATCTTCTGAAGATCCTGATGAATTCCTTTTCGAGTTTGACATATTATGAAGAAGTTATGATTACATTTCCAATGCTAAAAAATTAAAGCTATTCCCAGCAACATTAAAGGGAAATGCATTAAGATGGTTCATGAGTCTTGGAGGTCATGTAATCACAACATGGGATCAGATGAAACATAAATTTCTGCACAAATATCAAGACTATTGCCGAACAAGAGAAAAAAGAGAAGAATTATTCAAGATGATACATAAAGAAGATGAAAATATGGAGGACTTTGTGGAAAGGCTATGGTATAATCTACAAAGATCCAGTCACCCCGATGTAAGTAAGGATATTCTTAAAACAATATTATTAAAAGGAGTAAGGGATGACTTTCTAGATATGCTGAATATGTTGGGAAAATGGGACATATCTAAAGAATCATATGATGAAATTGTTAACCTCTGTAAAAGATGTTCAAGAGGAGCTGCAAGGAATAGATCAAACAGTAGGGATACCACATTTTCAAGAGTTCAAAAATCAGCCAGTGGAGGAGCAACAAGAGCCGAAATAGGTAATCTACTTGAGGAATTTAAAACTGAAATGTTAAGCTCTTTTGCTTCACAAATTGACACCTTGCAGATTCAAAAGAA
>ML788023.1:302854-326095 GCA_009831015.1 Picea engelmannii | reverse complement strand
AAATTCTTCTCTTTCTTAGATGGTTTCAGTGGGTATAACCAGATCAAAATTGCACCCCAAGACCAAGATAAGACCACTTTTACTAGCCCCTGGGGAACTTTTGCTTATAGAGTCCTCCCATTTGGACTATGTAATGCACCAACGACCTTTCAAAGAGTAGTTATAGGAATCTTTTCTGATATGATTAATGACTCTATGGAAATTTTTATGGATGATTTTACCCCTTATCGTGTCTCTTTTGAGGAAGCACTACAAAACCTTGAGAAAGTAATTAAACGATGTATACAAGCCCACCTCTCCTTAAGCACAGAAAAATGTCATATGATGATGAGTGAAGGAGTAGTACTTGGACATTTTATTTCATCTCAAGGAATTCAGGTGGATCCATCCAAGATACAAGTCATTAAAGACCTTCCTATTCCCAAAACCCAAACACATGTGAGAATTTTCTTAGGAAATGTTGGATATTATAGAATATTTATCAAAAAAAAATCCAAAAAAGCTTCTCCTTTGTTTTTGTTACTTATGAAAAATGTTGAATTCAAGTGGACTAATCTTTTCCAGGAAGCATTTGATACTCTCAAACATCAGTTATCTACAGCTCTTATTCTAAGAGGACCTAATTGGACACTTCCCTTTCATATATCCTTTGATGCTTCAGATACTGCAATAGGAGTTGTCTTGGGACAAGAAGAAAATCATCTCCCTTATGCTATTTACTGCATTAGCAAGAATATGACTCCAGCTGAACTTAACTATACAGTTACCGAAAAGGAATTTTTAGTAGTTATCTATGCTATAATAAATTTTGGCATTACATCACTGGCTATTCTACTTTTGTCCATACTGATCACTCAACTATCAAATATTTGATGAACAAATCTGTCACAAATGCTCGAGTCACCATATGGTTACTATTATTACAAGAATTTGATATTACAATTGTAGATAGACCAGGAAAAGAAAATGTAGTTGCTAATTTCCTTTCTCGATTAACACCTGATGATAATACTCCAGTAGATGATTCCTTTCCTGATGAATATCTATTTGCAGTATCTGCTCACTCACCATGGTATGTAGACATCGCTAACTACTTGGTTGCAGGGAATTTACCACCACACCTATCCCACCGAGAGAAAAGAAGAATCATTCAACAAAGTGATTGGTATAGCTGGATAAGTGGGTGTATTTTCCACACAGGACTTGATCAAGAAATCCAAAGATGCATTAGAGAAGATGAGGTTTATGATTTACTAAAAGCTTGTCATGATGGCCCTTGTGGAGGGCATTTTGCTGATAAGAGAAAAACACATAAAATTCTCAGGATGGGTTATTATTGGCCCTCACTTTTTAAAGATGCAAAGAAATATGTTCGGGCCTGTGATAGTTGTCAAAGAATGGGTCAACCTAATCATAGAGATAAAATTCCATTAAATCCCCTGGTAGTACTCGAACCATTTGAAAGATGGGCCTTAGACTTTGCAGGACCCATTAACCCTCCATCCAATCAAAAAGTTTATAAAGTGGTATGCACAGATTATATGACCAAATGGGTGGAGGCTAAAGCACTCCATAGAGATATTGAAGAAGCAGTTCTAGATTTTTTATTTGAAGATATCTTTATCAGATTTGGAGTGCCCAGAGAATTAGTCACAGATGGGGGACCTCCTTTCACTTCTCATGGTTTTAAATCCATCCTTCAAAAATATCATATTCATCATAGAATGACTGCACCATACCACCCCCAAGCCAATGGAAAGGTGGAAAGCACAAATAAAGTAATAGAAGTCATTCTCACAAAAACAGTGAAGGAAAACAAAAAGGATTGGTCTCAAAGGCTCCCTGAAGCATTATGGGCTTACAGAACTACCTGGAGAAATACTACAGGATCCTCCCCCTATGAATTAGTTTATGGAAAAAGTGTTGTCTTTCCTATGGAATTTGAAATCAAAATCTTAAGGACTGCTTTAGCTATTAACCTTGATTTGACTGATGCACAAACAACCAGGTTGCAACAGCTTAATGAATTGGATGAAAAAAGACTAGATTCCATTCATCAGACAACTATGATTCAACAACAAAGAAAAAAATGGCATGATAAAACCATCAAGTATAAGCAATTCCAAAAAGGTAATTGGGCTTTACTGTATGATTCTCGGTTTAAAGAATTTCAAGGGAAACTATGTACAAGATGGCTAGGACCTTACGAAATGGACATTGTTTTCCCCAATCGAACAGTAAGGCTCCTCATAATTGATGACTCTAAAACACCGTTATTAGTGAATAGTCATCGGCTCCATCTGTACCAGCGCCCCATTTCCAAAGAAGATTTTAAGGCCACATGTGTGGCAGATTCACATTATCTCTTTTTAGAGGAGTCTCCTACCCCTCATTGCAATTAATTTTTCTGAATTTAATTTCTTTAGTATTAGATTAAATTTCTTTTACTAATAATCCCTGTCAAGGAATGGCATGTTACAATTGATTCTTTTGTATATTCTCGATCCAAGAAAAGGCCTACCAAGGAAGGACAATCTTACTACAAGCAGATCCAAGCTTCATTTTGTGAAGCACTGCTCCCTCTTTCTTCAATCCATTCAGCAACATTTTTCCTCATTTTCCCATTTTTCCCATTGCTGAAACACCACTCTTCAGCAACTTTTTCCTCATTTTCCCATTTTTCCCGTTGCTGAAACACCACTCTTCAGCAACACTTTCCTCATTTTCCCCATTTTTCCCATTGCTAAAACACCACTCTTCAACAACATTTTCCTCATTTTTCCCATCTTTCCCATTGCTGAAACACCACTGATCAGCAATATTTTTCCCCATTTTTCCCCATTTTTCTCCGCTACTGAAACACCATTTCTTCAGCGGTATTTTCCATTGTTAAAACATCACTCTTCAACAAACATTTTTCCATTCTTTTCATGTTGTTGAAACACCACCTTCTCAGCATTTCCTGTCAATAAAAACATTTTCTTCAGCTCTTTCGCTCTCACTTCTCCTATTTTCATACTATATTATGTCCTTTCGCGACCTTCTCTCATGATTAAACAAAACCTTGATATAATTTCTCTAATAAATCCAAAGTCTCTCCCATGGTTACTGTAGATCTATTATGGACAGGCACTATATTTTTCGAAGTATGAATCAAAGGTAAAGATGAGGTATGTAAACTTTATATGTAAATACAATTGAACTATGGCTAATGAGAAGATCCTGATTCATTATTATCATTCACTTAAAGTCACTGTTTTATCCATAGTTGGGGGGGAAATATTGAAATCTTATGCCATCATTTCACACGAACCGACTACCATCACTCCTTTTTACCCATCATTTCATTTTTTTTCACCACCATTTGCATGCCTTCATCTGAAAAACTTACTATGTTCAGAAGCGGTTACTTGACTCTCTGACTGTGCATTCTACTGAGTTGTTAGCTATGGGAGGCCCTGTTATACGATACGAACTCGCCATGACAACCCTGCTAGAATTGTATCCAAAAGTCTACCAAATATTTCAGCAGGCAAGCTAGCTGGGTTATTTTCAGAGGCTCCAGGGATTTGATCAACAACAGGTTCTTCAATTTGCTCAGAATATTCAACAAGACCATTCTATTGTTCAAGGGGTTAGGATTCCAGTCACAGAGGATGATATAGCACAGGTTTCGGGTCTTCTTGTCACTGGAATTCATTGGTTCAATCGCAAACACATTATCCTTAATGCCCAGCAGGATTTTCTCTTGCTAGGAGAACAAGTTGAGCCTAAAGGCTGGGGTGTTCGACTTAGCTTGTTGCCGCCTCCTTGGCCGAAAGTTATAGAGTTTGTCAAGCACTATCTAACCTATGAAGGCCGATACCAGGTAGTTTGCTAGTATGATTTTGTCTTGTTATCTCATTTACGACATGCTAGACTGGTCAATATTCCTTACTATCTACTCGGATGTCTTAGAAACATGTCGCATTATTGTAAACAGGATAAAAATCCCTCCCTTTCCCTCACCCATCACCATCTCATTCAACTACTCATCCAAAAGGGTTTTGCCTAACAAAACCCTCCCCTAAACAATCCACCCATAAACCCTCAGGAAGTTGCTGAACATCCTGAAAACCCTCATGAAGAGAAACCACAAAACCTTCCCGACCCTCCGGAAATACCTATTAATCTGCCTACAGATCCAATTGATCCAATTCCTTCCACCACACCAAGTTCGTCCCACAATTTACCAGAATCATCTACCCCCACTGTTCATATCCTTAGTGATGATTCTGAAGAAGATAAACCTGATAACCCTCCCTACCCCATCACTGAGGAAAAACCCACATGCAAAAGAAAGAAGCAAATTCCTACTTTTCCTTCCTTTTTACCAAAAAATGAACGAGGGATTCAACAAGAGCAGCCACTACTGCCACTGCCCTAAACCCCCAACCCATTTTGTTAAAAACCCATACACCTCTACCCTCCCAAACCCCAGAATTTTTACCTGTTCAACCCACGGGCACTGAAACACAAGAACCAGAAGCCCAAGATGTTTTGACATCATTTTCTTTACATCAAGTAGTTGAAACACAAGAACCAGGGACTCATTCAGTAGCTAAAACACAAGAACCAGCTATAGTTGTTACACAAGAACCAGCTACAGCTAAAACACAAGAACCAGCTACTGACTTTATTCATGAAATACAAGAATCAGATGCCCAGGATGCTGCAACAATAGTTGTTACACAAGAACCAGCTACTCATTCAGTAGTTGAAACACAAGAACCAGCTATAGTTGTTACACAAGAACCAGCTACAGTTGAAACACAAGAACCAGCTACTGACTTTATTCCTGAAATTCAAGAATCACATGCCCAGGGTGTGGCAACACTATTTGCCTTACATCAAGTGGTTGAAACACAAGACTCAGCTGTTGATTTTGTAACTGCTCCACAAGAACCAACTACCGAAGTTGTGACCGCTACACAAAAACCAGTCAGCCCTCTTGACACACCGATAACATATCAACATCCAGAACCAACAAAGGCTTCTCTCTTACAAGAGAACGAGTTTCTAAAATCAGAATTGGAAGCTTACAAACAAGAGTTGGTAATCGCAAAGGAATCTTATGATAGGGAACTTAATTTGTATACCTTAGCTCGCGTAGCGGCCATGGCAGAGAAAAACACAAAAGATGATCAATGTAGAGAGTATATGTGCAGCTAATGTGGGGATATTTATTATCAAGCAGGATACAAAGTGGTTCAAATTCCAATGCCTGGAGCTTCCCCTGCACCTACGAATTTTGCAGTTAAAGAAGAAGAACACCCTATTATTACACAAGAACCAGTAGGACCTTCCAAAATTCAA
The DNA here is from genome assembly GCA_009831015.1 of Picea engelmannii. Lineage (NCBI taxonomy): Eukaryota > Viridiplantae > Streptophyta > Pinopsida > Pinales > Pinaceae > Picea > Picea engelmannii. Next base: position 320,740 of record ML788023.1, on the reverse strand, counting down.
AAAAATGAACCATGGCCTACAACAACTGCTACATCTGAAGCCTTTTATTAATAAATTTGTACAAACACTTCCTATTGATGAATATGCCCCTCCTAGCAAGATCAATACCCCTACTCTTGTGAAACAAGCCACTCAGACCCTACCTCAGCCTACCACTTGTGATGCTGAAACACAAACTCAACCATGGAATGAGCAGGCAATAATGGACAAATGGAAAAAGGAGTGCTATTACACAGGACAAAATTCTGCAAGAGCACAGACTACTTTGGTTGAACCACATCTATTCAAACTGGGAAACTTTGGAGCAAACACGCCAAGAATCTCGTTCCCATAAGAAGCAGAATGAAGAGTTAAAAGGCAAATTGCTCCTGATGTTTGATTTGGTACAAAAATTGTTGGTTGCTAGGAAACTATCCTCAAATTACTCTTTGTTCCTTATAGAATGACTTACACTTTTTCAGATTAAATAAATCAAAGAAGGAAGAACCTATGCAGTGCTCAAACCAAAAGGTTTTGTTAAAACCTTTGCAGAAGCCTCTACTATGGATCAACGTCTATTATGTGAGGTATATCTTCATAATGAATCTATTCCTGAGAACAGACAGCTTAATCTCAACCCTCTTGTTGGTGATATCCAAATTCAGGCACACGTCTCCTTCCTTGCCAACTAGATTATGTGGCAGAATGATTTTCTAGCTGCCAAGCATAATGAATATAATTGTCTCCTCTGGATACGTCCAAAACCATAGGGCGTTGCCACCTTTGTTGCAGAATATTACAATTTTTTGGAGAAACCATGGATGACTCAATACATAAGGCAACTACAGGCAACAGTACTTCAGAATTGCCAACAGTTTATTAAATCCACAGAGACTGATGCCCTAGAAGAAAATAACACGTTTTGGAAACAATCTTCTGAGAAAAGGCAGGAGCACAATCCCTTTAGTCCTACCAATCTTGAGACAGTAATCTCCCGGGTACCGAGTTACATCAAATGTGTCCAACAATGTGCTGAAAATTGGATAGGTTATCCGTTCCATTTTTCCATTCTGTGGATGCCAGCAGAGAAGTATCGAGTTCATCATAATTTGCACAAGAAGGTTGAAGCAGCAGCCTAGCAAAGGCTACAAAGTGTTCAAGGATCCAGAGCTCCAACAGATAGTACTTTCCACAGCTACTGCTTAAGTAATTTGCACGCCCAGAGTCGGTATCCGGATTCTGATTCAGATTGAAGTTGCCTGAGGACATGCAACCTTTTTAGTTGGGGGGGATGTTAGGACCCTATAATGTACCTTTTTTCTCATACTTTTTGCTATCATTACATCCTTTTCCCACTCATATTTAAGCCTACATTATCACCTTAACCTAATTCTCCAAAGGTATATAACGTTTCTTCTCTTTGCTATGTGTTTAATTTGTTTTACATGTAATATTTTTACATTACTCTCATACTTAGCCATTAATCAGAAATATATAGTTGTTGAAACAGTTTGAACTGCAGTCAACAATACGCAAATCTTGTTGCTGCTTGAAGACCACGTTGTTGAAACAACCAACAGTACGGAAATCCTGTTGTTGCTTGAAGACCACGTTGTTGAAACAGTCAACAATACGCAAATCATGTTGCTGAAACAGTCCATGATTTACGATGCTGAAACAACATTTCACATATAGCAGTAACAAGAAGGAGTTGTTACACTGGCCGCAATAGTCGTACCTTAATCCAGCACCAACCATCGTTGTTGCTTGAGACCATATTGCTGAAACAGTCAAACAGGATGCAAATCCCGTTGCTGAAACAGTTTGTGATTTGTGATGCTGAAACAGTATTCTACAAACAGCCGTTACAAGAAAAGATAAATAAAGAAGTTGTTACACCAGCCGCAACAGTTGTACCTCAAGCCAGCACCATTCCAACTTCTGTGACATCATTTTGCTACGGGAGATCAGAATATCCTATTCCAGCATAGAAGATTAGATCATACTAAGAATAGGATTTGTATGTACACATGTAATTTTATGATCAATTGTATTAAGAGGATTCTCCTCTTTAAATAGTGGAGAAATCAACATTAGAGGGGGATTACGAAAGGCTTAGCTAGAGAGGAATTACAGAGAAGGAGCGGGTCACTTTGGATATTGTAACTTGATACATTTGACAGATGAATAAAATATCATTCTGAGCATTTCTTCTTAGTTCCTTTCATTTCTGGGGAATCTTGTGAGAAGGAGAGGGCCCACCTTCTTCACAAGATTCACCCATTAGTTCTATAGTGTGTTAGTGTTGTTTTTATTCGTAACTTGTTGAAACTCTATTTCCACTGATTGTTACATTGTTTTCATACAATTCATTCCTAGGTAAGTGTTAATCATTTTGATTGGTAATTCTATTTGCAGAATGAGTTTATGAAAGTGTGATAATCAGAGCCAGGTGCTAAAGATTCCTACTTTGGGGAATAGGGTATTGTTCTCTGTTACAGAATAGTTAGCCTTCAGTACTTGTTAATCATTTTGATTGATAATTTTGTTTATGAAAAAGTGTGATAATCAGAGATAGGTGCTAAAGATTCCTTCTTTGGGGAATAGGGTGTTGTTCTCTGTTACAGAATAGTTATCCCTCGGTACTTGTTAATCATTTTGATTGGTAATTCTGTTTATGAAAGTGTGATAGTCAGAGACAGGTGTTGAAGATTCCTGCTTTGGGGATAGGGTCTTATTCTCTATCACAGAATAGTTAGTCTTCTTTGCAGTGTGCTGAAAGGTTCCTTTTATCTAAGTTGTTGTTTCTTAATGTAATCCAGGATTCTTTTGATAATTATTTTCCTTTGAATCTTAAATTCTGCAATAGATAGATTGTTTTTACTATAATTCAAAGTAGAACTTCAGTTTGTTCAAAGAAAGGTGTGATTAGTGTACTTTTACTACAACTCTAGATTGCTTTTGAGGTTGAGCATATACAGTGTGTGATTTCCTTTGAAATAAACAAACTTCCCTGGGTTGACAATTTATGTAACACTTGCTTGTTTAATTAATAAGCAATTATAGTGACCAACAACTTTCAGACAGAATGATCGGGCTGATGGTTTCTCTTTCCAGCAATATTTCCTCCCTCTCGCCCATCTTCATGAGTTTTATTTCATGATCGATTATATCTGTGTTCATACTCATGAGTATTGTGTGCTTGACTTATTTTTGTTGTATTATATGATTAAGCACAGGGGGAGATACTTTGATGAGATGATCAAATGGTTTCACTGGTTGTATGACTTCACCTAACATCATCCAGCATGTGATCTGCAAGGCCTCAAGGCCCCTGGTAAGTAGGTAAGTCATCTTGTTTTCCACTGCATTTTCATATTGATTGCTCATATTAGCTTTTATGCATTTAATTTTCATTTTTCTCTACTTGCATATTGATTTCATGCTTAGTTTATAAATTTTTGAAAAAATGTCAAAATTTTATTTTTCTAGCTTAGTTAGATTTTGATTATGAACATATGAGAACAAGGATGAGTAGGCCATCCTGCACTTGACAGTTTGATGTTTCCTTGCATGAAAAGGCCTGCCAGGAGATGATGTGGTTCTCATGCACTCTACGGTGAGCACATGTCCCCAAGTAGGAGCCATATGTTATCCTCATTTTGTGGATAACTAAGGAGATTATGTCTCGAGGCCCTCATGTTGCATATATGGATTTTTGAGAGACTACATGACCAGCAATACCCTTTTGCACATTTGGAAAACCCTCTCACCACCACAGATGGTCACAGATTTCCAAATGGCATCCACCACATCAGCTAGCTTCTGGAAGGCAGTGGGCCTTGCTCCATGAGGTACAAGTCAGTATTATGGTGAGCATCATTTCAATATTTAAGCCAATTGAGTATGTTGTATCTTATATTTCTCTAGACTTCATGATATATGCTTGGACATTATGCCTTTTTCACTAGTTCACCTTGGTGGTTGACATTATGCCCTAGTAAGTGGTCTTCCTTGGGGATGGTTTTGCTACTAGGAACTCCCTTAAAGAGCCCTCATACCGTTCCCAACCATACTTACCACTTTCCATCATTTTTCCCCTCCATTTCCTTATCTCTTGGGATTTTAGGGTGTATTGACCCAAGAAGGGGTTGTACCTCATTGTATGGGAAGAATGGGTTGAAGTCCCAAATGGATTGATGTTGGGTCAAAGATAAAATCCTTATATAAACCTTCCAAATGCTTCGCCCAGGGATCACCCAAGAAAGCATTGAAACGCTTATCTTTCGGTAAAGGGGACCCACAATATAATAAAGAATGCTTAAAAGTTTAGTTGAAGGATAGGAGGTCTTATCACGAGACAACCTATCACGTCCATGAATGTCTAGTGGTATGACATTTCCATCATCTGGTCACCAAACCAGGGTAATGGCTATCAGTTTCATGGCTTAGAGAAAGGGGGTCTCATCACAAGCCAACCTTCTCATTTCCAATAGGTATTTGTGGTTGACACTGCCATTATCTGGTCACCATGCCAGGGCAGTGACCTTCAACCTCTCCTTAAAATTATGAAAGAATAAAAGAATGGCAAATAATGGGCTTGGAAAAAGTGCATTGCGAACGAATGTACCACACACCCTCTACAAATGCACCCATGAATGAGACACTATGGCCCCTTGTATGTCATGAGCCCTATGCACATTGAGTCTTTACCCAAACCACTTCATCCACTTTACATGGCTTATAGAGAGATCTCGTGGAAACTCTCCTTGACCTAGGGAAATATCTACCCAATAGGACACCTCGTCAACCCTCCCATATTCAAGCTTGACAAGTCGAATAGTTTCTTTGATAAATTAATTGTTTGATATAGTGATCTTCGATGCACATGCTTAGGTGGCTCATTTATTGATTGGATTCACTTATCATGATGTTATGACTTGAGATACTTGGAGGGCATGCTCATGTGTCTTTGCAGGACCTAGTTGGTGGACAGTTTTGGGAGAACAATCTTATCTTGAGCCTCCATGGGGATACAAGCCCACAGGTGGATTCCAAGGGCCCGCAAGCCAGATAAGAAAGGTTAAACTTGGAGTGCCTTACATATGACTTGGACGGTGTAGTCTATCCCCCACATGCTAAATGTTTTTCCTAGGAGAGGAAAAATGTCACATATAGAAGCATGACATCACCTAGGGGGTTTAGGGTTTGGTGGTGTGGTTGATGCATTGGTACTTAGAAGTTTTGAGGAGAAAAGAGCTTTGACCATGCAGGAAGCAACTTGGATACTTGACATGTGGCTTTGGCAAGGTTAGCCACCCTCCTCCTACACCAATGACTTGCTCCAAATGCCAAAACGTCCTCTAAAGGGTTGACGTTCTTCTAAATTAGGGTTTTCTTATGTGAAAAAGTGAATTTTAAATGAATTAATTTGTTAAGGGGGGAAGATTAGATTTTTTGACCCCTAGTATTTTGATTTACCCCTAAATATGTGGACAAGTCACCTTGGTGACATTTTGTATAAATAAGAGATCATAATATCTCATTTTATCATAACTCTCTCTCTCTTGTGAGAAGTATTGGTTTGAAATTTTTGATACCTTTGGAAAATTTGTCTCTCTTGTCTCTTTTTTATGGTTATATATTGATGTTATGGTTGATGGAAGTGATGCGCTAGCCTTGGAATGTTTATCTCTTGCTATTGTGGTGGATTATCTTGGCATTTTTCCTTGAATTGGTATGGTCTTTACTTTCATGCTATCATTTGTTTCAAGTAAAGGTTATTGTGTTAGGAGATAGGTGGGAAGTATAAGGGCATACACCCTCACCATAGTTTTCATCATTTTATGCTTCATGTTATTGGTTAAACAAGGGTTTTCTAAGAGAAGTATAAGGGCATACACCCTTTTAGCTTAAACCCTAGATAGAGAAACTTGCCTTGGGGAGTAAAAGGGTTTACACCCCCAAGGAGGTAGCTTCTCTAGATATTTCTTTGCATGACCCCATTAACCCAATTATTAAGAGCACTAGTCATTTATTATTGCATTGGAGAAATAAAATATTGCATTGGGAAACATGATTTTTGGTCATTTTTACTTCTTGCAAAGTGGATTGTATTCCTTATGCCTTGGGAACCTCATAGCCACTAGGGAATCCCCATCAAGGGGATACTTCTTGATTTTTTTATAAAATTACATATTGATCCATTAGGGTTGTAGAAACCCTAACTCATTTGCTTGAATAACTCTCTTATCAACCATTGGATTTTGCTCAAAGTTTGCACACTTATTCATCTTGGTCTAGCGCACTTTTTGGAAAAGTTTGAGGGGTTTTAAATGGATTATTTTATTTTTGTAATACTTTTAATGTTACATCCATAAGGCTGATATAATTTGTTGTAGACAATTTTTTACAACATCCTTATCATTTTATGCTAGAATATTGGTTTTTCATCTTGAGTTTATCTAGTCATTAACTAGTCTTTATCTTGTATCTTCTACTTGATCTCTAGCATTTATTGAGAATATCATAGTACCATATTATTTCTGATATATATTTTTATCTATTGCTTCAAATTATGGACAACAATATTAACTTGTTGATTCAACTAACATTCATCATTGCAAAGTGGTTTTTCTTGTGCCTCGGACAGGTATTTCACCATTTACAAGTTACTCAACATACTTGGAAACCCTTGGACCTTCCCAAGAGTTAATTCCACACATTTTACTCCACTTAGAATTGAACTCTAGGGGCTCCACTTCTATCTATATCCATCTCCATCCCATTCCCTCTAGGGTCATCGAGATCACCTCCCTAGGGTGACCTAGTCACCCTTGAAGTGCGGGACCTACATTGAGGTGACATTGGGTGTAGGACTCTCAAGTTGTAGCACATGCTTTGTCTTTGGGTCAGGATTTTCCCAACCTACAACTTGCGCTATAACAGGAGACAAATGGGTTTCTAATTGAAATGCGTAGACCTTCTGATCATTTCAATTTGATGGTGAAACGTATGAGGTATTAATGATGATTTCCTCGTGTAATTCAATCGTTACCTTGTATCTTGCTTACATGTCATTTCAGCTACACCGTGTATGGATCATCTGGGTGGGAATATCTCTTTTGTAAAGACATCATGTCTTACATTATGGATCACAAGGGCATTCAATAAACTTTTATTATCCACAAATTCATTGATGGAATGAGTCATTTTAATGAGAAATCCTCTGTGTTACTTCATAATTTTATTTTGAGTCAAACTTCACCATCAGCTCTTCCCATTCAAGTTACCATTCTCTGAGAAAAGTGCTTTGGACGTTGAAGAATATAGAACATCCAATATTGTTGATCCGTCTTTTTCTAGGAAGCAACAAAGATTAATTTGTGACATGAATGCTCCCTTGTAAATCAAGTAGGTACCCAATTATATCTATCAACACTTTATTACCCTTACCATCGATATCCATTAGATAATGCCCCATGAGAAGGACACAACCATCATTGTGTTACCTAAGGTGGGTAAGCAAAAGGATAATGATATAGTTAATGATTGGTTAGGCGTCTATGAACCCATTTCCAAGTATGGTAAAGTTGGAGTCCTTTGATATGTTGTCAACAATAAAGTCGGAAACCGGTCTAAATTGGACAAGGCACAAGATGCATGGGCCAGTGGCCTGGCCTACCCTCTGGTCCATATAATTTACCCTTTCCCAAAAACGGGCCATCATGTACAATGATAAGTTTTGTTGCAATTTTCCCCATTTTCATCCAATCCATTCAGTTGATGATGCATTTTCTTGAAGGAGATACAGTATTGAAACCACCCTCTCAAGCCAATAAATACAACAATATGTCTTCATATGATGATATTACAAGGTGATTAACATGGTTTTAGACCCTAGTGAATCTATGCCCTAGAGTGATAAATTTTTAATCACTTTGTTCAAAGAATGGGCCCATGAGTTGGTTTTTATACTATCATTAGCCTTGGGAAGGGGAACAAATTCAATCGTAAAGATGTTCATGGTGCCCATTATGAAAACTATCCAAATGAGATGTAGGATCTTCAAGTATGAAGAATTCATGACTCATACCATTCAAGGGAAGTTATTAGATTTTCCTCATACAAAAATTTATCTTACCCAATATATCTTATATTGTTGCTCGAAATTTATAGAAACACATTGTGTAGGACATTTCAAAACTTCCTACACAGTTTATTTCCAGGAATTTCAAGAAGAATTGTGACTAACTGTGAAAACCTACATAATCAAATATCATATATTGTTTAGCCACACTAACCAATTAGCTCTCTTGACCTTAAAATGATAATCGACTCTAGCTAAACTATTGTTGTTAGTGAATGGACCAATGTGGTTAAAGCCTTCAAAAATTTCATTGGATATAAGCACTTCATAGATAGGTTAATGAGAAAATAATTCACTCTTATCCTAGGAGAACTCCCCCCTAGAATGAAGGTGTGCACACTTTCATTTTGATGAGAGCATATGAAAGGGAATTGTTTCCTCTACCAAGACTACACTATGACTAGGGTATATATGTCTTTTCAAATAAACCTTACAAATTACCCTCGCTATTGACTCCTACATTTTTTTTACTTGAACATATCATACATATGGAACATGTAGACCTAAAATTATTCAAAGGTCACAAGCAAGCCTCCAATAATTTTCATCTTTGGTTCTCTCTAGCCAACCTTTCCTTTATAAATAGGGAAACATACAAAAAGGTTATTGAATTTAATTGGTGCTACAATTGTGAAGAGGATGTGGAATCGAATTATGACCCTTATGATCTTATACAACCCAAGAGGCCAAACACAAGGTAGGTTTTCCCCATCAACCTAAATCTAAGACCAAGAATATGAAAAATCAATCTTCCTAGGAACAAGTGTTAGCTTTTATGGATGGGAAAGCCCAAACCTATGGCAAGAGGATCATAGAGGTTGAGAAGCATATCAAATAAAAAAAAATGCAACAAATCATTCCTAATAACTTCTATAGGAAATTGGGGGAAACAATACCTAAAGACATCCCTAATCCTACAACTCATTGGAAAAGGAAGGTAAGGACCAAAACTTGGAAAATAGAAAGGATTAGATCTTGGTGGTCAATGAGGCTCTAACTTGACAAGAAATACAATACATTGGGCAATGTCACCAACGATAGTAAATTTTATGAACTATGGGAGAAAGAATATGGGAAAAATATTGGATGTTGCAGTGATGGTGATGATGACAATGATGAGGAGGAAGATATTGGTGCTCCACTAGTGGGAAAGACAAACACTGAACAACTTGGTACTCAAGGTTTAGGGTCAAAGACAAGATAAAATATTGTAGTGAGACCACCTTTATAACTAGCATGAAAAGGATCAACACTTATATAGAGAGAGAGGAGAAAAACATTGTAAATGGGCAAAGAAGACAAGGGGAAAGAGAACCAAAAACATGTTGAATGCATGAAAGCCCATAATGTTGCAACCATTGATACTTCTACAACCATAATTGTCACTGTTGGAGAAAATCACCCCCTTGAAGACCCCAATGGAGGTGAAAAGGATAAGAAGGGGCATAGACAAGATGAATAAAAGAAAATATAGCTATCCATGAGATCCTCTTGAGAAACCAAAGGCTAAAAGGACCAAGAAATAAGAGGTGTGGGGAATAAAACACTAGGATTCATAGGAAAAGGATCCCACTCCTTTTTTAGTCACTCCCTCTTTCATGTTTATTGTTCCATCAACTTCCCCTAAAGATTCATTTAAGAGCCCATATATTAAATTACCATTTAACATCCTTTCTAGTTCCCCCCTCCTCGTCCTACTACTACAACCTATTTCTCTATACTCCACCACCAATAATGTTTCCAATGGACACTCCTCGTGTGGATATTTCTAACGTTACCACCAATATGTTCAATATTCTCGTTTTATTCACTCAAACACCAATATTTTACCCATTCACTCCTAGTTAGGTCCAAATACCTTCTAGTCTAAGGATGATATGACCTTGGGCTAATCCTAATCATCAAGTGTCAACAAGAAGAGAGTTGGAAGGAAAATTAAGAGAAAGCAATTGTCGAGAAAGGAGGTAAACTCATTAAAATGAATGTAAAATAGGTTGATTTTGATATATCAAGAGGGTTAACTCTATCTAGCAATGATATAGGTTGATCAATAACAACTACAATAATTAGCAGAGCCTCAATTCTAAAAAATGGGATTCTCATTAAAACTAGGAGAGATGCCCCCATCCAATCAAATGGAATTTTCTAGAGAATAATTGGAGGGAAAGTTTGATGGATACATAGATACATCCTTCAAGTTGGTAAAGTTGAAAGAAAACATGGAAAAGGACTTGATGTTTGAGCAGACAAAGAGAAAGCATAAATAAAATATAATTATAGAGTTGAAGGTGCTTGACCCAAAGGAAAACAACTCATCACGGAAACTAAAGTTGTAGTAGCTATGGAGGCCAGAGATTAGTAGTTGTAGCATAAATATCATGAATTAGAGAAAGGCCTCTTCATGATAGAATGTTTCATGAAGATCAAAGTTTTAAAAATACACTTAAGGATGTAGATTGAGAAGAATGATGTCAATAAAGAAAGGAAAGAGGAGATAGGAAATCAACTGAAAGATAAAAGTGGCTTTATAGAGGTAGCATCCCTCCAAGATAAAAGAAAGGAACATTAACTATTATAAGTCAGTAGCAAGAAATAAATATAAGGAAATAGCCACCTTGCATGTTAGTTTAAATAAGGCACAAGTAAATGTCGGTAATGAGATCCAACAAAAGGACACTTTCAAGAAGCATAAGGTGAGACCCAATGATGTTGGAGAAAATCAAGAAGTCAAACTTTGGGAAATAAAAGATGCTTTGAGTAAGGAAACTTGCATGGGAACAAGTTAAGGATATTGTAGCTACATGGAGGCCTTAACTAACCCACATCTAGTAGAAGATCACGACAATAAATCAAGCGGGATATGATCTCAAGAAGGTAAGAGATGACACACAAGGGAAGTCTCGAATGGTCGACTTGATAGAAGATTTATGCTTAAGGATACCTCCATTGAAGTTGAAATCCTTCAGCATAAGTGATAGGATAGGCATTATGATCGGAGCCTATAAAATTAGTAATAAAGAACTATTGATTAAATATGTTGACTTCAAAAGGGTGAGATGTCTAAGTGAGGCATGTTTAATGAAGGCCAATGTAAAGAGATTGAAAGCGCTAGGTTTACTAAAACCCTTGGAAAAGAATGACACTATTATATCTAAAAAGAGTATCCTTATATAAATTGATAGGATGAGGGATAACATGGATATCATGATAGTTTTGGAAAGATACCCTACATCGAAGAATACTTGAAGGGTGATTGGGGCCCCCATTGTGTTGACATTAGTTGTGCATATCTTAGTGTATTTTACCCCTCCTACCCCATATAGATCCTTGTTGTAGATGGAAATGATTCAACATGCTCTAAGAGAGTATTTTCGAGGAGTTAATCGATAGAATGATGACATCATGAGATGGGGTATATAAGTTAACTAGCATAAGCACCAAGGTTTTTTGTATGCATAATTCTAAAAATTTGTATGATAGCTTGTAAATATTATTAAGTGCTAATTTTATTTCTTATCCAAATAGATTCATTTTTTCTAAATATATAAAGAAAAGACATGTGGTACATTTATAACTAAATTTATTAGTGACAGTCTTCCCGAGGAGTTAATCGATAGAATGAAGAGATCATGAGATGGGCAATATAAATTAACTAGAATAAGTACCAAAGTTTTATGTATGCATAATTATAAAAAGTTGTATGATAGCTTGTAAATATTATGAAGTGCTAATTTTATTTCTTGTCCAAATAGGTCCATTTTTTCTAAATATATAAAGAAAAAATCATATGGTACATTGATAACTAAATTTATTAATGTGTTGATAATCAATTAGCTAGTGATATTATCCATGTAAAGAGATTAGTGGTTGATTACATCATTTTAGTTTTGAATTGTTTTAATAGCATCCACATTCTTGATTAAACCATTGGGTGACTCAAAAAATCAATTATTAGTCTATTAATTAAAATTGATGCATTTACATGCAAGTTTCAATATTTCCTTGGTTGTCCCAAAATATATTCTTGTTGGTATAAGCCTTAGTTAGGCTACAATGAGTTTTAGTAGAATGAGAAATTCATTTTGTTGGTAGGGTTTCTTCCCTGCATCATCTCTTATTTATTCTTCCTCTTTCCTCTTGTGAGTGATAATGATAGAAAACAACAGACCTTAATGACCCCAAACTCTGCTAATTGCAATGCTTTTGTTTCAAAAGATATCACCGAAAAGTTTTTTTCCTCTACAGTTAACTAGAAAAGATCTCATCAACACAATCACAGTGCACTAGAACAACAAGTATAGTGATATAACGAAATGAGAATAAAAGATGAAACTATTTTCAACCAAAAAATTATCCACTCCCTAAAACATATCAAATGCAATACCTTGAACATCACTGACTATAGAGTTATCAATCAATTGAGCATGATCCAAAGTAGGAGGAAGCACCATCAGAGAAATTCATGTAACTAAAACTATCACCACAAAGCACTAGGTAACTATGCAATTTTCATCCCATCTTTACAAGCATTTAATCATACGTATTTAAACCTTGCTAACAACATATGTACTTGATGCAATTGGAGAAGTGGAATGACACTACATACATCTAATTACATTGACCTCATCTCTTAGCCAAACTTACATGCTACCACAAGGGATGCATTATTTGAGTGTGGATGTGCCTGACTCTTGAGGTGAATAAACTCAAATGGTTCATACTCATACACATGGACATTCAAATATGTTTCTAAACTATTTTATTTTTTTCTTCTACATTTATTTGGAGAGCTAAGGAAACTCCTCTTTCACTTCAAATATGACTCGGAAGCATCCAACCCAAGTGTGAAGTCAAAATAAAAAAAAGTTGTTAATTATTGACCCCATCCAACATCATTTTGACCAAGCAACCCCACTATTTGGTTTGTCTCAATGAAGCAATAGAATTATTTCAAAGAAAATGTAGCCTATTCAAACAACTCCTTTGTAGTCAAGTGAAGGCCCTCAAAATCTCATTCAACATTGTCATTGGCCATAAGAGTTGTAATTACATCTAATTCAAAGTTCGATGTTTCTATATTTATCTCTGGAGGGGAACTTAATATATCAAGCGCTTCATGTTGATATGATAAAAAAATTGAACCCCTTGACTTAAAATACAACCACTCAACCTTTATGGCATGCTTACAAATGTTTTCCCAAAAAGACCAAGGGAATTTGCACACTATAAAACTTGTGTGATACTAAGTCACAAGGTATCTTTTGTCATGATTGGTTTGACTCTTCACCTTGTAAGCATGAGAGTTTCTCTCATGCAACAAACAATCACTATCAAGTATTTTTGCATCTCTTTATATCAATGCATCAAACTATTTAACTTTTTTGTAATTGTTAAGATACATTTTTCATAATTTTCTTGAATCGAGAATAAAATTCAACATTTTGTAAGAGCATGTATATCAACCAATCCATGCTACAGGTGCATTCCTTCACTAAATTATAAATTTTATATTTAAGAAACAACAATAAGACTATGGAATTATTCATCTCCTAGTTTGCATGAGGGAAATCACAATAACATTTTACCCACATCCCTAAATGTAAAGAAGAGTATTAGTATAATAAAAGTCATTTTCATTATACAAAAAGAATATTCCAAAAATGTTTGCGCAGTTAAGAATTTGTTACAAAATCTGACAATTCCATTAACCACTTATTCATTATTGAAACAAATGTTCATGATGTAACCTAACCTATCAAACATCTTGTTAGCATTCTTTGCATTGCATTGGTGGCCAACTTTACAAATTTTAAGCCATGCCCTCCTTACATGCCAAACACATAAGATCACTTCATACCTCATGATTCTCTTTCCAAATTCGATGTGATTAAGTATTGCAATCGTAGAATACATAAAAGTTGTCATTACCACATTGAATGTGTTTAAGTGTTGAAATCGAATACATACAATTGGAAAATTTGCATATTAAATTTACTTTGAAGCATCAATTTTAGTGAATGCGTCATTGACCTTGAACACTTTCACTTTCCAATAAGGATGGAGTTGGTAACGCCTATGCACGAGCTACTTCAACTATTGACCAATATTAGATTATCTATTTTGTGATACTGTAACCCATGCAATTGGTATTCAATTTTGTTGTTTGTCAAATTCTATGAGTGTGTATAAATGATGTTGCCACATGGTAAAGAACACACATAATCAAATTGAATAACAACTAAAACAATAATATTGAATAAATCATTGAAATCACACTTACATCGCATTTATTTGTGTGGAATGTTGAATCCATACCTATTAAATAGTTTTACTATAATCTCTATAATTCATTTATTTTGAATACCCATTATAAATATGGGATCTTTACACAATTGAGGTTTTGGAAAAAGTAAAAAAAATTCTCTTCTTTTTAATAATATTGTCACCATATAGTTTTACTATAATCTCTATAATTCATTTATTTTGAATACCCATTATAAATGGGATCTTTACACAATTGAGGTTTTGGAAAAAGTAAAAAAAACTCTCTTCTTTTTTATCCCATTGTTTGGCACTCATTTCATTTTTTTTATGAAGTTGATAATTTATTTTCATCAAACAATTGCATATGTTTATAGAAACTCTCCTTGATAAGGATAAATCTATATTATGAGTTGACACATCCTTGTAAACATGTTGCTTAATGTTCATTTTATAAACTAAATTAATTGATACTTCATAAAAACAAATTTTGTACATAAGAAAAAATGTCCCCTAAAAGCTTCATTTTATGTAAGGACTTGCCATCACACAAAGTGTCAAGCCAACCATGATAAGGTGAATTGTCCTCATCTTCATGTTCATACATGTTATAAATCAATATAGATATATTTGGATTATGATCCATAATCTTCACAATGAAATGGCATTGGCAACCCCTGTGTTTCACAAATGTTTTCTTTTTGTTTTGTTGTCTAACAACCTCCTCTTCTATCCTCATGGTCATATGAACAAGCATAACAGTTACATAAGTTTATAAAACTCAATGTGTTAGAAACACTCATGTTATTAACATCTCAATTATAAGTTTTTAACTACTTACAAAGTGTATCATCAAGTGATTGTACTCATTTGTTCTCATAGTTTGCTTATTGTACATACAAAATCACAAAGAGCGTTAGGATATGATTTCCCCCCTCTGATAAATTCTATATCATTTTCTTGTCAATGTCTCGTATGTCACTCTTATTTTCCAACATCGGGTTCCACACAAGTTTCAAGTTGGTGGAAAGGTCTGGTTCCATTTACAAAAAGAGCACCTCACGGGCCCCCATAGGAAGCTCAAACCACTTTGATATGGACCTTACACCATCACAAAGGATGTGGATGAAAATGATTTTGAATTGAGTATTCCTCCTTTCCTTGTCTTTCCCCAAATGTTTAATGTGGAGTTGCTTTGACCATATTTCCCACCTCTATTGGACACCTTGGAGGAGGCTAAGTAGTTGGCTCCCATGGAACTCAATCTCGACTACCTTAAGCAAACTGCAATGGATCAAATCATGGACACCAAGATGAAGGGAACCCACCAGAAAAACATCCAACTCCATTGGGTTTTCAAAGAGGGATAGCTTCTTGAGCGAGGTAAATGGATCACCAAGATTCAAATTCAGCAAAAGTTTCCCCATATACTGTGGGAATTTCATGTAATGGGGACCATTGCTTCCTAAAGGGGGAGGACTGATCTATGAGGATATCAGCGACCACCCACCTCTTCTACTGACTTAACACAATTATCCATATTGGCAGTTTTGTTATAATTTTATGGGATTTTTTTGGTCCTGAACTTCCAGGGTCGTTTTGAGGCCCTAACAGATGTTTTATGAAAAGGGTCAAGGGCTTGGATTTACCTTTGACAAACCAAGTCCATGCTACAATATTGTATTCTTCAGTTAGATCTTTGCAATAGGATAATATGTGCGCCAAACAAAGAATGTATGAAAAATATATACCCTTGAAAAGTTGATGCAGAAAATCGTGCCCAAAAATACATGTTGGCGCTTCGCCTCTTAGGTTTAGGGTTTTGGACCTTTAGGATTCTTTATTTATGTTAAAATTCCACAATTTTGATCTCTTGTATTAAATTTTGTGAATGAACGTAGTCAACATCTCTCTCTCTCTTCATAGATAAGCTACCACCATTCTATCCAGTTTGTGTTCTGTTACCCCCCAGCCTAGGGGTAACTAAGGAGATAATGTCTCAAGGCCCACAGGTAGAAAACATGGAATGTCAAGAGCCAGATGGCAACCAGATCCTACATTGAGCAGATAGATCCCCTCCTCTCCATCACGTGACACCACTCATTGTCAGCAGCATAGCAACGTTTGTCACACCAACTTGGTCCATAGAGCACAGCAGGTCTTGCTTCATGAGGTAACAAGTCCAATCTCATGGTAAGTGTCACTTTAGTATTTGAAGCATTGAACATGTTGCAAAGGGTTCTCTCTTGATTATGGAACATTTTTCTTGGAAATTATACATTTTTCCTTAGTTCACCTTGGTGTTTGACATGGTATCCTAGTAAGTTGGTCACCCTCGGGAAAAGGGTTTCTACTGGGGGGTATCCTTGAAGGATCATCGTGCCATTCCGACCCATAATTACTACTTTCCACATGTCTTCCCCTCTGTTTCCTCTTCTTTTTGGTTTTTTGGTTCAATGACCCCAAGAAGGGCTTATACCTTATTTCATGGGAAGAAGGGGCTAAAGGCCCATAGGTGTTGCAACTAGCACTGTAAAAATCAAAATCCATAATCTATCCTTTTATATGCTTTCCCTAAGGTCCTGAGAGCCATGAAATGCTTCTCCATAAAAGCGAAGGACCTTTAAAAAGAAAATTTTAAAAAATGGCTCACTTAATGGGGGAATGCATTGCGATGTCTTTTAGTTTCCAATGCATATGGCACACAATGTGTTCTAACTTCAAGTGCCATTGTGGTGCTCTCTCTCTTTTCATTTCATACAACACTCAATGTTCGAACCATAAAAAAGAAAGGAAAATAAAGGGCTTCGAAAAATGTAAGACATGTTTTTGAGCAGTCAGTTTGTCAGTTTGAGCATTGTAAGACATGTTTTTGAGCATTTTTTGAGAAATTAATAATAATGATCCATTGGAAGCTGGACCAGGAGATGTAGCCCATAAGAGGGGTGAACTCCTTTATCAATTGTTGTGCATATGTGTTTATATTCAATGTTTATGATGTTGTCTATGTGTATTTTGCATAAGTAATCCTTAATTTATGTGTTGCAAACTGATCCATTTTCTTTAAACACATGACATTTCACTTGCAATAATTATTCAAGTTTTTCAAGTCTTCTTCATTTTTAGATCAAGTTGGTATCAGAGCACTNGTTTTGAAGACTTGATTGTTTGCAAGTTTTGTTTCTGATGCTCACAAGGTTGAAACTCACAAGAGGAGAAGGTCAACTTGTGGAGCCAAGTTCTTATCCGACAAGGAGGAAGCAGTTTCATTCACCGCAAGTTTCAGAGAGACTTTCACCAAGCATGGCTCATGCAGAAGATTATGAACGTGTTCCGGCTGAAGAGGAAGATTTTAGGCAGACTATCATACAGTTGAGAGATATGATGAAGGTCATGATGGAACAGAACATAATGTCGCAGGGTGAAGGCTCCAACCCTTCAATGCATAAGGGAGGCGGTGGTGACAAGACTCCAAACAGAGATGGAGGGAATGGTGC
>ML788023.1:218574-293107 GCA_009831015.1 Picea engelmannii | reverse complement strand
TACTTGTTAAATGGAAAACTTAGTTGAAACAGGATGAAAACAGAAAGGACAAACAATTAGAAACTTACATCAATGGAAGGATTGCAGTTTTGAAATGACATTCGGCCTATAACTGCTCCTGGCGTTGGATCCCCTTCCATTATCACTACACTGCAGTCCACTAACAAGAGAGTCATAAATTGCAGCTACAACACAATAACAAATTATGAAACTATAGGTCATGATTATGGAAGCTTGATTTTAATACACATTTTATAAATTGAAACTATGTGTCCAGTAGTAGTAAGATCAAGTCATCAAAAATAATGTTTCTTCTAAAGTGCACGACAGAAAACCTGGAGTCCTAAATAGAGAATCAGTTGGGAAAATTAACAAAATATGAAAAATAAATACAATAGAAACATAATCTAAAACTTTACAAATGCTCAGAATATTTTTCTGAGTATTCTGCTGATGAAGAAAGAAAACCATGCATTTTTAGCAAGACAAAATATCGGTGTTCCACAGGGACACGTCCCCCAGGGTGGGGAGCGTGCACCCCACGCTCCACGTCCCCCAGGGTGGGGAGCGTGCACCCCACGCTCCACGTCCCCCAGGGTGGGGAGCGTGCACCCCACGCTCCAGGGATTGGGTGTTCTACAGGGACACGTTCCCCAGGGTGGGGAGCGTGCACCCCATGCTCCAGGGATTGGGGTGCCAGGGAAACGTTTCCCCACATCCCTCTTTTGGGGAAATTCAGGGAAATACATGGGAAACATTTCCCCAGTGTGGGCAGACACATTTCCCCAAAAAGGAGGCATCTAGGAGTCCCCCCACCCTTATTTTTTATCCAACAACCTTTTAAGACAGAACAAAGATAGGAGATAAAGCTTTGAAGAGTTTGTGACCTTGGTAAATAGAATTTAATGGTAATATTAAATTCTTAAAGTAAAAGCTGACACTCCTTTGTCTTACCTACAATCTCCTTTATCTTACCTACATTCTCCTTTATCTTACCTTTTCTATCCTTCTACTTCAATTTTAACATTACCGTTAATTGTTTCAGGACATTTAACAGTGGTTCCGGTTCCGGTTCCAACCTCATCGGACTTCACATGGAGAAAGTAGAATTTCAAATCCCATTCAGAATTCAGCAGACTTAACAGTTTTCACAATTTTAGGATTGGCAGGATTATAACATTTCCACTAAATTACACAATGATGAACTTATATGTGATGAATTGTTTATGTTGAGATTTATCATTATTGTTTTTATTTTTATAATTTTAGAGACTGGATCCCCTATGCTAGGAACCCAACACCCTCCCGCCTCCCATAAATTTCCCTAAAAATTGGGGGTGCTTCCACACATCCCCATGTGTGTTTCCCCACTCCCAGCCCCAAAAACTTGGTAGAACATAGCAAAATATACCAAAGAAAAGGGGCCCAAAGTTCAAACTCAATTACACCTTGTTTTTGTTGCCACAATGCCCAAAACGTTTCCAAGTTTCAGTCAAAATATGAAGGTAATGAACAAATGATGATGCAGCCTAGCTATAAATGAATTTTATTAAAAATCTAACTTTAATATTGATGTTTGACTTTTAATAAAACAGATGTACAAATGAAAGTGGAAAATAAGAAATTTATATATTGCCATGTTAGAAGAATGATGTAGAGATGAAAGGGGAAAATAGAAATTCTGAAAGTTCTTAGGTAAAATAGGAAAATCAGATTCCATTAAAAAATAAAAATCAAGTAAGCAAAAGAAATATGTAAAGCTAATAATTTGTAAATCAGACCTACCATTTCCTGTTTCCACTTGTTGGGGCAATCACTTCTACTTCTTTCTTCACCAGTTCTTCCTTCTGGCGTGCCCTTTGCATAAACTGTTTCACCAAAACACAACAAAAAGTGATAGGCGTGAGATTTCAGCCCATACGGTGGGAGACAGATATTTCTCAACATGGACATAAAACTTCCTCACTTTAGCTTTTCTTCTCGGCTATTCAATGAAAGTGACCCAATTGCTTGGAAAATGTACAAACAAACACGGTTTCACATTATGGTTGTTATTTTCCACAAACTCGTTACACCAACACAGGATTCCCTCCTGCCTCCTCCACATGCCACCCCACTTGTAAACAGATGATTGCAAGTACATTTAAATTCTCCAACGCCAGGCCATATTTGTGCCAAGCAGAATTAAAAACAGAATTTCTTTGAATGCATGATCAAGAGGTCAAGGAAACACCAATAGGGTATCGGTTCACTGGTTAGATCTATAGAATGTTAAGCCATCCACAAGGGTTCAATTTTTTCTGTGATCTGCCATCCACAAGGGTTCATTTTTTTCTGTGATCTGCCATCCACAAGGGAATCCCGAAGGAGTATCCAGGCTAAAAACAAAAAACAGCGGACAAAGCACAAAACAGTGTTGCAGGACTGAAAGATACGGGATTCCTATGTTACAGAATTGAGAGACATGTCATTCACAGCTCACAAATAATTAGCTGGACAAAAGCACAACCATATGTCAACTATTTGCAAAACATAGAACTATAGTCCGAAATACATTATGGATCAGAGTGTCAAACAGACTAGTTGAGTAGTAAAATACAGTCATGGGTGTGGAAAATATGGCCTCAGATGTATGCTATTCAATTCATAGAGCTAGAAACAGTAGTTTAGTTTTGATGTACCATATAAATTTTAAAAGCCGCCATAAGCAAAATAGGTATGAGCTAAACTGGCAAAATGAAACCCTAGAGTTCAGCTAATGATAACCCACAAATATCTATGACCAGAAAATAGTAGATTCGTAATTATCAAAGATAAGGTAGCTTGAACTTACCTTGAGGTTCTTTATAGTGCTTGAAAGCTCGCGTTTGGCCATGACTGCACCTGCCACTGTTCTGTATTCGATCAATAGCTTAAAATTTGAAGACTCAGAAAATTAGCCAAAAATCCCAGTATAGACTCGAGAACTTCACTCAATGGCAATCGATCGAATATATATCATATGATATAAACAGTGTGTAGAGATTTATATGATTTCATTCAATAAACAAGAAATGGGCAGCTACTCCCCGTACTCTTTAAAAAAAAAAATTACGGAGTGTCGTATTTGTATGCTGTATATAGCTAGCGTGGGAAAAGACCGAATTTTATCGGAGGCAAGGGTTTCTATGAAGAAAAAGCTTGGTATCATGTGGATTATAAGTCTATATATATAATAATAATTAAAGTCTATATGTGTAAATGTCGGCCGTAATATAGTATGAATTTTGTAGAGGAATTGCTATTGTCTTTGATTAAAACTTTAGAGTCTCTTTATCATAGTTTGGGTTGGAACTTCGGCAACCTTGACTGTTGGCATTGACTCTTGGCATTGATAGATTGTGTCAATGGTGTTATCCAATTTATGGGTTTTTATATTGGTCCATATTTTGTATTTATAAGTGGTGTATGGTTTTGTAAGTCAAGCTATAACATTGGGTTGGAATTTCGGTAATCTTGGTTGTTGGTATTGATAGAATGTGTTAATGGCAATCTTGGTTGTTGGTATTGATAGAATGTGTTAATGGCATTCTCCAAGTTATAGGTTTTTATATTGATAAGAAGACTACTGCAAACTTACAAACCTCAGTCATAGTGGCAGGTCTCTTTCATCCTTTTATAATGGAGGATGAATCACTAACTCTTGATAGACCTTGCTCGCTCTCAGAAATTTTGGTTGCTTTAAATTCTTTCTCCAAGGATAAAAGTTCAGGCTTCGACGGCTTGACGGTAGAATTTTATCTGCATTTCTTTGATTTGGTTGGTTCGGATCTTCTGGAACTTGTGGAGGATACTAGACTCAAAGGAAAGGTGGTGGGTGCTCTGAACTCGACGTTTCTTACCCTCATTCCAAAAACTACAAATGCCACTACTTTTGATGACTATCAGCCTATTGCACTCTGCAATCTCTGTTATAAACTTATCTAAAAAATCATTGCATCCAGGATAAATCCCTTCCTCTCATGGTACATTTTCCATTGAACATCTGAGTTTTTTAAAAGGTCGCCAGATTCTAGATGCTATTGGCATTGTCCAGGAGTGCCTCCATAGTATTAAATCCAAAAATTCCAAGGCGCTTATTCTATAATTGGATCTCAAGAAGGCCTTTGATTGCATAACCTGGGATTTCCTCAGATTGATCCTGACCCAGATTGGATTTAGCTATCATTTGATTAAGTGGATTATGAGTTGTGTGGTGAGTGAAAACCTGGCCATTTTGATTAATGGGGAGCCATCCTCTTTCTTTCGCAATGGCAGAGGTCTGTGACAGGGTTGTCCCCTCTCACCCCTTCTTTTCATTTTGGCCATGGAAGCCTTGAGCCTTCTTCTTAAACATGGACAAGTTGATGGAAAGATCACTGGAATAAAAGTGTCCATGACTATTAACATTCTACACCTTCTCTTCGCTAATGATGTCCTCATCATGACCAATGATTCTTTACAGGAATGGACTGAGATTAAAAAGATTTTAAATACTTTCTGTTGTGCCACGAGATTGTCGATCAATTGGGGAAAATCGACATTTCACTTCGCAAATCTATAGCAACATACTCTAGAACAACATTATTGGATGGCTCTTGCAGCCATTCCTGCTACGGTAGTTACAAAACTTCGGCGCTTGAATTATAATTTCCTTTGGTCGGGTTGCTCAGACCGCTCTCGACAACACCTATGCAATTGGGAATCCTTGGCAAAACCCAAACAAAAAGGCAGATGGGGAATCCGCAATTTATTTCATTTCAGCCAAGCGCTCGCGGCCAATTCGCTCTGGTGAGTGTTGACTTCTTCGGGCATTTGGCATTCCATCATTAAAGAAAAATACCTTTCGCAATTCATAGTTATCAGTTGGAGTCAAACTGAAATGGCTACCTCCAGGTGTATTCTTATTTCTGGAAAAACCTTATAAAATCAAAAGACTGGTTATTGTGTGGGCTTTGCTGGCAGTCGGGGTCAGGCCATTCCATCACACTTGGCCGTGACTGAATCCTTGGGCTGGGAGATGTCTCTTTAATTACTCCACAATTTCTAGCGCATCTACACTCTAGAAACATCTGGTATCTATACCAAATCCGAGATCGATCCATATCGGCTTCACTTCCTGACAGGTGGATCTCCAACACATCACTTGAACTTAGCACTGAGCTTACTCCAACCTGGAACTCTTTCTGCTTGGCTTTAACACTTGCTAGTATGCACTTAATTGATATGGATGATCACCTATAGTGGTCCGGGGGAGACCATTCAGGCAATCTTACTGTGTGAAATGTCTACACAGAGATTACTCACTCACTCTGGCCAACAAATATAAAGGGATGGAGAAAACAATTTTGGCGCTGGCATCTTCCTTCCAAAATTAAACTTTTCATATGGCTCATGACCGAATATAAGCTGAACACCTGGGATATACTTCAAAGAAAATGATGGACATGACCAAACATTTGCCATCTTTGCTTCAATGATGTTGAGACTGCGGACCATTTGTTCATCAAGTGTCCTTTCTCCAGATTGGTTTGGGAAAAAATCACTTTGGTGCTTGATCTTAATTCAACTTGGGGTGGGCCATCTCTCTTTGTTTGCTTTGATCATTGGATACATAGGGAACACATTTTTAAATATCTGCCACCTCTAGTATGCTGGTCCATTTGGTTGATCATAAATAAAAAAATCTCCGCAAATGAGACCCCATCCATAAGCATAGCAACACACAAAACACTTGGTTTATTTAAAAGATGGAATGACATTCACCCTGTTAAGCCAAGATTAAAGAACACAAAGAGGATACCAAATCTTGAGGATATTTCAACTGGATGGTTCGATGGAGCAACATTATCGAATGGAACACGGAGTGGAGTTGATGGACTGATCAGAATTTCAAACAACACGTCCTATCAATGGACTTTTAATTGTGGCTCGGGTACCAATACCAGAGTTGAACTATTGGGCACCTGGGCCACTCTATATTTGGCTTCCATATTTCACATTGAATCTCTTCAGATGCTTGGAGACCCCATAATTATTATTGAGTGGTGGAACAACAGGGGTGATCTACAAGCCACCTCACTTCTGGCTTGGAAGGACAGAATTAGATTACTTCTACCCTCTTTTAAAAATCTCAGCTTCAAACACATCTACCGTGAGTACAATAAGTTAGTAGATCAACTATCTAAGACAACGCTTCAAAAAAAAGAGGGCATTATTACCTACAACCTCTGGATAGATGGCCATGAGGGCCCCTCCCACTTCATATCTCTATATTAAGCTCTGCCTATCTTCTTCTCTGAGTATTTTTGTCTTCTAGTTATAGCAGCTCCTACTATGTAACTTGGTTTTATTTCTCTTTTCTTTTATGAACTTTCTCCATCTCCTGGTCGAGAGACCACTATTGGCGAAAGATTCATTGACAGTTATGGCATCTAAGTTGTGCTTTGTAACATCTCTTGACTAGAGAACACATTATATTCATTAATATAATCGAGAAATTTTCTCGTTGGGAAAAAAGGTTTTTATATTGGTTCATACTTTGTATTTATAATGGGTGTATGGTTTCACATACAAGTCAAGCTATAACATTGATGTGATATGTTGATTTGAGTGGTTTTGTCGCATTAGTGTTATAGTGCTCATACACATTGACGTACAACTTTATCATGGTTAATTGTACACATTGCTTAAATCCATGCATGTTCAATGGTATGGAGGACAAGATTTATCATAATTCTATGTTATCTAATCATTTTAAAATGATTCATTAGCTATAATGTAAATGAAATAAACTCAAGAATGTCATGTAAATTTTTTAATTTATTGAGAAAAATTTTAAATTAATATTTGCAGTGAACATTTAATTAGTCTCTTAAGAACTTACTAAACTTTTCAGATGTTCATCATCCAATTTTTTTTATAAAATGATGGAAATCAATAACAAGGGTAATAAGAGAAGCATTCAGGAGTGAGTTAAAAAATGGACAAACTCAACCTTTCCAATGAGTTTATTTTTTTCGGCAAGCCAAAGTTATGCCATGATCACTTATTTTTTCGAATTTTTGACAATTTGGGTCTTCTTAAAATGGGATAGAACCTTTGAAAACAAAGTTCCATGGTCAAAGTTGTTGTCAATTAGGTGTAACAATAACTTCCGAGAAAATTTCTACTAAATTTGGGGAAGGATTTTGATCCAAGTGGATATTGGTGGCCACCCACTTATTCCAACTAGCTCATCTTGATAGTTTTTATTTCAACATGTTTCTCTGTAATGATTGTTGGGTATGTGTTATATTCTTTGCATGTGTGTGTGTGTGGGTGCATCAGATACGACGACTACGTCTGACGATCCCTTCAACTAGGGCTCTGCCGTGTGCGTCGGGCGCTTTCCTAGGGGGGTCCCAGGGGGGGGTAGGTATGCCCCCCCCTGGTTACGTGGAGCGTTCGGGGCAACGCCCCGAAATTTTTTTTTGGCGGTTTTTTGCTATTTTTAGCGGATTTTGCTATTTTTAGCTGATTTGTAAATTAATCCCGGATTAAGGGATTAGGGTTTTGGTATCTACGAAATACCTAAAAACATTGTATATATTGTATGGCGAATGGTGAAATTCGATATAATGAAAAAGAAAGGTTTTCCCGGTTGAGGGTTTCCGGTAAAGATCTCTGTGTATTCTGTGTATGAGCCATTGATTAATTTCTGTATTGCTTAAGAATATATATGCATTGCTTTACTTCGCAGGTTTAAAACTTACAATGATGGCATTTCTTTGTAATTGTGGGTTATTCACTTCTGGGGCTATCCTGAAGCCCTACAAAGCATCCAAGTGGATATTGGTGGTCACCCACCTATTCCAATTGGCTTATTTTGGAAGTTATCATATCAAAACATCTTTTTGTACTTCGAGGGTCGTTTTGGGGCCCTAAACAGTGTTTTTTTTGGCTTTCCACAATCAAATTGTTAACAAAGTCAAATTTTGACAGAATAATGTGTATTTCTCAAAAATAGCTTTCCAACAGGCTAGCACACGCTTAAAATGGACGTAGTATGAAAAAGTTACGACCCCAGGAAGTTGAGGTAGCAACTTACCCATCGGGGCCCACATAACTTTTGGCGTTTCATCTCCTAGGGTTAGGTTTTTGGATGTCTATGGTTTTGGCATTCAAGAGTAATTTTAAAAAGGCCTCTGGAACCTCATTGTAATCATTGTGCTCAGACAAATGTGCATGTTAGAAATAATAGGTGTGCTTGTTTCACCATAGACAATATAACAATATTGTCACCCAACCATAGGCCGAAGCCACCCCCGAGCACCTTAACTTTGACAGAGAATAATTCTGGAAGAAAACCATAGGCCTAATAGCCAATCAATGCAGCATACCTCTCTCCAAAGCTAGCACACAAGGAAAAAATTCCAAACCATAACCAAGAGAAAGTCCAAGCCAAAACCGAAAATACAAGTTGTAGTAGTTGCAGTTGCAACTACTCTCTAGACTTGCGCACTTACTGAATTTATGCATTGTGCACTCTTAAATTTCTGCAGTTGTGAGTTGTATCTGTCAAATGAGCTCTGGTTTCCTGTATTTATACTGCTCCTCCATAGCTGTCTCGACCGACTTCTCATTCTGGAGGCTAAAAACTCAATATTAAATATTTCCTTTAGTCGACTTGTCTTCTAGGGTCATGTCCAATGCTTTAGGGTTTCTTCTTGCTTCCCAGAATATTATATTCTTGTCAGGGTTATATGCGGAGGCTAATACCTCCCGCAGCTACCATAATATGAACACTCCCTCCTAGCTAGGGATGTATTGAAAGCAATGGTCTTGAGCATAAACATACCATTCAACTGGTAGCATCATCATAGCCATACAGGCTATCTCGTGATTAGATAACGAGAACCACCATCACTATCAATATCATTTGATAGCATCAACTACATCATCTCTCGAATCCATACTCCATCTGAGTAATTAGGCATGATGTTGAATAAGTCACTCACTCCATATAGTGATATAAGAACCATTCTTCTAATCCAGACATATGTCCTAGAAGAATAATTGTTCCAACAGATGTTGGAAGCCACACCATGGGCTACAATGACTATTCTTCTAATCCAAACATACGTCCTAGAAGAATTAATGTCCTAGACCATTTGCCACCTTGAGAATGTATGTTCACCAGCACACTGACTATCCATCTAGTCGATAATCATTTTCAACACTATTGATAGTCTACATGGCAATCAGAACAATCTCATTCAATAGAACATAACTGTGCATATCCATAGTAGTACACAACTACTATCTAGTGGTACACAACCACACCAAGTAGCACACAGCTACTTAATCAGTGACACAGAGTCACAACCAATGGAACACATCCACCACAGTAGTATACATCTATTGTCCATAGACATGCAGTCTCCATAGAAATCATATCATCTGATATCAACCTACATAAAACAATATCATGATATAAACTGAGTCATTTGGGCCATTCTTCCACTCACATCTATGAGATTTAGAAGAGCATCTTCCCTCATAATGTAAAACATCATCCATGGGCTATCTGGACTATTCTTCTCAAGCATAGAAGAATAATTGTCCCTGATTTCTAAGCCTAGATGATTCACCTAACTGGGCCATTCCTCTAGTACTAATCATAGTGCAACCTGGAGAGAATGAGTCTGCCCTAGGGAATGTTTGTCCCTGATTGTTGAACCTGGACCATTCACCTAACTAGGCCATTAATCCAACACTAATCATAGTGCAACTTGCATAGAATGAGTCTGCCCTAGGGAATGATTGTTTGTACCATTTCCTAATGGAAATGACTGTCCTGCACCAACCTCCAAAACAGACAATTCTTCGAAACTACTCACAATTGTGAACTTCGAAAGAATGATTGCCCGACGAGGCAGACCATTCTACTTGACCACTACTCAGAGTGACTGCCAAGAAGAATGATTGTCCTAGACCATTCCCCTACATTGGCCACAAGGGGAATCATTGTCTATGGTACATCAACAATCTATCGGACCATTTTCATTATGAAAATGACTATCTGATCTAGACCATTTTCTGAGCTGGAAATGCATGTCCGTAAAAAATCTCAAACCACTTTCTGAACTGGAAAGGAAATGCTCATCTTGGACCATTTTTAAAATTGAAAAATGAATGTTCATAAATCGATAACACATCATTGCTCCCTCCCAACCTGGGAGTAAACTCTTCCTTTTTCAATAAGGAAGTCGTCTCCACAAGCCCCATCTTGTTTCTTAAGTATGCAAATTTTTCATCTTGGACAAAGGCTTTACCAAAATATTTGTTATTTTTTCACCTGTGGAGATATATTGGATAACCACTTCTCTTTTCTGGACTTAATCACGAATAATGTAATGCTTGATCTCAATGTACTTCGGTCTGTCATGGAACATTGGTTTTCTCTAAAGGCTTCATATAGCTCTAATAATTACAATATATCATGGTTGAATTAAACACTTTTGTTTCCTGCTAGCTCATGACATCGTGGCAAGGCTCAAACTGAAACATATCCAAGTAGCAATTCCTCTGTTATCATGAGAGTTTTCCATGGATTAGCAATCCATCATCCCAGACTTCTGAGTAATTATTTTGATATACTATCTCTGTCATAGAAAGTTTTCACCACGCTTCTGTTGTATATGAGATACTCTGCATCAAGTTGTTTGAATCCATACAACGTCTTCTTATATATGTATACATGGGTCTCTTTCTGGTATAATCTTCTTTCTCACTTGCTTTATTGGAAAGAGTAGTCTTTTACATGTAAATTCCAATCCATGGATACTACAAGCGGTATATCTAGAACAAGTTGTTGTCATAGTCTTCTCCCTCCTTTTGGAAGAACCTATGAATCTAGTAATGCTTTCATTCATAAGTCTTTTTCATATTTTCTATACATTGTTCTTTATCATAACTTCCATTTCTTCTGCTCGATTGTTTCTTAGTGGGTTCAAACCAAGCTGATAGTCTTGTGATTCTCGATATAATAGATGGTTGTTCTTGCTTTTCTTTCTTTCTTGGAATCTTCATGTTCTTCCTTATGTCTTTCTTTAGATTTTGGGTCCATGGAGTCTTCTATATGCCCTGAAGGTTCCAACTTCTTCCTTTCATCATAGGATCATGGATGTAGATGGACAACCAAAGATACTTTAAGGCTTCTTTTTGAAGAAGACTTCTTCTGGATTCAAACTGAACACGTGTTGTTTATCATGGTTGCTAATTTCAATTGGAACATGGACAGATACTTCATAATCCTCAATGGATCATGTCATTTAGGATTAACTCCCCCCTAATCCTTGCTTCATGTATGAATTCATGCTCTTCTTTTGGAATTATATAATAAGCTCCCTCCATGTAAGAGAGTCTGCGCTTCTGTTTGCATCCTTATTGCCTTTTGCAAAGTGTCACAAGTCTTTTTCTAATTTCCTCTTGATTGTTGACTTCTTTCTTTTTTGACTTCTTCTGGGTTTCTTCAAGTTTGATTCTGATTTTGGCTTTTGTTGCAGTTGTTGCTTATGTAATAGCTTCCACATGAATTGTTACCAAGGATTGTCAATGTAATTCATCTTTTCATGTGTATTGCTTGGCTTGTAGTCATCGTGATAGCAATCCTTATCTTCTTATTCTTCCATAGGTACTGTTTCACTTGAACATCTTATCTTCTAATAGATATGCAAGATATGTACATAAACTATGTAAACATGGTATGTACAAGAACTATGAAGAATATTGTTACCTTGTCTTAGAAGAAGAAGTATGTTTTATCCTTCTTGGCCTTCTTTGAGGGTTCCCTTTCTTCGACAACTGATGCTTCGCGTGTTTCCTTCCTTTTCTTTAACTCGGGACAATGATTCTTGTAGTGACCATATTTTTTACTGTTGAAGCATTGTATTTTTAACATATCTTTCTCTTGATTTGGTTTCTTCCTTGAGTCAAACTTCTTATTATTCTCGAATTTATTGAACTTTGTTGTGTAGGCTTGATCATCATCTTTCCTTTGGAATTTCTCTTTTGCGCTAATCCTTGATTCTTCTTGTGCATAACAAGTCCAAAGTTATTCAAATGTGGGATACTCCTTTCTTGTGTTCATGCTTGCGGCAAATGCATCCCATGTCTTGGGAAGGCCATTGAATACTATATTTACCAGTTCCTTATTTGAAATGATTTCTTCAATAGCTTGTAGTTGATCTCTTAACTGAGATATTCTCACAAGGTATGATGTTATGTTGTCATCATCATTCATTTTCATGTCACAGAGCTCATTCTTCAGACTCATTACTTGTCCATTGTTTTTGACTGAGAAGAGGTTAGTTAGGGCATCGTACATCTTCATAGATGAGTCAATATGAGATATGTAGGGTATCAAGTAGTATTTTACATAGTCCACTATGATACTCATAGCATTGATGTCATTGTCCTTGAACTTCTCCATAATTGCAATGTTCTTAGGTTCATTCTCTTTTCCTTCTTCAAACAATGGTTCCATGATCTTTCCTTTCACGATATCCAACACTTTATTCTTGGAAAGGATGAGGTCAAGCCTTGTTTTCCATGCTCTGAAGTTAGAATTCCCTTCTAACTTGTTTTCTGACTTCATAGAGTAAGTCATGACTGCTTTGACTTGGTCAACCTTTGACTTTGACCAAAAACTCAAACTTGACGTCTTAGCTTGCTGAGAGTACCAAGAGGTGCGCTAGTTTAAGGCACACTAGGCTATTCAAAAATTAGGTCAATATCTTCACTTAAGGTGCCTCAACAAGAGGGTTAGGGGTTCGTTGCTACAAAAAAAAAATTGACTGCAACTGCAACTGTAACTGAGCAAATCCTCCCAATCTATCTTCCAGCGGTTAGACTATCTGAAGATAGTGTGGGCCCATAACTTATTAGAAATAATAGGTTTGCTCGTTTCACCATAGACAATATAAAAATATTGTCACCCAACCATAGGTCGAAGCCACCCTCGAGCACCTTAACCTTGATAGAGAATAATTCTGGAAGCAAACCCTAGGCCTAATAGCCAATCAATGTAGTGTACCTCTCTCCAAAGCTGGCACACAAGGCAGAAAGTCCAAACCATAACCAAGAGAAAGTCCAAGCCTAAACCAAAAATACAAGTAGTTGCAGCTGCAACTACTCTCCATACTTGCGCACTTACTAAATTTCTTCAGTGCACTATCAAATGAGCTCTGGTGTCCTGTATTTATACTGCTCCTCCTTAGCTTTCTAGGCTGACTTGTCATTCTAGAGGCCAAAAACTCAATATTAAATATTTCCTTTATTCGACTTGTCTTCTAGGGTTATGTCCAATGCTTTAGGATTTCTTCTTGCTTCCCAGAATATTCTATTCTTGTCAGGGTTACATGTGGAGGTTAATACCTCCCACAACTAACATAATATCAAAAATGTGTAGCTGCCACATCTCTTCACAGAGATAACTACCACCATTTGAGTAAGTTGTTTTAGTTCTGTAGTTTTGCAGTTTCAACTTATTTTATTTATTCAATAGAAGTTATTGTTCACTGGATATATGTTGTTGTTCTCTATATCTCTATGTTATGGTATTCAATATGTTATTCATTTTGTTTAGCTCATAAATATGGATCAGTTGTATCATAGCGGTCTACTCTTTATTTTTATTTTCTTTGTGCATGTCCTCGACAAGATCTAGGTACAAGAAGCTAGTACTCGAACCAGTCGAGCCTTTGCAAGATCGGTCGCACCGAACTTGACCACAACTCATGGGGGACAAGAAGAAATATAATGGAGCAGGAGATCCTTTTAAAATGTTTCTCGAGGAAGCCCTTGCACGACAAAGGAATGAGATGATGGACAACTTTGCATAGATGCTTCAGCGACTTCCCACAAGAGACACATCTTCATCAAGCGACCACACAATCCCCTTCAAGGTACAAGTAAATTTTGATATTCCATTATTTGAAGGACTGATAGATGTGAATGTTCTATATAAATGGTTGAATCTACTCGAAGGGTATTTTTCGATCCATAATTTTTCCGATAGGGAAAATATTACTTTTGCACTCCTCAAGGTCGTCCCCCATGTTAAGGACTGGTGGGATACATACTCTAAGCAAAGGGCCATAGAGGAATCTGCAATATTTGCAGTCGCCCCCACCTGGGATTCCTTCAGGGATGCCATCAAAGAACAATACTACCATCTTGGAAGCTACGAGGACCAGTACACAAGATGGACCACGCTACATGAAGAAAGGGACCAAACAATACTAGATTTCACCAATATTTTCCATACTCTGTGCACCAAATTAGGTATCGAAGACTTTGAACGACATCTGTTGCTCAAATACCATAACTTTCTGCACAGATACATTCAAACAAAAATGGATTTTCTGGATATCGCATCATTATATGAAACTTATAGATATGTTGTCAAGATCGAGCAAAAATTTAAGCAGAAGAGGCGAGAGTTTGGATCTGCAAATTCCTCACATCCGAAGTAGGGAAAAGTTGGTCCCAACCCACCAAACAAGAGATAAAGAAAATATGGCCACTCTCAAGACAACTAGTCCAAGCCACAACCCAAGAAGGGTAATGAGAAGTCGAAGAAGGACACGAGAAAGTGGTGTGAATACTAGAGTTGAACTAATACTAGAGTTGAACTATTGGGCGCCTGGGCCACTCTATATTTGGCTTCCAGATTTCACATTGAATCTCTTCAGATGCTTGGAGACTCTAGAATTATTATTGAGTGGTTGAACAACAGGGGTGATCTACAAGCCACCTCACTTCTGGCTTGGAAGGACAAAATTAGATTACTTCTACCCTCTTTTAAAAATCTCACTTCAAACACATCTATCGTGAATACAACAATTCTGCAGATCAACTATTCAAGACAACGCTTCAAAAAAAGAAGGCATTATTACCTACAACCTCTGGATAGATGGCCATGAGGGCCCCTCCCACTTCATATCTCTATATTAAGCTATGCCTATCTTGTTCTCATCGTTTTTCATTTTTTTGTGTCATTATAGACTATTACTGATCTTCGACTTTCTTTGGGGATTTTTGTTTGCTAGTTATAACAGCTCCTACTATGTACCTTGGTTTTATTTCTCTTTTCTTTTATGAACTTTCTCCATCTGTTGGTCGAGAGACCACTATTGGTGAAAGATTCATTGACAATTATGTCATCTTAGTTGTGCTTTGTAACATCTCTTGACTAGAGAACACATTATATTCATTAATATAATCAAGAAAGTTTCCCATTGGGAAAAAGGGTTTTTGTATTGGTTCATATTTTTTTATTTTTTTTAAGCATATAGGGGTTTCCGCAGTGCAAGATATTAGATATTATTTTCGGGATTAACTGCGTAGTGTAAGTCATTAACATATGACCCATATTCATGAGTATTAGTCGCAACTGACCAATAATTCTCATGATTTGAATAGTCCACTTAGCACTCATTG
The DNA here is from genome assembly GCA_009831015.1 of Picea engelmannii. Taxonomy (NCBI): domain Eukaryota; kingdom Viridiplantae; phylum Streptophyta; class Pinopsida; order Pinales; family Pinaceae; genus Picea; species Picea engelmannii. The sequence goes on along the minus strand of ML788023.1, from coordinate 277,603 downwards.
CATCGGGTGATGCTCACAGGGGTGAAGAAATGGGATTGAAACCAACGAAATGAATCGCATAGCATCAATCATCACTTCCGGGGCTTGCACCCGGTAACCAGGACTTCCCAGGTGGTCACCCATCCCAAGATGCCTCTGGCTCAAGCGCGCTTAACTGTGGAGTGTTTTCCACAATCAAGCCCACTTAGCTTGCTACCCCATTTGCAAAACCTTAGCAAGTATTGTGCCTTATGAACTACCCAGTTAGAGCTCCCTTAACTCTTATTATTTAAGCATATTTAACTAGGTTCATACTTTGTATTTATTATGGGTGTATGGTTTCACATACAAGTAAAGCTATAACATTGATGTGATATGTTGATTTGAGTGGTTTCGTCATATTAGTGTTATAGTGCTCATACACATTGACGTACAACTTTATCATGGTTAATTGTACACATTGCTTAAATCCATGCATGTTCAATGGTATGGAGGACAATATTTATCATAATTCTATGTTATCTAATCATTTTTAAAATTATTCATTAGCTATAATGTAAATGAAATAAACTCAAGAATGTCATGTAATTTTTTTAATTTATTCAAAAAAAAAATTAATTAATATTTGCAGTGAACACTTAATTAATCTCTTAAGAACTTACTAAACTTTTCAGATGTTCATCATCCAAGTTTTTTTATAAAATGATGGAAAGCAATAACAAGGGTAATAAGAGAAGCATTCAGGAGTGAGTTAAAAAATGGATAAACTCAACCTTTCTAATAAGTTTATTTTTTTCGGCAAGCCAAAGTTATGCCATGATCACTTATTTTTTCGAAATTTTGACAATTTGGGTCTTCTTAAAATGGGCTAGAACCTTTGAGAACAAAGTTTCGTGGTCAAAGTTGTTGTCAATTAGGTGGAACAATAACTTCCGACAAAATTTCTACTAAATTTGGTCTAGGATTTTGATCCAAGTGGATATTGGTGGCCACCCACCTATTCCAACTAGCTCATCTTGATAGTTTTTAATGCAACACGTTTCTCTGTAATGATGACATTTCTTTGTAATTGTGGGTTATGCATTTCTGGGGCTGTCTTGAAGCCCTACACAGCATCAAGGTGGATATTGGTGGCTGCCCATCTATTCCAATTGGCTTATTTTGGAAGTTATCATATCAATACATCTTTTTGTACTTCTAAGGCTGTTTTGGGGCCCTAAACAATGTTTTTTTTGGCTTTCCACTGTCAAATTGCAGACAAAATTAGAGTTTGATGGAATAATGTATATTTTTGTAAAAGATATTTCCAATGGGCTATCACATGCCTAAAATGGAGGTTGTATGCAAAATTTACGAGCCCCTGAAGTTGAGGTACCAACTTACCCATCGGGGCCCACATAAATTTTAGCAGTTCATCTCCTAGGGTTAGGTTTTTGGATGTCTATTGTTTTGGCATTCATGAGTAATTTTAAAAAGGCCTTTAGAACCTCATTGTAATCATTCTGCTCAGATGAATGCGCGTGTTAGAAATAATAGGTGTTCTTGTTTCACCATAGACAATATAACAATATTGTCACCCAACCATAGGCCGAAGCCACCCCCAAGCACATTAAGCTTGACATAGATTAATTCTGGAAGTAAACCCTAGGCCTAATAGCCAATCAATGTAGCGTACCTCTCTCCAAATATAGCACATAAGGCAAAAATTCCAAACCATAACCAAGATAAATTCCAAGCCTAAACCAAAAATACAAGGTGCAGTAGCTACAACTGTAGCTACTCTCCAAACTTGCGCACTTACTAAATTTCTACAGTGCACACTCTTAAATTTCTGCAGTTGTGAGTTGTATATGTTAAATGAGATCGACTTATCTTTTAGGGTTATGTCCAATGATTTAGGGTTTCTTCTTGCTTCCCGAAATATTCTATTCTTGTCAGGGTTACATGTGGAGGTTAATACCTCCCATAACTACCATAATATCAACACTCCCTCCTAGCTAGGGAGGTATTGAAAGAAATGGTCTTGAGCACAAACATACCATTCAACTGGTAGCATCATCATAGCCATACATGATATCTCGTGATTATATCACGAGCACCATCATCACTATCAGTATCATCTAATATCATCAACTACATCGTCTCTCAAAGCCATACTCCATCTGAGTAATTAGGCATGATGCTGAATAAGTCACTCACTCCACAGAGTGATATAAGAACCATTCTTCTAATCTGGACATATGTCCTAGAAGAATAATTGTTCCAACAGATGATGGAAGTCACGCCATGGGCTACAATGACTATTATTCTAATCCAGACATACGTCCTAGAAGAATAAATGTCCTAGAACATTTTCCACCTTGAGAATGTCTGTCCACCAACACATTGACTATCCATCTAGTTGATAATCATTTTCAACACTACTGCTAGTCTACATGGCAATCAAAACAATGTCATTCAATAGAACACAACTGTTTATATCCATAGTAGTACACAACTACTATCTAGTGGTACACAACCACACCAAGTAGCACACGACTACTTAATCAGTGACACATAGTCACAACCAGTGGAACACATCCGACACAATAGCATACATATACTGTCTAGAGAAATGCAGTCTCCGTAGAAATCATATCATCTGATATCAACTTGCATAAAACAATATCATGATATAAACTGAGTCATCTGGGCCATTCTTCCACTCACATCTGTGAGATATGGAAGAGCATCTTCCCTCATAATTTAAAACATTAGCCATGGGCTATATGGACTATTCTTATCAAGCATAGAATAATAATTGTCCATGATTTATGATCCTGGACCATTCACCTAACTAGACCATTCCTCTGGCACTAGTTATAGTGCAACCTGGAGAGAATGAGTTTTCCCTAGGGAATGTCTATCCCTGATTGTTGAACTTGGACCATTCACTTAACTGGGACATTCCTCTGACACTAATCATACTGCAACCTGGATAGAATGAGTCTGCCCTAGGGAATGACTTTTTGTACCATTTCCTAATGGAAATGACTGTCCTTCACCAACCTCCAAAATAGACCATTCTTCGAAACTGTTCACAACTGTGAACTTCGAAAGATTGACTGCCCGATGAGGAAAACCATTCTACTTGATCACTACTAAGAGTTACTGCCAAGAAGAATGATTGTCCTAGACAATTACCCCACACTGGCCACAAGGGGAATCATTGTCTATGGTACATCAACAATCTATCAGACCATTTTGATTACGAAAATGACTGTCTGATCTGGACCATTTTTTGAACTAGAAAATGCATGTTCGTAAAAAATCTCAAACCACTTTCTGAATTGGAAAGGAACTGCTCATCCTGGACCATTTTTCAAATTGAAAAATAAATGTTCATAAATCAATAACACATCAGTGCTCCCTCCCAACTTGGGAGTAATCTCTTCCTTTTTCAATAAGGAAGTTGTCTCCCCAAGCCCCAACTTGTTTCTTAAGTACACAAATTTTTTATCTTGGAGAGAGGATTTACCAAAATATCTGCTATCTTCTCATCTGTGGAGATATATTGGATAACCACTTCTCTTTTCTGGACTTCATCATGAAGAATGGAATGCTTGATCTCAATGTACTTTGGTCTGTCATGGAACATTAGTTTTCTCATCATGGTTGAATTCAACACTTTTGTTTCCTGCTAGCTCATGACATCATGGCAAGGCTCAAACTAAAACACATCCAAGTAGCAATTCTTCTGTCATCATGAGAGTTTTCCATGGATTAGCAATCCATCATCCCAGACTTATGAGTAATTATTCTGATATACTATCTATATCATAGAAAGTTTTCACCATGCTTCTTCTGTATATGAAATACTCTACATCAAGTTGTTTGAATCCATACAAGGTCTTCTTATATCTACATACATGGGTCTCTTTTTGGTATAATATTCTTTCTCACTTGCTTTATTGGGAAGAGAAGTCTTTTACATGTAAATTCCAATCCATGGATACTAAAAGAGGTATATCTTGAACAAGTTGTTGTCATAGTATTCTCCCTCCTTCTGGAAGAACCTCTGAATGTTGTAATTCTTTCATTCATAATTATTTTTCATATTTTCTATACACTGTTCTTTATCATAACTTCCATTTCTTCTACTCGATTTTTTCTTAGTGGGTTCAAACCAAGCTGGTAGTCTTGTGATTCTTGATATAATAACTAGTTGTTCTTGATTTTCTTTCTTTCTTGGAATCTTCATGTTCTTCCTTATTTCTCTCTTTAGATTTTGGGTCCATGGGGTCTTCTATATGCCCTGAAGATTCCAACTTCTTCCTTTCATCATAGGATCATGGATGTAGATGGACAACCAAATATACTTTAAGCCTTCTTTTCGAAGAAGACTTCTTCTAGAGTCAAACTGAACACGTGTTGTTTATCATGGTTGCTACTTTCAATTGGAACATGGACATATACTTCATAATCCTCAATGGATCATATCATTTAGGATTATCTCCCTCCTAATCCTTGCTTCATGCATGAATGCATGCTCTTCTTTTGGAATTCTATAATCAGCTCCCTCCATCTAAGAGAGTCCACTCTTTTGTCTGCATCCTTATTTCCTTCTGCAAAGTGTCACAAGTCTTTTTCTAATTTCCTCTTGATTGTTGAATTCTTTCTGTTTTGAATTCTTCTGGGTTTCTTCAAGTTTGATTCTGATTTCGTCTTATCTTGCAGTTGTTACTTATGTAATAGCTTCCACAGGAATTGTTACCAAGGATTGTCAATGTACTTCATCTTTTCATGTGTATTGCTTGACTTGTAGTCATCGTGATAGAAATCATTTTCTTGTTATTTTTCCATAGGTATTGTTTCACTTGAACATCTTATCTTCTAAGAAATAGATATGCAAGATATGTACAAAAACTATGTAAACATGGTATGTACAAGAACTATGAAGAATATTGTTACCTTGTCTTAGAAGAAGAAGTCTGTTTTATCCTGCTTAGCCTTCTTTGAGGGTTCCCTTTCTTCGACAACTGATGCTTCGTGCATTTCTTTCCTTTTATTTAACTCATGACAATGATTCTTGTAGTGACCCTATTTTCAACTGTTGAAGCATTGTATTTTTGACATATCTTTCTCTTGATTTGGTTTCTTCCTTGAGTCAAACTTCTTCTTATTCTTGAATTTCTTGAACTTTGTTGTGTAAGCTTGATCATCATCTTTCCTCTGGGCTTTCTCTTTTGTGCTAATCCTTGATTCTTCTTGTGCATAGCAAGTCCAAAGTTCTTCAAATGTGGGATACTCCTTTCTTGTGTTCATGCTTGCGGCAAATGCATCCCATGTCTTGGGAAGGCCATTGAGTACTAAATTTACCAGTTCCTTCTCTGAAATGATTTCTTCAATATCTTGTAGTTGATCTCTTAACTGAGATATTCTCACAAGGTATGATGTTATGTTGTCATCATCATTCATTTTCATGTCATGGAGCTCATTCTTCAAACTCATCACTTGTCCAATGTTTCTAACTGAGAAGAGGTTAGCTAGGGCATTGTACATCTTCTTAGATGAGTCAAGATGAGAGATGTAGGGTATAAAGTGGTATTTTACATAGTCCACTATGATACTCATGGAATTGTTGTCACTGTCCTTGAACTTCTCCATAATTACAACGTTTTGAGGTTCCTTCTCTTTTCCTTCTTCAAACTGTGGTTCCATGATATTTCCTTTCATGATATCCAACACTTTATTCTTGGCAAGGATGAGGTCAATCCTTGTCTTCCATGCTCTGAAGTTAGAATCCCCTTCTAACTTGTTTTATGAATTCATAGAGGAAGTCATGACTTCTTTGACTTTGACCAAAAAATCAAACTTGACGTCTTAGCTTGTTGAGAGTACCAGCAGGCATGCTAGGTTAAGGTGCACTAGGCTATCTAGAAATTAGGTAAATCTCTTCACTTAAGGTGCCTCAACAAGAGGGTTAGGGTTTCGTTGGTACAACAAAAAAATTGACTGCAATTGCAACTGTAACTGAGCAAATCCTCCCAATATATCTTCCAACAGTTAGACTGTCCGAAGATAATGTGGGCCCATAATCTATTAGAAATAATAGGTTTTCTCATTTCACTACAAACAATATAACAATATTGTCACCCAACCATAGGTCGAAGCCACCCCCGAGCACCTTAACCTTGACAGAGAATAATTCCAGAAGCAAACCCTAGGCCTAATTACCAATCAATGTAGCATACCTCTCTCCAAAGCTATCACACAAGGAAGAAATTCCAAACCATAACCAAGAGAAAGTCCAAGCCTAAACCAAAAATACAAGTATCTATAGCTGCAACTACTCTCCAGACTTGCGCACTTACTAAATTTCTTAAGTTCACACTCTCAAATTTCTGCAGTTGCGAGCTGTATTTATTAAATGAGCTCTAGTGTCCTGTATTTATACTTCTCCTTCTTCGATTTCTGGGCCAACATGTCATTCTAGAGGCTAAAAACGCAATATTAAATATTTCCTTTAGCCGACTTGTCTTCTAGGGTTATGTCCAATGCTTTAGGGTTTCTTCTTACTTCCCAGAATATTCTATTCTTGTCAGGGTTACATGTGGAGGTTAATACCTCCCGCAACTACCATAATATCAACAACGCGTAGCTGCCACATCTCTTCTCAAGGATAGCTACCACCATTTGAGTAAGTTGTTTCAGTTCTACAGTTTTACAGTTTCAACCTATTTTATTTATTCAATAGAATTTATTGTTCACTGGATATCTGTTGTTGCTCTCCATATCTTTGTGTTATGGTATTCAATATGTTATTCATTTTGTTCTACTCATACATATGGCTCAGTTGTATCATAGAGGTCTGCTCTTTATTTGTTTATATTTTTTCTTGTCCTCAACAAGATCTGGGTACAAGAAGCTGGGACTCGAACCAGTCGAGCCTTTGCAAGATCGGTCGCGTTGAATTTGACCACAACTCATGGGGGACGAGAATAAAGATGATGGAGCAGGAGATCCTTTTAAAATGTTTCTCAAGGAAGCCCTTGCTCGACAAAGGAACGAGATGATGGACAAATTTGCATAGATCCTTCAGCGAATGCTCACAAGAGATGCATCTTCAACAAGCGACCACACAATCCCCTTTAATTTACAAGTAAATTTTGAAATTCCATTATTTGAAGGACTGATAGATGCAGATGTTGTAGATAAATGTTTGAATCTACTCGAAGGGTATTTTTCAGTCGATAATTTTTTTGATAGGGAAAATATTACTTTTTCACTCCTCAAGGTCATCCCCCATGTTAAGGACTGGTGGGATACATACTCTGAGCAAAGGGCCACAAAGGAATCTACAATATTTGCAGTCACCCCCACCAAGGATTCCTTCAGGGATGACATCAAAGAACAATACTACCATTTTGGAAGCTACGAGGACCAATACACAAGATGGACCACGCTGTGTGAAGAAAGGGACCAAACAATACTAGATTTCACCAATATTTTCCATACTCTGCGCACCAAATTGGGTATCAAAGACTCTGAATGACATCTGGTGCTCAAATACCACATATTTCTACAAAGACACATTAAAAAAAATGGAGTTTCTGGATATCGCATCATTAGGTGCAACTTATAGATATGCTGTCAAGAGCGAGCATAAATTTAAGCAGAAGAGGTGAGAGTTTGATCTGCAAATTCCTCACAGCCGAAGTAGGGAAAATGCGGTCACAACCCACCAAACAAGAGAAAGAGAAAAGATGGCCACTCTCAAGACAACCAGTCCAAGCCACAACCCAAGAAGGGTACTGAGAATTCGAAGAAGGACACGATAAGTTGGTGTGAATACCACACAATCCCTTGGCACAACATCGAAGAATGTCACTCCAAGAAGTCACTGGTGGCTGAGCTGAAAGATTATGAGTCATAGGTAGATTCTGACTCTAAATCAAATCCATAAAGTGGGAAGCAGATCATCGATGTCGAAGCTGGTGCCACTGTCACTACCACCAAAGTCCAGTCAAGTGAACTAGAATAACCAAAGGAAGGGGAACGCCTCTTTCACTCATAGATGTGAGTAAAGGGGACTTTGCTGCATTTCATTATTGAGAGCCGCAGTCAAAGAACCTAATATTGGTAGAGGTCATCAAGCGGCTGGACCTTCTGATAACATCGCACCCGCATCCCTACACCATTGGCTGGCTTCGCCAAGGAAGAGATCTCTGCGTTAGCTAACAATTTCGTCTACCGTACAACATCAATCCTTTCAAAGATGAGGTATTGTGTGATATTGCTCCCCTTGAAGTTTGTGATGTTCTTTTAGGCAAACCATATTTGTGGAAGCGACACGTTGTGTATGAGTCTAGAGCCCGCAATGTTATTATTACTTTGGATAGACAATTGTACATGATACTAGAGGTAGCATCGCCTACCGCTATTTCTTTAATCTCTGCTAAGCAATGCAATAAGGTCATTTCATAGACTAGGAAGTTCGTCTTCTTTATGATTTGTGCTTGCAGTAAGCATAAGGTCGTTGCCACATATGTGACCTCTACAAAGAGCCTCTCTTTGCAGCAGAAGCAAGTGGACGGGATCATGGAAGAGTACATAGACATCTTCTCCTCACCCATCAGGGTATCAACACACTGCCAAGTCAAGCATCCAATTGATCTAACCCTCGGTGCACCACTTCCTAATGGACCAGTCTATCATCGCCCATTGATAGAAAATGAGGAAATCAAGCGCCAGATCCAAGAGCTACTTCAAAAGGGGCACATTCAACCCATCTCCTCCCCTTGCAGAAGCTTGATTGTGCTAGTGCAGAAGAAAGAAGGGACCTGGAGGCTCTACATTGATTACAAAGCATTAAACAAAATCACAGTCAGGAGCTTGTACCCAATTCCACGAATTGATGACCTTCTTGACCAACTCAAGGGGGAAAAGTTCTTCAACAAGATTGACCTAAAGTCTAGCTACCATCAGGTTCCCATCGAACCAATTGATGTATGGAAGATAACTTTCAAATCTAAATAAGGTCTCTTTGAATGGTTGGTCATTCCCTTTGGCTTAAAAAATGCACCAACAACTTTCATGAGATTGATGGATGATGTATTGAGACCCTTCACCAACTCTTTTGTGGTGGTGTATCTGGATGACCACTCTTTTGTGGTGGTGTATATGGATGACCACTCTTTTGTGGTGATATATCTGTATGATATCCTCATCTTCAATAGAACTTGGGAGGAGCACATGCAACATATTCAACAGGTTTTGGGCATTATGTGGCAACACAAGCTATATTCCAACTTGGAAAAATGCTCCTTTGACATGAAAAGGTCCAATACTTAGGCTACATTGTTGACGAGCATGGGGTACATGTGGATCTAGCTAATATCCAAGTCATTTGTGACTGGCCAGCCCCAACCACACTAACCGAGCTTCATGGGTTCTTGGGACTTGCCAATTTCTACTCCATATTGCATGGGACCTTAGCCAAGTAATGAAGGGAGGTGGAAAGTCAAAGTTTGCATGGGGGAAGACACAACAAAAAGAATTTTATGATCTGAGGCATCACTTGTTCTTAGCTCCAATACTCTCCCTACTCGATCTGCAACAATCGTTCGAGATTGAGATTGGTGGCTCTGACTATGCTATAGGCGCAATTCTCACTCAACACAGTCATCCAATAGCATACCATAGTGAGACACTCTATGATATTATCCAGAAATACCCCACCTATGAAAAATAAATGTATTCCATTGTGCAAGCTTGTCGTTAATGTAAACATTACATTCTTAGAAAGGAGACAATCATCCACACTGATCACAATCCTCTGTAGTTCATATAGACATAGGGAAAGTTGCATAATGACCACCATCAAAAGTGGTTCACATACCTACAAAAGTTCCATCTCAACATTAAGTATAAAACAAGGAGCACAAATCATGTCGCCGACTGCCTCAATCGCCCTCCTATTGCTTCACTCACCATAGTGCTCCATTCCTGTGGGCATGAGGCATCCGAGTGGCCCCAACTTTATCAGCGTGACCTTGACTTCACCACCTCCTATCAGCTCTTGGGTATAGGCACATCTATCACATGATGGAATGTTATGCCATATGGGCCACCTCTGTGTTCCCACAAGTGAGTGTGCAAAGCTGAGTTGGGAGGCTCACTACAGTCATATGGCAAGACATTTTGGTGTGGAGAAAAATTGTGGTCATTCTACAGAAACATTTTTATTGGCCAAAACTTCGATAAGACATCAATAAGTATATCAGATCTTGCACTATCTATGCCATTTCCAAGCCAACCATCAAGAAGAAAGGCTTATACACCCCTCTTTCTACTCCTGAGAGGCCCTGGGAATCCATCTCGATGGATTACATGTTTGGCCTTCCATCCACCAAGCATGACAATGATTGTGTATTTGTGGTGGTTGATCGGTTTTTGAAGATGGTCATTATCATATCCTGCAAGAAGAGCATCACATCGACAGATACTGCCAAGCTCTTCTTCGAACGAGTGTGTGTCCATTTTGGGATACCATAGACCATCACCTTAGATCAGGACAACATGTTCCTTAGCACATTTTGGTCAAGTCTTTGGTCACTGTTGGACACCAAGCTCACTAAATCCATTGCTTCCACCCCAAAACGATGGCCAGACAAAGGTCGTCAATCGGATGATTGTGCACACCCTGTGCATGTACAACTCTAAGCATCCATGTACATGGGATGAGAGTCTTCCCTATGTTTTGCACAGCTACAACAAGCCTCTCCATAGCTCCACCGACCATAGCCCATTTCAGGTGGGATGGGATTACAACCCTTGGGTCCCATTGATGTTGCACTACCTCTTGCAACCACACTGACATAATCTTCCCATGTTTAGTCTACGGCCCATAAAGCCACCAGATTCATTGAGAAGATTCAACATATCTACCAAGAGGTCCATGAGATTTTGCAGAGAGCCATTGCTAAGTACAGGAAATTCCATGATCAACACCGGGTACCGCACCCGTTTCAAGTGGGAGACAAGGTTTGGTTAAATTTGCAGAAAGAGTTCCTTACAGGGCCCCATCGGAAGCTCCACCCACTTTTCTATGGGAATTACACTATCACCAAAGCTGTGGGTAGCAATTCATTTTAGCTCAACACTCCACCCTTCCTTGGCTTACACCCAGTGTTCAATGTGGACCTCCATTGGCCATATTTTCCACCATTATTGGACACCTAGGAGATATCATAACAGTTGACACCAACATAGCTCAACCCTGAATGCATGGAACATGCATCCAATGATCAGATAGTGGATACATAGGTCAAGGGAACTCACCAACAAATGATCCAGCTTTATGGGGTTGTCAAGGCAGGGTAGCTCTTGTACCAAGGAAAGCGGCTCACCCGGGGCCAAATTCAACAAAATTTTCCTCACCTGATGGGGGCACTCAACTCGATGAATACCATTGCTTCCTAAGGAGGGAGGACTGATCCAGGTGGATATTGGTGGCCACCCACCTATTCCAATTGGCTCATCTTGATAGTTTTTAGTTCATCATGTTTCTCTGTAATGATAACATTTCTTTGTATTTGTTGGTTCTACACTTTTGGGCCTGTCTTGAATCCTTACACAACATCTAGGTTGATATTGTTGGCTTTGCACCTATTCCAACTGGCTTGTTTTGGAAGTTTTCATATCAGTACATCTTTTTGTACTTCCAGGGCTGTTTTGGGGCCCTGGACAACGCTTTTTTGGCTTGCGATAGTCAAATTGTAGATGAAGTCAAATTTTGACAACATGATGTGTATTTCTTGAAAATACCTTTCCAACGGGCTATCACACACCTAAAACAGAGGTCATATGCAAAAGTTACAACCTCGGGAAGTTGAGGTACCAACTTACCCATCGGGGCCCACATAACTTTTGGCATTTTGTCTCCTAGGGTTAGGTTTTTGGATGTCTAGGGTTTTGACATTCATGAGTAATGTTAAAAATTCCTTTGGAGCCTTATTGTAATCATTCTGATTAGACAAATGTGCATATCAGCCACATCTCTTCTCAGAGATTGCTACCACCATTCGAGCAAGTTGTTTCAGTTATGTAGTTTTACAGTTTCAACCTATTTTATTTATTCAATAGAAGTTATTGTTCACTGGATATATGTTGTTGTTCTCTATATCTATGTGTTATGGTATTCAATCTGTTTTTCATTTCGTTCTTCTCATAAATACGGATCAGATTTTGACAGAAAAATGGTTGAGTTTGTCCACTCTTTAACTTACACCAAAGCATTTATATGTAATAACTCAATTTTGACCTCTAGAATGTATTGCATAGAAGTATGTATAATTTGTATGCATGGTTATAATGATGGGAGTTGTGCCATGTGAGCTTAAATAAATGACTCTGTGTGTAAATGATGTAAATATGTTTGTATGGATTTCTAGTGTAGAGCTTACGACCAAGGTGTTGAACTTATGTTTATGCTGAGAGGGGGGTGTGAATTAATATAAGATACTTTTTACTTTATTTAACAATTCATCAATTATTCATTAGCACATATAAACTCAAATCACAATGCACATAATTTAACATGGAAACCCTTGCGAGAGAAAACCACAAAACTTATCTTTATAAATGTTTGTAGGCACCAACTTATTGTTACAAAGCTTGTAGGAACTAACCTTGTGGAGACACCAATCTCCTCAACTGAGCACCAACTCAAAAAGATATTGTGTAGGATCCAACCTACTAGAGACACCAATCTCCTCAATTGAGCACCAATTCAGTAAGACCTGTATAGGCACCAACTTAAGATATTCATACACGGAGTACTTCTGACTTCACCTACATGCTTCATAGTTCATGTATTTCATAGCATCATCGTACCCTTAACTTTCATGCTTCAGTGCCTCTCTTTTCTTCATATCCCAGACACATATTCAAACCCTAGTTATATTTATCCTTCATGCCCTAACGAACCTTGTAACATCATTCCCATAATGTAATCCTAGATTGTAGCATCACAACCTCAAAAAAACTCACTTTGCGACATCATATACCTTATTCCTTCATAGCGCATCGTTAAAACTCTAATAAAACTCCTCTTGCACACCTTTAGACCCCAAAAATACTCTCCAACTTCTCCTGCGCACCTCATATCTCTTATGCGCACCTTAGAATTGATCTTCTTGCTTGGATATTCTACGAGTGCACACATCTATCCTATATTTATAATGTTTATGTGCTCACTTTTAGGGCCAACCTATAAAGATTGGCTAGGTCGACATGAACTTTATGGATGGGTTGTTTGACAAAAAAATTCACATCTCATCATTTCTAAGGAGTTAGAGGGAGTGCCATATACCATTGGAAAGGTATCAGAATAATATTTCCAACCATATAACCTATGCACCCATATGATCTAGGTATTTAAAGTAAAAATGCCTTCAAATATAGGGTATCCAAATTGAGCATCAAAAATCCAAAAAAAATATTTCCAACAAATATCCGTCTTGCAATATCTATCTTGGACATTTGTAGTCTCCCCCTATTTTTGACATTAATGACAACATTATTTCCAACAATCTCCCCATTTTTCATTGATGGAAACCCTTATTTAATTATGTAATACTCCCCCTGTCTGCAACTCTCCTTGTGTCTGCAATTATTCCTATGTTTGCAACTCCTCCCCCTTTGAAATCAATGGAAAAGAGTTTCTTCCCCTAAGATTCTGCTTCCTTTTACTGGCGATATGAGAGGGATATCACTCCCATCTTCTATTTGAGATATTCAAATCTATCTCTGAGAAGGGTTTTGGTAAAAATATATGCAACATGTTCTTTGGTGGTAATGTATTCCAGCTTGAAAATTTTCTTGGCTACATGTTCTCTTATTAAGTGGTACTTTATTGGAATATGCTTTGTCTTTGAGTGCATAGTAGGATTGTTTGAAATGTTGATTGCACTTGTGTTGTCACAAATGATTGATATTGGTTAATCATATTCTACCTTGATATCCTTCAATGTATACTTCATCGGGATAACTTGTGTGCAATATGTTGTTTCTGCAATATATTCAGCTTCAGTTGTGGATGGAGAGATTGAAGTTTTCTTCTTTCTCAACCATGATACTAGACAGTTTCCTAGACAAAATTCTCCTCCACTGGTACTTTTCTTGTCATCAATACTTCCTACCCAATCTAAATATACATATGTTTTTAGAGTTAAGTCCTTACTTCTTGAATACCACAAGCCAAATTCCAATGTGCCCTTCAGATATCTGAATATTATTTTTACTGCTTGCTCATGTGTCTCTTTTGGTGTAGATTGAAATCTTGCAACCAATCCTACTTCTTGCGTTATGTCTGGCCTTGATTTTTTCACATATAGTAGGTTTCCAATCATTGACCTATACAATGTTTTATTTGCTCCTGGAAATTCATCATCTTTTCTCAACTTGCATCCTATGATCATGGGTGTATTAACTGGTGCACAGTAATCCATTCTGAATTTATTCAACATTTCCTTGATATATTTGGTATGAGAAATGAATATTCCTTTGTTGGATTGAGAAATATGCAAACCTATAAAGTATGAAAATTCTCCAATCACAGACAACTCAAATTCTTTTTGCATTTCTTCTGCAAAATTTTGGCTCATTCTATCATCATTACTTCCAAAAATGATATCATCCACATAAACCACAATGATTAACAAATATGCATTGTCTATTTTGATGTAAATATTGATGTTTGCAGCTCCTCTTTTGAAACCTTGTTGTTGAAAGTATTTTTCAAGTCTTGAATACCAAGCTTTAGGAGCTTGCTTTAGTCCATAGAGTGTTTTCTTCAGTATGCATACATAATCTTCGTTGTCTAACAATTGAAATCTTTTTGGTTGTTCAATATATACTTCTTCTTCTAGATTTCCATTTATAAATGTTGACTTGACATCCATTTGATAGACTTTGAAGTTCTTGAAACAAGAAAATTCCAAAACCATTATGATTGGTTCTAATCTTGCAGCTGGAGCAAAGGTTTCTTCAAATTCAATACCCTCAACTTGAGCATACCCTTTACAGGCCAATTTTGTTTTATTTCTTACTACTTGTCCATATTCATCCATTTTTATTTATTTATTTATTTATTTATTATTATTATTATTTTTTTTTTTTTCTGAAAACCCATTTGGTGCCAATCAAATTCTTTTCTTTTGGTCCAGGCACAAGTTCCCATGTCTCATTCTTCTTAATCTAATTTAGTTATTCTTCCATAGCATTAACCCAATGCTTATCTTCACTAGCTTGTGTAAAATTCTTGGGCTATATTTTAGATATCAAACAAAAGTTCAATCTTCTTCTAGTCTGAACGTTTGCATCTATATCACCAAGAATCTGACTTATGATTCTTTTGGAAAATTATGGATGATGTATTTGGATATTGGTGTTCTATCTCTTCTTGTTCTTTCTTTTCTTCTTCTTTGTAGATTGTCTCCTATGGATCTTCATTTGTTTGTGACTTTTCCTCTTGAGGTATTGTTTCATCCACTCTTGCATCAATAATATATACAACAGTGCATAGTCTTTTGTTGTAGCATTTGTAGGCCTTGCTTTCAAATGCATAGCTAAGAAATATACCTTAATCTGTTATGGAATCAAACTTGCCTAAATTATCTTCATTTCTATTTATATATCATTTGCTCCCAAATACTTTGAAGTATTTGACTGTAGTTGGTCTACCTTTTCATAATTCATAAGGTTTCTTGTGGTTGTTCACTCTAATTTGTGCTCTATTCAAAATGTAGACTGTTGTGCTGACTACTTCTCTCCAAAAGGTGTCTAATAGCTTGGCTTAATTCAACATTGTTCTAGCCATTTCTTGTCCAATTATGTTCTCTCTTTCTACAACTCCATTTTGTTGTGGAGTCCTTGCTGCCGAAAAAATTCTCTTGATTCCATGATTCTAAAATAATCCATCACATTCATAAGATGTAAACTCACCTCATATGTTTGATCTTAAGCACTTTGTTTTTAAATTAGACTCAATTTGAACTAGGGATTTGAAAGATTTAAACTTCTCAAATGCTTCAATTTGTTCTTTAAGAAATGTAACCCATGTCATTCTTCTATAATCACAATAAGCAACATAAAATAACTCTCACCTTTAAATTTTGTGTTCTTGTTGGCCTATAGAGGTCTATGTGTACAAGTTCCAATGACTTTGATGTTGAGTATTCCTTTTTTTTAAACTAACTCTCATTTGCTTCCTGTGCTAACATGGCTTGCAAATAATTTTTGTAGGTTTTGAGATCCTTGGCATATCTCTTACTGTTTGTGCCTTGCTGAGTTTTTCTAGATTGCCAAAGTTTATATGACCCATCCTTCTATGCCATAAACATCTTTCGTCTACTTGTCCCATACGCCATTTTTCTCCTTTGACTTCATTAAGAATGTATACATTGCTCGGGGTTTTGTTTGAATTTGCCACTAATATTCTTGAACCTTATTTCCTTATCTCACATCCTTTAGAATGAAATGTGAGGTTGTAGCTTTGATCACACATTTGACTAACACTTAGAATATTGTGTTTTAACCCTTCAAGATACAAGACATTTTGTGTTTTAATATTTCCATTATCAAGACTAATGATACCTTTTCCAACTATCCTTGTAGAAGCATTATCCCCAAAGGTAATGCTGCCTCCTTTTTCTTCCTTTACCATGAGAAATTTGTTTTGATCCTCTTTCATGTGTTTTGAACATCCATTATCAATGTACCATTGGATTCCTTTGTCTTGAGCATACATTACAAGTCCACATTCATCCTTTTTCAGTTCTTCTTGCTTCCTTTTCCACACCTTTGTGTATTCTTCTATATGCTTGAGCTAAGAGCATAATCTTCCTTGTTTTGATTATGAGTCTTTATTATGTTGCTTCTACAGTCACATGTTATGTGCCCATAGTTATTGCACTTCTTCTATCCTTTTTTCCTCTTCTAGTCAAGTCTTTTGGATGATAACTATTTTTTCTGTTTCATCAATATCATGATCCTTCTTTTCATATTTGTGCAATTTCTCTTTCTTATTTTTATTCTTTCCCCTAAGTCTGTCTATTTCTTCTAAGGAACTAATGAGTTCTACTTCAAGATTCACTTCCCCATCAATTTCTTCTTCTTCTTAATATAATTTTTCTTTCTGGTTGTCTTCATTTTCTTTGTCAGTAGACTTTGTATCCACAACTATGAAGAGGAATTCTTCTTTGTCAATATCATAAACATATCCATCACTTTCTTCAGATGAGCTATTGTCCCCTCTAGAGTAAAAACTTTTCTTCTTAGTATATTTTCCTCTTTTGTGTCTATAAGGTTTTTTTTTTATTGTTATGTCATTCTTTATCATTACTATCCCCATCATCATTGTCTTCCCTTTTTGCATATGTACATTTAGCAGCAAAATGTCCTACTCTACCACAATTAAAACATTTGAAGGGTAGCTTACCTTTGTATTTTCCAGATCATATTTTTAGCTTTATCACAAATTGTGATTCTCCTGTATCTAATTCATGGCTGGAACAATCACATAATTTATGTCCTTTTGTCTTCTTTGTTGCCTTGAAAGTTTCTTCCTTCCATGATAGACTTTTTTTTCCTTATCTCATATGCAGTTAGAATCCCATGCAACTTATCCATTGTCAGTTTCTCCAGATCCTTCATTTCTTTAATTGAAGAGACCATGACATCAAATCTTAAGGGGAGAGACCTTAGCACCTTTTGCATAATCATTAGTTCTTAAACCTTTTCACCAAGTCCTCTGATGGTGTTGACAATTTCATCCACTCGAAGGAAATAGGTTGCACCATTTTCTTCGTCTTTCATTTTCAAACTCTCGAACTGTCTTCTATGAGTTTGGAGCTTTGCTTTATTCACCTTGTCATTGCCTTCATAGATATTTTTAAGTTACTCCCAAATAGTTTTTGTCGATTCAAAATGCATCACCTTGAAAATTTTTGATTATGATGGACCACACAAGATAACATTCATGGTTTTTGCATTATGTTCACTAGCCTTCTTCTGAGTGTTATTTGTTGGTGGAGTTTTTGGGGCCATATACCTAGTCACAAATGATTACCAAATATCAAACCAAAGAGCCATTAAATAAGTCTGTATCCTTATACTCCAGAATGCATAGCTTGTTCTATCAAACAATGGATCCTTTTTTGTGGATAAACCTTCTTGACTAGCCATGTGTGCTCTTGAGATATACCTTCCACCAGTTAGATTGTTTTTGAAGAAACCTGCCCTGAACCCAATTATTGAACTTATGCTTATACTGAGAGGGGGGTGTGAATCAATATAAGATACTTTTTACTTTATTTAATCATTCATTAGCACACATAAACTCAAATCATTATTCACATAATTTAACGTGGAAACCCTTGTGGGAGAAAACCACAAAAAAATTATCTTTATAAATGTTTGTAGGCACCAACCTACTGTCACAAAGCTCGTAGGCACCAACCTGCTAGAGACACCAATCTCCTCAGCCGAGCACCAACTCAACAAGATATTGTGTAGGCACCAACCTATCAGAGACACCAATCTCCTCAGCTAAGCACCAACTCAGTAAGACCTATATACACACCAAACTAATATATTCATACACAGAGTACTTCTGAATTCACCTACATGCTTCATACTTCATGTATTTCATAACATCATCATACCCTTCACTTTCATGCTCCAACACCTCTCTTTGATTCATACCCTAGACATAGATTCAAACCCTAGTCAGATTTAGCCTTTATGATCTAACAAACCTCATAGCATCATTCTTAGAATATAATCCCAGACCGCAACATCACAACCTCAAAACAACGTACTTTGTGGCATCATAGACCTTAGTCCTTCATAGCACACACCTAAAACTCCAAGAAAAATTCTCTTGCACACATTTAGACCCCAAGAATACTCTCCAACTTCTCTTGTGCACCTCAAACTTGATCTTCTTTCTTGGATTCTCTACAAATGTGCACATCTATCTTATATTTATAGTGTTTTTTGGCTCACTTTTAGGGTCGACCTATAAATACTAGATGCGTTGACCTGAACTTTCTAGTTGGGTTATCTAATAGAAAAATTCATATCTCCTCATTCATAAGGAGTTAGAGGGAGTTCCATATACCATTGGAAATCTATCAGAATAAGATTTCCAATCATATGACCTATGCTCCCATTTGAACTAGATATTTAGATTAAAACGTCCTTCTAAGATAGGGTATCCAAACTAAGCATAAAAAATCCAAAAACAATATTTCCAACAATCTCCATATTGCAATCTTTATCTTAGACATATGTACTCTCACCTTGTCTTTGACATCAATGAAAACAATATTTTCAACACAAGGTTGAACTATCAATTCAACAAGGATGTAGATAATGTAAAATACTTTTATGAACTATGTGCTAGGATTTCCATGGTGAAATCAAGTTCTATAAATATTAATGTTAGAATATAATATATAATGGTCCAAGATAGTTGTGGAGAGCACAAGAGGGGTTGCGATTCTACTAGAGGGAAAGAGGAAATAGGGCCTATGGGAAAGTAATCATCCATTTTCAAGTGTTAGTGTATGAACTCATCTATTTTCCATTGTGTTTTAAACGAACCCATCTACCTCCATTTATTTAAAAAACCAATCATTGAATACATGTATATGTTGGCGAGGAAGTCCACCTCATTTAGTTGATGAGGAATGGGCTAAGTGAAATCATTATTAGGAAGTGTAAGAGTACCTCATTAACTTGTTAGAAGGGAAGTCAATTATCATTCCCTAAACTCTCTCATTTTCAATCATTATTTGACTCTCATGTTCATGCTCTACACTTTCCCATGATGTATTCTCCATGGTTGATCATTAACCAATCTGTAAATTGACCAACTCAACATTATGAAAGAGGAATTTGTGGACCTTGGATGAGAGATAGATGATTGTAGGTGAGCATAGAGGTTGGGAAAGTTAGGAGGCCTCCACCCAATATGTATTTGTTTTTCATTGGATGCTTGATATCCCAATGTTATTTTTGGAGGCTATCCCCAGAAGGCATTCAACAAATTGGACGCTTTATGTCTACACTAAAGAGCATTGAAAGGGAAGAATATTCCTAATTCACTATTGAGAAAAGAAAGGAAACATCTTCCTTATGTTGTGTAGGGTAGTGGAAGAGAATTCCATTGTTGTTTAATCATTGGATGAGATGGCCGAAGTGCTTTGTACTAAGAATATTAGCTAAACCGCGAGACAAAATCAGTCTGGTTGAGTGAGATAGAAGCTCATAGTTTGGTTCCTTCACCTTGGTGGCTCATAGTTTAGCTTCAGGGTGGTATATGCACTGGATAACTATGGTTGGGTGGAAAATTTCTAGTGCAAAGTTTGTTTCCTCTTCTATTAAAATGTAAGTTTTCTATTTCCATTTATGAATTTTTGATTGCATGTTATTTATTTTTTCATTAGGAAAAAAAGAATAAAATTTTATTACCATCAATATAAGAGTTTACAAAATGTATGGCATCTCCTATGTCCAAAACAAAGGTCTTGCAACCTGATCTCTGTACATGAAATAAAAATAAAATATTAGATCATTTTACATACCAACCATAGATAAAAACCAAGAAAATTTATCAAAACTGCAATTTCATGTATGTATCTAATGCAGAAGCATCACCAGCAGGTAGCAAGTGCGCATGGATGTGGAGGACAGCTGGACAAGTGCCAACCCATTTCTTGTTGAAATGTTTTGAAGTTTGAAAGCACCATGTAATTAATAGGATAGTTAATAGAGGCATACTCACATTTATTGAGGAGCATTGTAATCAGACCTTGAGCGTCCCGCTCTCGTCTGAAGTAGATAGAGGCATTTATGCAAAGTTAACGTAGGTAGATAGATTTTAATGCTTAGATTAGACAGTTTTAGAGCGCAAGAGGGAAACGAGATATAGACACCCTCATTGTATAGTTGTAAGATTATTATGAGCATAGAGCATAGAGAAGAGAGCAGAGAGTTGTAGTTGAAAACACCCATGTACAGAGATTTGAATTAAGAGAAAGAGCTTCGATTCAAATTCATGGTGTCGTATTTGTTCTCTGTGTATGCATGTTGAATGTTATGCTCATGGATGTTTACTTTCTGTTATACATCTGCTTTATATGATGTGTATATGATTTCATGCTTTGTATTTGAAGTTTGAGAGAGAGTGAGGAATGAGTTTCAATTGTTTCTCTATCTGAGCAAGAGTTCCTACAAGGAGTGCAGTGAAGTTGTCCGCAAGGAGTGCGTTGACAAAAGTTCATAGTTTTATCTCTGAAAGCTCAGGAGGGTTAACATTGTTCTCATTCTCGGGGAAGTGCAAGTTGAGCATAGGAGCCGTGCAAGGTGTGTGTAGGCCAAGTAAAGTCTCAGAGTTTGCGAACTTGAGTGAAATTGTTGAGAGACTGCTGTCGCAGGGAGTGCACAGAATCGGGGAGGTTCAATATTTGGAAGTATTGAAGGATTTCCGCAAGGAGTGCGCGTAGGAATTTTCTGAAAAGGACTTGGAGATTTTCAAGTAAGCTCAGGAGGGTTAGTGCCTTCAAGTGTTGAGAGGAGATGTAGCAAGTTTGTGTTACATGCGAGTAAGTTCCGCGAAGAAGAACTTGTTCAAATTCACAGGAATCATCAAGAAGGAAGAGACAGACGGTTGTAATTCTCCGTGGAGAATTCACAAATTCCCATGAGCCGTTAGATCTCACAGACAAGTGGGGAGATTACGGTGGCCGCTATTCTGAAGCACAAGCCCAAGGGAAACCAGATCCGTTGATTAAGGTCAACGTGGACCGTTGGATCTACCCCTGAAAGTTCATTTCAAGAATTCCTAGGTGGAAGGACCGAAGCTTCGACGTTTGGATCTGCGAAATTGCGAAGTCTGAGGTGGGCCCGTGGAAGAGATGGGTGGACGCGTGTCATCTGTTGAAAGAAGTCAATACCCCATTGACCTCTCATGTCTTGGGGATTCATGAGACAAGATCCGGGAGTTCGACATCGAAACTCATGAAGTGGCAAGAAGCGAAAAGTGCTAGAGTTAGGCCTAGTCGGTGATCACGCATGGAGGGCACTGACAGGAGAAGGAGCGTACCCGTATCAACATTTCAGGTATCGTGAGCTTTGGAAGCAAGAGTTGGGAGTTTTGACTCACGAACTCACGAGTGGCGAGTTGTGACAAGTGTTTAGGTACATCGGAAGTTCGGGTCTCGGAAGGTGAAGAGTTGAAGATTTGAGAGGAGAAGTTGCGAAGTCGCGAACTCTGAGGTTCTGAAAATCGTGAGAACCACGACCACATCGTTTGGTCAAAAGAAGGTTGGAATTGAGGCTTCATGTTCGATCGCGTGAGCTCAATTCATAAGGACCTGTGGAGAAGCATCATTTTGTGTGTGTTGGATTCCTCAAAGAGGAATCAAAGAGTCAATTCGACTCAAGGGAAGAAAGTAGAGAGATCTTGTAGCGGACTGCCGAACTGAGGGCTGATAGGGTCTGCGTCTGCGTCATCTCGTATCAGAGCCTGATTCTTGTTTGTATATTTCAGGCAGGAAAAGTGAGAAGGAATTTAAACCATGCTACCGAGGAGAAGAGACAAACAAACACCCAATCCACCAGAGGATAGGGAAATGCCAGAAGGAAGGGGAAAGCAGGTGCAGAATCTAGAAGTGGAAAGAGATCTGCATGACATTCGCGCTAGACTCGTGGATGTGGAAATAAAACAAAGGTGCACAACTGATATTGGAGATGTCAGTGAGTCTGAAAGCGAAGATGACGCTGGACATGAAGAAGAAGAAATTTCAGCAGAAGATGCAACACATGAATGCTTGATTAGAGATGTTGCAAGAATGAGTGCAAGAGCCAAAATGGACATTCCAATTTATGAGGGAAACTTGGATGCTGAAGAGCTTCTAGATTGGATTAGAGCTCTGGACACATATTTTGACTATGAAGATGTCGAAGAAGACAAGAAGGTCAAACATGCTGTCACGAGACTTAAAGGACATGCAACATTGTGGTGGGATGAATTGCAAGCTGACAGACGCTGCCAAGGTAATCAGAAAATCAAGAGTTGGGATAGTATGATTGCAAAGATGAAAGTGAAATTCATTCCCAAAGATTACCAAATTACTCTTTTTCGAAGGATGCAGAACTTGAGACAGAAGCTGATGACGGTAAATGAGTACACTAAAGAGTTCTACAGGCTGAACATTAGAGCAGGTCATCATGAAAGTAATGATGAAAAGGTTGCCAGTTATATGAATGGCCCGAGATACAAAATTCAAGATGAGATGAGCATGATGACCATCCGAACGGTGGAAGATGCTTATCAAATGGCTCTAAAGGTGGAAGAGAAGCTGAGCCAAAAACAAGGTCAAAGAGGTCGAGGTAGAAGTCCAGCCAGGGGTAAATCAGTCGTCCAAGATAGAAATCAGAAGCCTAAGGAAGAATGGAAGAAACCTCAGATTGAGAGAGGTGGAAGATCACAGAAAGGGAAATATGTTGGATAGAGAAGGCAGTATGCTAATCAGAGAGGAGAGTATGCTGATAACAACATTTTTCCTCGTACTAGAGGTAGAGGAAGAGGAAGAGGTGGAGTGATAACATGTTTCACATGCGGAAAGGTCAGACACAAGTCTTATGAATGTCCATACAAGAAGAAAGAGGAAGGAGAGACTCACATCGTCGAAGCATAGAGGAAAAATGTTGAGGCAGAGGACGTTGAAGGTGGAAGATCGCTAATGATGCGAAAAGATCTTTTGACACCAGAGAAGGAGGTGGAGAGTTCAGTCCAAAGAAACAGACTTTTTCAAACTGCGTGCAAAACCAAAGACTGGAAATGCAAGGTTATTGTAGACAGTGGTAGCAGGGATAATCTCGTTTCAACAGAGATGGTAGAAAAACTGGAGCTGGAGACGATTGATCATCCAAGCCCATACAAAGTTTCGTGGTTGCAAAAAGGACATCAGGTAAATGTCACTAAACAATGTTTAGTTGAGTTTAAAATAGGAGGGTATAAAGATGAAATACTCTGTGATGTTATTCCTATGGATGTTTGTCATCTATTGATGGGTAAACCGTGGGAATATGACAGGAATGTGATTCATGACGAAAGAATGAACACATACACCCTAGAGAAGAATGGGAGAACTCACATGCTATTGTCGATCAAAGATAAAGAAATAAAACTAGAGGTGAGCAACACTGTACTTCTCATGAGTGGGAAGGAACTTCTTACAGAGGTTAAGAAGAAGGAGGAACTACAATTCATTGTGGTCAGGAAGACAAAGATTGTTTTAACCAGCACAAGGGTAGATGATTTACCAGAAGAGGTTCAGGAACTGCTGGAAGAGTTCGCTGACATAGTAGTGGACGAACTACCTCGTTCGTTGCCACCGATTAGAAGTATAAGTCATCAAATTGATCTCATACCTAGAGCTAGTTTTCCAAACAAAGCAACGTATAGATTGATGCCGCAGGAGAATGAAGAGGTCAAAAGACAAGTCTAGGATTTGTTGGACAAGGGTTTGGTCAAAGAAAGCTTGAGTCCGTGTGTTGTTCCGACAATGCTCAGTCCGAAGAAAGACGGAGGCTGGGGGATGTGTATTGACTCAAGGGAAATCAACAAAATAACCATCAGGTACAGATTTCCATTGCCAAGGATGGATGATTTGATGGATTGTTTGAGTGGAGCCAAAGTTTTTTCAAAGATTGATTTGAAAAGTGGTTATCACCAGATTCGTATGAGAGAAGGTGACGAATGGAAGACATCATTCAAAACTAATGAAGGGTTATATGAATGGATCGTTATGCCATTTGGTTTAACAAACATGTCGAGTACTTTCATGAGGTTGATGAATGAAGTCCTGAGGGATTTCATTGGAAAATTTTTCATTTTGTACCTTGATGACATACTGATTTTCAGTAAAAAAAAAGGCATAGCATCTTAAACATTTGGCTATAGTGATGCAGAGTTTACATCAAGAGAAGCTGCTGATAAACATGAAGAAATCCTCATTCATGAAGACATAGCTCATTTATTTGGGTTTTGTTATTTCTGTAGATAAGTTGAGGATGGATCCAGACAAGGTGGAGGTGATTAAGAATTGGCCGTCACCAAAGAATATCTTTGAGGTTCGAAGTTTTCATGGATTGGCTAGTTTCTACCGGAAGTTCATCAAGAATTTTAGTGGAATTAGTGCACCGATGATGGACACAGTGAAGAAGAGACACAAATCTTTTCACTGGATAGAAGAAGCCGAGAAGAGTTTTAATTTGTTGAAGAGGAAAATCACGGAACACCCAATTTTGGTGTTGCCGGATTTCAAAAAGACATTTCAAGTAAAATGTGATGCAAGTGGATTTGCAATAGGGGCAGTCTTAAGTCAAGAAGACAGCCCGATAGCATATTTCAACGAGAAGATGAATGAAGCCAAGATAAAATACTCCACATATGATAAGGAATTCTATGCTATTATTCAGGCATTGAAGAAATGGAGACATTACTTAATCCCGAAGGAGTTTGTCTTGTATAGTGACAATCATGCATTGCAATTTGTGACTCAATAGGAGAAGTTGAATCAAAGACATGTTAAATGGGTTGAATATATGAAAAATTTCACTTTTGTGATTAAACATATTTCTGGTACTGCTAACAAAGTTGCTGATGCTTTGAGCAGGAAATGTTTGCTATTGCAGGAGTTCAGAGTCAAAACATTGGGTTTTGATGATCTCAGGGACATGTATAGAAATGATCCATATTTTAAAGAGGTGTATGAAGCAATTGAGAATCCAATTCTCAAGGATAGAAACCAATGGGAAGAATACATGATCCAGGAAGGATTACTGCTTAAAGGTAATCAACTTTGTATTCTAAAATGCTCCATGAGGGAAAATTTGCTGAAGGAGAAACATAGTGGAGGATTGGTCGGACATTTCGGTCATGACAAGACATTTTCAAAGTTGAATGAGTCATATTTTTGGCCAGGAATGCGAGCAGATGTCAAAATATTCGTGGACAGATGTAGAATTTGTCAGCATTCAAAAGGAAAGAGGCAGAATGCAGGTTTTTATCAACCATTACCCATACCTAAGAGGTCGTGGGATGCAGTCAGCATGGACTTCATATTGGGGTTGCCAAGAACACAAAGAGGGTTTGACTCAATCTTTGTGGTGGTGGAAATATTTTCGAAAATGGCACATTTCATTTCATGTCAGAAAACCAGTGACGCAACTCACATTGCGAATCTGTTTTTCAAAGAAGTTGTTCGACTTCACGGCTTACCGAGGAGCATAGTTTTGGATCGAGACACTAAGTTCGTAAGACACTTCTGGAGAACCTTATGGAAGAAGTTGGGAACAAACTTGTCATTTAGTTCAACTTATCATCCTCAGAACTTATCATCCTCAGACAGATGGATAGACAAAAGTCGTGAACATGAGTTTGGGAGACTTGCTGAGGAGTTTGGTGACAGAACACCACAGCCAGTGGGACAACATATTACCACAGGCGGAGTTTTCTTATAATGACTCTCTTAATAGAATCACAGGACAAAGTCCATTTCAGATTGTCTATGGCATGCAGCCGAGAGGAATTCCTGAGCTGAGGGATTCAGAACAGATTGCGACTAGGAGTGCTAGTGCAAAAGATTTCGCAGAGGCGATGAAGGAACTTCACAGCCAGGTGAAGGAGCGATTGTAACATTCGAGCCAAGAATATAAGCGGAGAGCAGATCAACATAGGAGAAAACTTTAGTTTGAAGTTGGTGATTTGATCCTTGCACATTTGAGAAAGGAAAGGTTCCTGAGTGGAGCATATAATAAATTGAAGATGAAGAAAATTGGACCATGTAAGGTCTTGAAGAAATTTGGGGCGAATGCATATGAGATTGAATTACCCGATGGGATCGAAATTTCTCTGATATTCAATGTCTCATATTTGTACCGTTATAAAGCTGAGGAAGCAGAAGTAGGTAGTGAACAACCAGAGATTCAGTGGACAAAACAAATGCCAGTTGCAGAAAAGCCGCAGATGGAGCGCATACTGGACAAAAGAGTTGGTAAGAGGACCAAGCGAAAGCAGTACTTTGAATACTTGGTCAAGTGGAAGGGCCATCCAGTTGAAGATTCCAGTTGGGAGAACAAAGTAGAAATCCAGAAGCATGGACAGACCATGCACGAGCTCATCGACAGGAGCCCATGAAAATTTTCAAGCGAGGGAGTATGATGCAAGAGCATCGCCAGCAGGTAGCAAGTGCATGTGAATGTGGAGGACAGTTGGACAAGTGATAGCACATTTCTTGTTGA
Source organism: Picea engelmannii (assembly GCA_009831015.1). Classification (NCBI taxonomy): domain Eukaryota; kingdom Viridiplantae; phylum Streptophyta; class Pinopsida; order Pinales; family Pinaceae; genus Picea; species Picea engelmannii. Next base: position 250,264 of record ML788023.1, on the reverse strand, counting down.
AATGTTTTGAAGTTTGAAAGCACCATATAATTAATAGGATAGTTAATAGAGGCGTACTCACATTTATGGAGGAGCATTGTAATCAGACCTTGAGCGTCCCGCTCTTGTCTGAAGTAGATAGAGGCATTTATGCAAAGTTAATGTAGGTAGATAGATTTTAATGCTTATATTATACAGTTTTAGAGCACAAGAGGGAAACGGGATATAGACACCCTCATTGTATAGTTGTAAGATTATTATGAGCATAGAGCATAGAGAAGAGAGCAGAGAGCTGTAGTTGAAAACACCCATGTACAGATATTTGAATGAAGAGAAAGAGCTTCGATTCAAATTCATGGTGTCATATTTGTTCTCTGTGTATGTATGTTGAATGTTATGCTCATGGATGTTTACTTTCTATTATACCTTTGCTTTATATGCTGTGTATATGATTTCATGCTTTATGTTTGAAGTCTGAGAGAGAGTAAGGGATGAGTTTCAATTGTTTCTCTATCTGAGCAAGAGTTCCTGCAAGGAGTGCAGTGAAGTTGTCCGCAAGGAGTGCATTGACAAGAGTTCAGAGTTTTATCTCTGAAAGCTCAGGAGGGTTAACGTTGTTCTCATTCTCGGGGAAGTGCAAGTTGAGCATAGGAGCCGTGCAAGGTGTGCGCAGGCTGAGTAAAGTCTCAGAGTTTGCGAACCTGAGTGAAATTGTTGAGAGACTGCTGTTGCAGGGAGTGCACAGTATCGAGTTGGTTCAATATTTGGAAGTATTGAAGGATTGCCGCAAGGAGTGCGCGCAGGAATTTTCTCAAAGGGACTTGGAGATTTTCAAGTAAGCTCAGGAGGGTTAGTGCCTTCAAGAGTTGAGAGGAGACGTAGCAAGTTTTTGTTACAGGTAGGTAAGTTCCGCGAAGAAGAACTTGTTCAAATTCACAGGAATCGTCAAGAAGGAAGAGACATACAGTCGTAATTCTCCATGGAGAATTCACGAAGTCCTATGAGCCGTTAGATCTCACAGACAAGCGGGGAGATTATGGTGGCTGCTATTCTAAAGCACAAGCCCAAGGGAAACTAGAGTCGTTGATCAAGGTCAACGTGGACCGTTGGATCTACCCCTGAAATTTCATTTCAGGAATTCATGGGTGGAAGGACCGAAGCTTCAACGTTTGGATCCACGAAATTGTGAAGTCCGAGGTGGGCCCATGGAAGATATGGGTGGACGCGTGTCATCTATTGAAAGAAGTCAATACCCCATTGACCTCTCATTTCTTGGGGATTCGCGAGACAAGAGCTGGGAGTTCGACATCGAAACTCATGAAGCGACGAGAAGTGAAAAGTGCTAGAGTTAGGCCTAGCCGGTGGTCACGCGCGGAGTGTGCTAACAAGAGAAGGAGCGTACCCGTATCGACATTTCAGGTATCGTGAGATTTGGAATCAAGAGTCGGGATTTTCGACTCATGAACTCGTGAGTGGCGAGTTGTGACAAGTGTTTAGGCACATCGAAAGTTCAGGTCTCGGAAGGTGAAGAGTTGAAGATTTGAGAGGAGAAGTTGCGAAGTCGCGAGCTCCGTGGTTTTGAAAATTGCGAGAACCATGACCACATCGTTTGGTCAATAGAAGGCTGGAATTGAGGCTTTGTGTTTGATCACATGAGCTAAATTCGTAAGGACCTGTGGAGAAGCATCATTTTGTGTGTGTTGGATTCCCCGAAGAGGAATCGAAGAGTCAATTCGACTCAAGGGCAGAAAGTAGAGGGATCCTGTAGCGGACTGTCGACTCGAGGGCCGATAGGGTCTACTTCTGCGTTGGTATCGCAATAAAATATAGACCATGCATATAAAAAAGGCAGTCGATCATAGCAATTTCCGATTCAAAACACAATGTTGTCACAACCAAATCAAGACAAAACAAAATTGTCCCCTGTATCCAAACTGTGGACTAGAAACTCTAATCCTGAGTAACCAAGAAAGATCTATGCTGGACTCCTACTAGGGAGCCATTTAGTGTTTCTTCTATTGACCACTGCCCGATATCCAGCAGAAGACTCTCCTTAGAGAGTTGATCAAACCTTTCATTCCTTTTCCTATAGACACGATGCAGAGAAAAACGGAAAAATAGTCTATCATACCGAGAACTTCTTCCACAATAGGACTGAGTCTTGTGTTGTGACATTTCTAAATTTTGTTCAAAGAATTTATTATCAGCTGGGAGTCACCAAAAATATGTAAATAAGTAACCCCTCTCTCTTTTGTGAAAGTGATCAAAAAATTTATGGCCATCAGTTCTGTAAAATTGTTTGTCTCGGGGCCTAGTCCTATATTTAAAGTAAAGAAATGTGTATCTGAGTACAATAGTATTGCCCCTCCTCCACTCCTTTGGCTATCTAATATGGCTGCTCTGTCAAAGAAATCCCATATCCTTTTTTTGTCCACTTCTTATGTGCGTACCACCCTTGGAAGGGGTAAATTTTTCCTCTGGGGGAAATGAGATAGGATATCAATGCAATGAATAAAAATATGGTTCAGACTGGATATAGTGTCTTTGAATATTTCCACATTTCTGGCTAGCCAAACTCCCCACATGATGAGGAGGGGTATTGATTTTATGTTTTCATTTGATCTGGAGGTTGATCAATCCTTCCAGGAGTCCTCTATAGAGGGACCCTGCCAAATACATCCCTATTCTAACCTGGCCGAAACGTCCTTCTAGACCTGTATACTAAAAGAGCATTCCATAAACAGGTGGAAGGATGATTTTTCCTCATTTTTTCACAACATAAACCATCCCGGTCCCTCCAAATTTATGATTTTCATTCTATCCCAAGTGGGTACTGTCTTCTTTAAAAGGCACCATAGAGAAATCCTATCCTTGAGGGGACATTTGATCTTCCATACCTCCTTCCACCACTAGTTCAGTTCCATTTTCATTTTCTCTACATTAATCAGGGTATAACCTTCTTTCGGAGTATAAACCCCAAAGGGGGAGTGCTTCTAGATGAGTTCATCCTCTCTGATCATAATCTTGACATGGTTTGTATTTGGGCCATTGGTGTGAGCTCTATAATATTATAAAGATCTTCTTCTAACGCAAAATGGTCAGTAGTCAACCATCCTTGGCTCCAAATAGTTGTTTGGGTTGGATCCACAATTTGAGAGAGATAATAAACTCTTTGTAGGTGTAATATTTCTATCAGAACCCGAGGGAGCATATGCTTTCCATTGCTTCTTGACCATGGCTCCATTCCAATCCTGACTTTGTTTCCCATTCCAATTTTCCATGCCAAACCTTCCCCTATTACTTGGAAATATTTTTGAGTGTCCTTCCAAATGATTGAGTGACTCCTTGCCTCTTTAGTTGGAGTCCTAACCCAATCTTATATTGTGGTTGAATGAATGTATTTTTGGGTAATTAATCTTGTCCACAGGCTTGTAGTAGTGATGAGTCTCCAACCAACCTTTATTGCTAGGGATTTAGAGAAAATATGGATATTTTTAAGGCCCCACCCTCCTAACTGCTTTGGGGTTGCTAACACACTCCATTTTACCCATGGAAATATGAACTGCTCTTTTGATCCTTCCCACAAAAACTTCAAACAAATTTGTTTAATATTTTCAAGAATTCCTCTAGGAATCCAAGCCAGCGACATCCAGTAGACCGGAATGGCTTCCAGTATTGATTTTAATAGCACCATCCTTCCTTCTCTTGACAACCAATGAAAGCTCCATACCTTTAATCTTTTCTACAATTTTTCTATTAACCATGCCCAATATTCCTTTCTGTAGCTGTTCGGTTTGAGGTGGAAACCCAAATACTTCAACCCTTCATCAAAGTGTTTCTACTCATATGAAAAGGTGGATTTATAACTTTCCAGTTCTGGGTATCTCATAGCATTTGTTGAAATTTTGGATTTCTGCTCATTTATTTGCATCCTAGTGGATTTTCTAAACTGGTCCACAATATTTGTAAGCTTGTTTGTATCTCTGGGCCATCCATTATATAAAATCAACACATCATCTATGAAAATCAGATGTGTAATACTTAAGCCCCCTGAAATGTGGATTCCTTGAAAATAACCTATGGTCTTTGCCTCTTGAATGGCTCAACTTAGTCCTTAGAATACCAACATAAAAAATAGAGGCAAGAGAAAGAGGCCTTGTTTGAGGCCTCTCCCTACTCTGAAGAAATGGGAAGCAACCCTGTTAATAAGGACTGCAAACGATGCAGTAGATAAAAATCCCATCACCCAATTGATGAAGAAGATCTCAAAGCCAAGGTGAGTTAGTAGTAGCCTTATACATACCCAACTCACTCTGTCATAGGACTTTGAGAGGTCAATTGTTATTTCCGCCCCTTCAATTTCCTAGTTTTGATGCTATGAAGTGTCTCCTGTGAAACTTCTATGGCTTCATGGATTTGTTTGGCTTCCAGAAACCCAAATTGTTCTAATGAAATTCTTTTGGAAAAAAATGCCCTGATTCTTCTACTAATTATTTTTGATAATATTCTTTTGAAAAGAGAAATTGGTCTGAAGTCTTCCAAGGTACCCAAATTATCAACCATTGGAATCAGGGATAAAAAAGTAGCATAGAAAGGGTCATGGACATGGTCATTTTTTCTTGATTCCTCCACCACTTTTAGTATATCTTTCTTGATTAAGCCGTAGATTCCCACAAAAAATTCCATTGACCAACCATTTGGGCCTGGACTCTTGTCCTTTTGAAAATTGAAGATTATCTCCTTCAATTCTTCCTCCTTAACTTCTTTCACTAGTTCTTTGTTGTCTTCTTCTTATGCAATCCTAGGGAATGGTCTGATTATGCTCAGAATATCCTCAATATAAGAAATGATATCTTCCTTAAACATATTCCTAAAGTGTCTTGTGCTCATTTGTGCCATGTCTTGAAATGAGGAGGCTTTGTTTCCCTGGGAGTCATTCATACTCCAAATTGTATTTTCCATTCTTCTCCCTTTTGCAATGGATTGGAAAAACTTTGTGTTCTCATCCCTGCTTCTGAGCCACAAAGATCTGATTTTTAAACGCCATGCTTATTCTCTTTTTTTGAGCAGATGACTGCACTTCCTTTCAAGATTGAGTATTTGGTCCTTGTATTCCTGGTTTTCATACCCTCCTCTTCTGCTTCAAACAAATTTTGAAGGTCTCTTTCTATCTCAGCCAATTCCTAGTCTTCCATTTGTCTTTTCCTCCTTTCCCAAAGTCATGTCTCCTTCTTCAGCCTTTTCAATTTTGTGGCCATTTGAAGAGCTACCCAGATACCTGTAGAGGTATTGATAGGTGTCCAGACTTCCTTTACTAGAGCTATGAAATCTTAATCTTTTAGCCATGATGAATTGAATTTAAATGGACTTGCAAGATTTTTTGGTTGGTGGGAAACTTCAAGGAGAATAGGATGGTGGTATGATTCTCCCCCATTTCCCACCCATTGTCTACACATTAGGGGAGACTCCAAGATATGTCTTTCCAAAAGAATATGGTCCAATATTTTTGCGATATATTCCTTTTCTAGCCTTTTGTTTTTCTAGGTTGGGGTTAGTTTTAGGGGAGCTATATCCACCAGGCCCCTTTCTGTGATCACATGTGAGAAAAATTTGGAGAGAGGATTTGGCCAAGCTCTTTCTCCCCATGATTCAACCTCTCCCATTAAGAAGTTTAAGTCTCCTCCCAAGATGATGTCATTATTGTTGAGGAAGGATTTCCTCATAAGGGCTTCCCAGAAGTTGGCTCTATCTTGATGGGGCCATACACATTGAGGACAAAGAACTCCCTTCCCAATTCTTCGGAATAAACTCTGGCTCCCAGAACTAGCTCGCAACTCTAGGAGTTTATAACCTTTATATTGTTGGGTCTCCAACTGAAGGCCATACCTCTTGATCCCCCTCTTGCACTTGTATAGATGAAGTTATAACTTTTTAAGGTTGCCTCTAGAAGAGGAGTGATCACTGCTTCATCCCCCATCGTTTCTTGGAGAAGAATGATATCTACTTAGTTTGACTCCACCAGGATTTGGAGAGTATAAGTTTTGGAGGGACTCGCTACACCCCTACAATTAAAGGAAATAAATTTCATGTCCTGCCCCCTTCCCAGGAATGAGATGCTCTAAGGGCCCAAATTATAAATTATTGTTTTCCTGTTGCAATATCAAGTGAGGCTTTGGATTGAGCTTTGGACAAAACATATTTCCTTCCTCTGCCCCTTATCCCATGTGATTAAGGTGGGTTGAGACCTAACCCATCAAAATTTTTGTTTACTCCCTTTATTTCCAGGATAACCCTGTTGCAAAGGTGATTGGAAATCAAATCTTCCATAGAATCCCTCGAGGACGAGGAGGAAGTGTCATTCACGTGGACAATCTCCATGGGTGGGGAAGGATTCAAAACATTTAGGGAAGAAAAAGGCTAAGGGGGGGGTTAGGGAAGGTTTAATTCCATAACATGATGCCGAATGGATATTTTTGGTGATCCTATCCCACTCCTTCCCAACTAAAGTAAGATATTGGAAATTTAAATTGATGGCATGAAAAGGAAAAAAGGCATACCTGATTGATTTTGTAATGGAGGCATAGGGTATATATAATCATGTTTCTCCCATGTCCACAAGACCATTTTTTCGTTGGAGTTGCAATCTGTCTCCTGCACCTGGGTCATCGGTCCACCACTCGCCTGTATGGGTTTTAGTACTAAATTCCCATCTTCTTCCAGATTATTCGAAGTGTGGTGCCTCGATGCTGACGAGGAAGAGGCACCTTCTAGCTGCGAGGCTCCTCTCTTATTTTCCATCTCTGTCCCTTGGTCTCCTCAGACTCCTCTCTTCCCATGCAACAAATTTTTTCATTCCTTTTCCACATGGTGTTGTTTGTGGCATCTTTGACATATGAATGGGATTACCTCGTAGTCCAATTTTTGTGCCAGAGATTTTCCCCTCGAAGACATGATTATTTCCTCCACAAGACCTTTCTTTCTATTTAGGAACACCAAAATTCATGTGAACAACATTTTCTTTGTGGCCATAAAATACATATCAACATCTAAAAACTTCCCCATCGTGTTTCCTAGCATTCTGAATCCCTCCTTGGTCTATAATTCCACTAGAAACCCCGACAATATCACCAAATAGGGAGCTCTTCAACTCTTTCTCTACTTGCATCAAATAATGGTGACCACTTCTTCAAAAGCATCGGAACCGAGTCTATATGCGAAGGAGATTTCAACACCCATTCCACCTCTTTTGCCTTCCTGGACTTCAACATGAACTAACCCTTTGCTAGGGTTTGTACCTCTAGGGTCACGTCCAACTTCTCCCCCCATGATTTACTTACCCATTCCTCCAAATTTTCCTGACTGAAGTGTCGACCATTCTCTCTACCCACTATAACAAGCTCCGCCATTTCTTGGACCTACGGTAGCATTACGTTGTCTCCCAAGGATAGGTTAAGGGGGGAGACTAACTTGATAGTGGATGAAATTTTCTTGCTCGACGACGAAGAACTTTGGTTACCTTCCACAAAGCGAGAATTATCTGACTCTTGGATATCCCTTTGCTTACTGCATTCCTTTGTGCATTAGGGTTTTGTACATGAGACGGGGTAATTAAAATTTTACCTTGGGTCATTGAGTGTGAATTTCCTTCAACACTTTGTGTAGAGAGGCCTTGAGACGAGAATTTTGACTGGTGCATGGGTCAACCTAGATATGACTATTTCTGCTTGGCGTAAGTTCAGATGGAAAAACCATCCTAGCTCCTAAGAAATCCACGAAAATTTGTTCTAAAACCCTAGAGTCGCTCTCCACTTGATACTCCTTCGATGAAAAGGGAGACAACAATTTTGAAATACCTCCTACCACTAGAGGAGAGAGAGGAGGAAATGGCGAGGCCTTGAAGGCCCTAGAATCTACCAATCCCTCTTAGCCAAGATTGCAGAAGCCATCCCAACCTCTAGATGTTTGATTTTCAGTAGCCGTGGTGCCTCCTCGATCCTTCAAAATATCCTTTCCTTCCTTCAATCCTGCTATAGATTTGGTTCGTAGTCTAGGTGGTGATACCCATATTTTGTTCCGGTCCAAAAAATCCACCTCAAAATCTAAAAGCTCGATATCCTCCATTGCGACGGGGAAGGATGGTGAAATCCGATACCACATGGTTTGCGTGGGATCCCATTGGTTGGAAGTCTTCCAAAGGTTTGTTGTGATGACTTCCGAGGAGAAAAATTTGTCGACGAGAAGGGGGGGGGGACCTAAAGCCTTCCTAGATCCTCGGTCGGACCTGCGGCCCTAGCGCCTATAGTTGGGCCTCAGGTTCCATGAGTTCACCAATTCCATGATGATAATGATTAACGTCCATTGAAACCAATTGGTGTATCAAATTTTAAGAAAATCCATTTTTAATTTTGTAAAAAAATCTTGTAGACTTAGTAGCAATTGCATGTTATTTATTGCTATGGAAATATGTGTATTTTGCATATTGTGTGTGTGTGTGTGTGTGTGTGTGTGTGTGAGTGATTGTGTTTAATTCTAATCATGGGAGTTTGGTTGCCATAAAATCTGTTGATTCATTCTTGTTTAATTTTGTTACATTTTTATTATTGCACATATACATGCATTTTATACAATTATGGGCCTCCATGAGAAATTGTCTCTACTATGTCATGGTGAAAGGGTCTCTTAAGGGATATAATTTTAATGATTTTTTAAGTAACTACTTGTACCAAAGTTGGGAGTGCATAGGTTGATGGAGACTCCACATTGTATAAATGAGTGGAAAAAATAAATAAGGTTATAATACAACTAGAAAAAAAGCATGTGAAGAAGTGTAGAAAAATTATGCATACAAGGGGAATTGTAGGAAATAAGGTTATAATCCAATTAGAAGATAGATCAAGGAAGGAGGAAGCTTAGAATCATTTTTGTGTATACAAGGATGATTATATATCACGGCTTTCTTACATTTCCATGTTTAAGTATAAAATGTTTAGTCTTAAACATGAAAGTAATATGATGATGATGATGTTTATTGTCTCTTATGACCAATAAACTCTATTAGAAAAATAGAGGAAATCAAACTAACTGGTTTTCATAATTCAATCTATATATCTGAATATGGTAGAAATGAAAGTACACGTTGACCACTTTTTTGGTCAATTGTATTGGAATCTAGAATTCTTTCAATTTTGCCTTATTATTTTTGAAATCCATTATCTACACTCGGAGGAGTTTAGCCCTAAAATCCAAAACTACCCTAACTCTTGCTTTTTCATTGGTACTTCTCTTCACTTTTTTCTCTGACTTAAATCAAGAGATGTCCCAACATCCAATTGCATAGGATGCATAAGGTAGTTTTATGATTGATGAGTTGGAGGCAATGATGTGGGTCCTCACATAGTTTCAGTACTCATTATGGTTATGATGATTATGTTGATGCCTCATATGTTTATCAGGTCACCATATGATAATGCCTATTATTTTTTCTTCTATTATCCATATTTTCTCATGTGTTTGGTAGCATTCCATGGTAATTATTCTTGACATGTGAATGTATTGTTGTGGTTGATTAGGTTTAGATGAGATTGACAACATTATGTTAGTACTTTCACAATAAAAACATGTTAGTATCCACAAGCATATGTGAAATATGGTATGGTGTATGGTTTGATGCCACAAGTGCTATGACTCTTGTTTCGATGATAGATATAGTTTCTACGTTGACCCCACTAGTACATGTTGCAATGTGATAATATTGAGTATATTGATAGTTAATTGGTGTTGTGAGGATGATAACATGGCATTTTTTATTGGTTCAAGTTTTCATTGATTTGCACATGGTGGTTGTATGATCTGTTGGCAATATTTATTATCTTTTCATTTGCATGAGTTGTATTTGTTGGGCATACAATATATTTATTGGTAGAAGGTTGGTTTGTGCACTTATGTGATTATGTTTTTCAATTGAAAAGATGTGGTAATTGTGTGCATGGTCTTAACTCTAATGACCATGCAAAACCTATTCTAACACTTTGGCATATATGTGTTTTGAAGCTAGATAATGCATTGGGTTTGAACTTAGGTGTATGGCACTTGATGTGATAATGTTAGCCTTGCATTTTTTATTGCTTAACTTGTTGAACCTTTCACTCCTAATTGGCATATGGATTTTGTATTTGCTTTGATATGTTGATCATGGTTTAGGCTTCCTCATTGCACAAGTGTTAGGACATGACTTGACTTATCTTGATAATAATTGTGGTACTTGGTATATGTTTTCATGTTGGTACCTTCCATCGATGTTCCCTCTCCTAGTAAGTGTTAACCCCCTTGAACTTGTGTAGTTCATTTGGATTAATTGTAACTATTAGAAACTATGTTTTAAAAGTTTGACATTTGAGCATGATTAGCCTAGCCATTGTCAAGATTTGTTCGCTAGGTCAATGGTATTTGGAAGTACCTGCTACCCCCTCACTTCTAGGGGTAACTAGAGGAGATTTTTTCCCCATGGTCCACATTCCAAAAAATAGTTCCGATGATGACATTATGGATTTATACATAGATATTTTCCCACAAATGCCTTACATTACATGCTCATCTCATTCACATCATATGGCATGGTGTGTTGCACATTGAGGTACATAGTTTTGACACTTCATATCGAGTTATAATGTTAATGTTTGGGGCATGAAAATGGTGATCATGAGTTGAATTAGATAATGAATCAAGATTATTTGAATTTATACTTTTTTCCTTGTTTCACCTCTATAGTCATCATCATCTCCTATTCAAGTGTTGTCACTCTTGGGAAAATTTGTACTATTGGGGACCTTAATGGGGGTAACCTGTCCATATCCCATAACATGTATAAAATTTTCCATTTGTCCTTTATTTTGGGTTGGTTGTTACATGTATCCAAAAAAGGTCCATGCTTCATAATCCCATGAGAAGAAGGGGCTTGAATACTCGAAGTTGATGCAAATTTATAAAAAATATGATATAGAAAGAGCAAAATCCCTAATTCAAAATGAAAGGAAAAGTAAAAAACAATAAAAGAAAAGTATTAAAAACCAAGAAATAAGTGAATCATGAGCTCTACCCCCTCACTAAGAGGCCATCACCCCAAGTCCTATGCAATGAATGCATATCATACAAAAATACTAAGCAAAAAAAATGTCAAAATCCAAAAAAGGTTGAAGCAATAAAGAAAAAGGCAAGTAGGGGTCTAGAAAGACATAGTGCCAAGGAAGCAATACCTCATTGCCTAAGCACTCCCTCTACGACACTCATGAGGATGACTATCATACATGTCCTTGCATGTCAATGAAAATCTACCAATGAAGTAAATCCTAATCCATGCCACATACCATTGTACATACTTCTTGATGGGTTCCTTGGGACATACTTCTGATCGTGGGCACTAGCACACCTAATAGGGGTAATAATGATCCTCCCATACATAAACTTGCAAAATTGTATAACTTTGTAAGCTGCTGTGAATTTTGAAGAGGATATTTTCTGAGATCTATCTAATGGCTTTTTCATTGACATGGATCACTTTATATGTTGTGTTTGAATTGTTTACCTTGCCTTCGGTCTTCATGGTGCATTGGACTACATGAGCCCCTCCTCGGATGATGGATTGCACATGGCTAGATGCTTGGTTGACACTTGGATACTTTGAAGGATATTTTTAATGTCCCTCAGCCCAACTGAGGGACAATATAGCGCAGAATAAACAAAAAAACAAAATTTATGCTAACTAAATTAATTCTTTTATTGTTAGTTGATTTCCTGTAGCTTACAACTACAAATTTAAAACATATTTAGCTATTGTCTATAACCATAAAAGAGATGCATATAAATCATACCAAAGTAACATGAATGCAACTTAATCATTCACACAACAACACATAAATCACTCTCAAATGCACAGATTTTATGCACAACAATAACACATGTGAACCACATGACAACCAAATAAAACACTTATTTTTAAACAAGAGTTTTGCAAACAGCTACTTGGGATGGACGTTCCACCCAACCATAGACTGACTGTTCCAAATATCAATATTTATTCACCCTTGAGCCGAGGCTAGCAATCCACAAAAGAGGGTGTTCTCTCATAGTCCACTCACAACTCATAAAACTTACAACCCAACTGATATTCTCCTACAACTATCCCGATTTTCCACTAGATCTCTTCCTCTTGACCTGTCCAACCCAAGGAATGTACCCCTTCATTGATATCATTCACTCGTGAATCCCATTCATTTATCAGGGTATCTCTGACATAGGAAGCTAGGAATCTCTCAGTTGGGAACTCAAGGGAAACTATTGCTAGGAAAACTATCAGCAAACCAACAATAAACACTTGTTGTTTTAGTGAAAATCACAAAGAAGTTCACTCTTCAGGCTTGAAAACCTAGATATTCAATTTTCCATCTCCAATTCACTCCAATTACACTCCAATATGCTCTATAATTCACTCTCCCTAGATGCACCAGCTCCCCCCTCTTTTGTTTTTTTTTTTCTACTTGCTTCTCATGCACCACATTGACTGTCCAAAAACTTGTTGTCCCAACCCATATGAATTTCATCCATTTGGCTTTCATTTCCTTGACTCACACTCTTCCCCAATATGATTGTACTCAACCCCCATGTGCCCAATAAATTTGGGATGTGACCACTCACACCCACCCTCTTACATGTATTCAATGATTGGCTTTGGGAACACTTAATCATAAATGGGAAGTTTCATATACAAATAGAAAATTTATGAAAATGGGTTGAATTAATATACATGGGTAATCCCCCCCTTGGACCCCTCTTGGCCATTATCCTAGACACTCCCCGCTCTTGTGGATTAATTCATCCCCCATCTCTTTTGCATGTCCCCTTAGTAGCTGGTATCACATTTTATTATTAAAACATTGAAATACAATTCACATATTACATCACTTTGGTAGTAGCCACACATTATATCTACATAATAATTAATTAAACCGGGGATTATAGTGGGAATGTTACATTCCCCCTCCCCTACAATTGTGCACCGTCCTCGGTGCACTCTATGATTATATACATATATGAAAATTTACATCACAATACTTAGAAATAAGAATTTTAGAATTTAACAACTCCAACAACAGTTCCAACCGTAATCTCTCGTTCCTCTCAACCTGCAGACCTAGGGAATGCACCATTCATTTATCAGGGATAAACCAAGGGATATACCATCTGTTTATCATGGCTAACCCAAGGAATGAGCCATTATTTTATCAAGGTCCCCATCACAATTGTCTAGGACTCTGAGATGTAGTTTCAGAATTTTAGCTGCTCAAAATGAAGTCTTGCATTATGTTTTCTTCAAAATTGACAAAACTTTACGGGTATTCTACCCGCATGTTTTCCTCATGCTCCCATGTATCATATTTAGGACCGTAACAGGTCCATTGAACCTTTATCAACCCTATAACTTTGTTCTTGGGCAATTTGAATTTCCGGTCTAGGATGCGTATTGGTTCCACCCAGAAATCCCCTTTGTGCTCCACCCAGATCACATTCCAATCAATTATGTGGTTAGGATCAGGAAAATATTTCCTTAACAATTACATGTGAAATACATTATTCCTTCTCATGGATGCAGACAATGCTAACATGTATGAAACTAGCCCTATCTTTTCTAATATTTCAAAAGGCCCACAATATCTCGCTGCCAACTTCGGGAAACTTCCTGATCTTAGCGAGCTTCTCTTTTCCTTCACTTTCAAAAACACATGCTCTCCCACTTTAAAATATATGAAAACTTTGTTCTTGTCTGCATAAATTTTCTTCCTATCCTAGGCATATTTTAAATTCTGCTTTATCTTTGCCATATGATCTTCCATTTCTTTTAACAATTCTATCCCAACAACTGCTCTGTCTATTGGATTATCCCAACTCACTGGAGTGTTACATTTTCCTCCATATAATGATTCAAACAAACTCATTTTCAATGAGGCCTGATACCCATTATTGTAGGAAAATTCAACTAAATGAATATAATCTTCCCACTTTGATGGCTGATCCATCACATACATTCTAAACATGTCCTCAATTATCCTATTAGTCCTTTATGTTTTCCCATCTGACTCTGGATGATATGATGTACTAAGATTTAAATTTTTTCCAAATCCCTTGAACAAACCCTTCCAAAAATTAGAAGTAAACTTTGGATCTCTATTGAAATTATTGCTTTAGGTACCCCATGTATCCTAGAAACTTCTTTCATGTAGATATTTGCAATATTTGTTGCCTTGTGTGTAGTCTTTACTTGAATAAAATGCGATGCTTTAGTGAATTTATCCACCACCACCATGATGGAATCATTCCACTTCATTGTTATGGGTATCTTTGTAATAAAATCAACTGTAACTACTTCCCACTTCCATTCCAGAATGAGCAATGTTTGTAGCAAACCTGTTGGATGTCTATGCCATGTCTTCACTTTTTGGCATTCTAGACATCTGGCTATGTAATTAGCCACTTCCTTCTTCATTCCTGGCCAAAAGTATTGGCTTGTCACAACTGCAATTGTCTTATGATATCCTAGGCCAGGCATATGGAAAATTATGCATCTCCTTCAGCACTACAATTTTCAACTCACTGGAATTGGGCACATATACTTTTCCCTTGTACATGATAATTCCATCCTCTTTTAGCTCATAATAATTAAATTTCTGCTAAAAATTACCTTGATGTAATGCTTCTTTTATTTTCACATGGTGTTGATTTGAATTCATTGTTGCAATAATTTTGTCTTTTAGATCTATCTTATACATGCTGATGGATGCAATATGCACTTCATGATCTCTCCTATTTAGTGCATGAACCACTTAATTTTCCTTTCCTTTTATATGCTTAATTTCGAAGTCACATTCACTCGAAAATTCCATCCATCTAGTTTGTCTGTCATTTATTGTTGGTTGTCCAAACAAATTCTTCAAGTTATAGTGGTCTATCCTTAGTTCGAATTTACTACCCATAAGGTAATTCCTCCACATTTTCAATGCATGTACAATCGCTGCTAACTCCAAGTCATTTGTAGAATAATTCCTCTCATGCTCTTTTAATTTTCTGGTCTCATAGCATACCACATGGTCCCTTTGAATAGGAACTCCACTGAGTCCTTCCTTGCATGCATCAATTCACAAAACAAAATCTTCGTTTGGATCTGAAATCTTCAAGATTGGTGCACTAGTCAATATTCCCTTCAACTTTTGAAAATTCTCTTCACACTTGGAAGTCCATTCAAATTTCACTCCCTTCTTTTGAAAAGAAGTGATTGGACTTGCAATACTTGAGAACCCTTTTATGAATCTTCGGTAATAACCAACAAGACCTATGAATGATATGAACTTTGTCACATTCTTTGGTGTTGGCCATCCTCTAATGGCCTCTATCTTCTTAAGATCAACTTCTATCCTTGCTGCTGATGTTATATGCCCCAAGTAGTGAATATTCTTTTGATAAAAGATGCACTTACTTATCTTTGCATACAATCTATGATCTCTTAAAACTTGCAACACCATTCTTAAATGTTTCTCATGTTCCTCTTATGATTTAGAATAGATGAGTATATCATCTAAGATCACAATCACAGATTTGTCCAGGTACTCCATGAACACTCCATTCATCAGGCACATAAAAACTGATGGGGAATTTGATATCCCAAATGGCACTACCATGAATTCATAAAGCTCATATCTTGTTTTGAATGTTGTCATGTTGATGTCTTCTTCTTTTATCCTTACTTGATGATAGCCTGATCTCAAGTTAATCTTTGAAAATATTCTCTCACCTTTTAGCTGATCAAAAAAATCATCAATTCTTGGAAAATGATAGTTATTCTTTATGGTAACCTTATTAAGCTTCCTGAAATCAATACACAACCTTAAGGTTCCATCCTTTTTCTTCACAAATAGAACCGAGGCTCCCCAAGGCAATACACTTGGGCGTATATACCCCTTCTTCAAAAGTTCTTCAAGATGCATATGCAACTCTTTTAGTTCTGGTGTATGCATTTTGTAAGGTGTCTTAGACACTGGGGAAACTCCTAGCACCAAATCAATAGATAAATCAATGTCTCTCTTTGGTGGAAATACTGTAATTTCTCTAAAAATATCTTCAAAATCCCTCAAGACCGGATGGTCTTCAATGCTTTCCACTTTGTCTTTGGATGCCTCCTCCATATGGGTTGCAAACATATGACATCCTTTCCTGAAGCTCTTCTTCAAATGAATATTTAGAATCTCTCTAACAACTACAACTCTTGGAATGCCTTGAATCTTGTCTTACTGACCTTCCTCATCAAGACATGTGATTGTCTTGTTGTAAAAGTCTAGGACAACATGATGTTTTTCCAACCAACCCATGCCAATTAGACAGTCATATGAACCCAACAGTATGATGCTTGCATCTACCTTTGTGCTAAGTCCATTCATGCCTATCAGGCAATTTTTAACCAACTCATTGATTTTCCTCTGAGCCCCTGTGGCTAACTGAACTAACCAAGATTTCTTATGCTCACTTCTTTACAAGTAAAATATTTCAACAATGTTATAATTTATGTAAATATGGCTAGCTCCATAATCAATCAAAATTTCTATGGGTTGGTTGTCAATCTTACCTTCCACTTCGATCATGGGGGATTGACACTTTGCATGCTTGTTGTCCAAGGCTGCATAAATCCTTGGCATGCTTCCTCCCATGTATTTCATTGTTTCAGCCTCCTAAATGTTGTGGACAATCCTCATTCTTTCTCCTTTGTGAGGACTATCCCTATATAAGTGTTTTCCCTCACATCCCCAACATTTGACAAGTTGTTTCCTTGGTCTTTTCCCAAATGAATATGCATTCTTTTACTCATTTTGGGTTCCATGGCCTTGCTGATTTGATTGGGAGTTATTTCTGAAAAAGAGCGGCTTAAAACCTTTCTTCCTTTGATCCTTTTTCCCTTTCATCTTCTCATTCCAATCCTTTTGGAAAAATGGCCTTCCTTTGCTTTGCCCATAAAGGTATCTTTCTCTCCTTATGGTTTCCTCCAAGGTATTGGGGTTATCATATTGAATCTTGTCACCATAGAAGGAGGGTAACCCACTTAGAAACCTTTGGATTTTGAATTTCTCATCCTTGATGAAGTCAACATACTTCAACAATCCAAATAACCGCTTCTCATATTCCTCCATTGTCATGGTTCCCAACTTGAGTTCAAAGAAATCTTTCATTTTTCTTTCATAATAATGATCAGACAAATATTTCTCTTGGAAACAATCTTTGAACTTCCTCCATGATATCCTCTTCTCATCAAGGTTCTTGGATTTCTTAAGCTGATCCCACCACATGGTTTCCTTTCCTTGCAAGTGGTAGGTGGAAATTCGAGCTTCTATCCAGGAGGGGTAATCATGAAACAAAAAATGCTTCTTCATTTTCAATAGCTAGGCCTCGACCTCTTCACCCTTCCGATGTTCACCATTGAAAGTAAGTGACTTTGATTTTCCTGAGTTCACCTTGCAAGATGTCTGCCTCAAGCCTTCTTCTTTTCCTCCAAACATGAGACATACTTGGGATGATCCCTGGCCCCGAGATTGCACAAGGTATTCTAGTGGAATTACTTGGATAATGATGGCACCTTCTCATTCTTCTTGACTGCCTATCATTTCCATGATCATCACTTTTTCTATGGGATCTAAATGTTGATACTTGTATAGCATTAGCTTCTTGCTTGGTTCCATAATCTTTGTTAACTTACTTATGCAACATGTTTAAGCTCTGAAGTATCTCTTCCCGATCCTTCAAAATCCTTTCATTATCAACTCTATAGCTCTGCATTTCCCTATGCAGGCTTCTCATAGTGACAAGATCTTGCCTATCTCTTTTTCCATTTGACTCTGTCTCAACATTCTCCATGCTAACATGCATACCTCTAATCTCTTCCTCATGGCTGTAAGATCCTTGGGCATCTTCCATAACTCTATTCCTCATATAATAACTGAAGTCTCTTTTTGTACCTCTAATTCTGCAAGAAATGTGCATGTAATAATTACTATTAGAAGATGTGTATTATAAAACATTTCATTAATTATAATACATGTTGTTTCTTCATCAATTTATGAAGGACACATTGCATCATTTCACACTATGATTCTCTAGATGCATTCCTCTCTGAAATATATTTCCAATAGTTGTACTCATGCCCTAATATAATCTTTAAGTTGAACATTATGGCTTCTTGAAAATCCATTTTCACCACTTTCTGTGCATTTTCTCTACAAATGCATTTTTTTTATTGAAATGCCAACTTCTGTAAATTGCAAAAGAAAATATGTCAGGAACTGGAGAAACTTTTGTATGATACATAGATAATAATAACATCAGGGAATTCATAAAAACTATTAGAATTTCAATATGATGTTCCAGTTAAAAACTAAAACAATCTGGAATCTGTAACTTTGTCCTTTTCACTCCTTTTTTTGGCTCAAAACAGTTTGTTGGCAATTTACTATTTTTAGTAGTTTTTCAGGTCTTGAACTTTCGGGGCCATTTTGAGGGCCTAAACGAATATTTTTCATGATCGTCCACCTCAATGCTAGCTAAAGGTTTTTATTGAGCCCTCAAAATGAATCTCCTCATCGTTACCTTTCCAATGAGCTATCATGTGCCCCAAACATAGATCGTATGCCAAAGTTATGTCCTCGGGAAGTTGATACACCAAACTACCCAAAACAGGGTCCACAAAACTGTTGGATTTTCATCTTTCGGGGTTAGGGTTTTGTATTTTATTTATGTTAAAAAGGTATTTGGAGCCTCATTGTAATAATTATCTTCTTACGAATTTGAGTCGTCTTCACATCTCTTCTCAGAGATAAGCTGCCACCATTCTAGTGAGTCTTTCACTCTGTATTTCTACAGTTTTGTACATTTCGCTCATTAATAGAAATTGTGTATTATTGTATATCCATGACTCTGGTTATATAAATCTAATATATCTCTATTATATTATTGGATCTCTTGCAATATCTCAATATATTTATTTATTATATCTCTGCTCTCATTTTGTGTTGAAAATAATCCATACCAATGGTATCATAGCAGACTGCTCTTGATCGTTTTTCAGTGCATGTCCCCTACGAGGTCCGAGTATAGAAAATTGGGTCTCTATATTGTCTCTCTTGAGGAAAATCACTCTCATATGCCCAAGAAACCCTCCATGGTGGAAGAAAATAAAAATGATGGAGCAGAAGATTTTATTAATCTGTTGCTTGAGCAAGCTCTCATGCGACAGAGGGACAGAATGATGGATATTTTTTCCCACATCCTTCAACGCCTGCCAATAAAAACATGCACATATTCATTAAGCAACCACTTTGGAGGCACCTCACCTTCCAAGGTACAAGTTAATTTTGATATTCTCGTATTTGAAGGATAGATATATGTGGATGCCCTAGAAAAATGGTTAAATCTGCTAGAAGGTTATTTCTTTGTTCACAATTTCTCTGACAGGGAAATTATCACCTTCACATTCCTTAAGGCTCTTCCCCATGTAAAAAATTGGTGGGAAACTTATTGGGAGAAAATTTCGATAGAGGAGAATGGAATATATGGGGTCGAGCCCACTTGGGAGTTTTTTGTGGATGCAGTCAAGGAACAATATTACCTTGTCGATAACTATGCCGACCAATACATGAGATGGAACACATTGCAGAAAGAGAGGGGCCAAAGAATGTTGAAGTTCACAAATATTTTCCATACATTGCGCACCAAGATGGGTATCAAATAATTCGAGCGAGATATGGTTCTGAAATACCACGGGGCTCTGCATAGGTACATCCAAACTAAAATGGATTTCTTGGACATCTCATCACTGGGAGTTGCCTATCGATATGTTGTCAAAATCGAGTAGAAATTTAGGCACCAGAACAAACAAGAGTTCGGGTATGCAAATAAGAAACAACCAAATTATGATAAATACAAACCTAACAAATAACCTTTCGAAAAATTGTCCAAGCCACAATAAAATAAGGGTAACAAAAAAACGAAGAAGGACACTGGAAAGTGGTGAAATTAGCACAAAATCCCCTGGCACAACATTGATTAATGTCGCTCAAAAAAATCATTGGTGGCCAATATCAAATAAAATAATTCGAAACCTGATTTATAATATGATTAAGAAAATAATGGAATAAGACAGATCATCGATGCAGACCCCACTGCTATTTTCACAACCACAATAATTCAACTAGAAAAACCAACGGATCCTGAAGAAGGGGAGCACCTTTTTCATTCACAGATGTGGGTGAAGGGGACCTTGCTACATTTTATTGTTGATAGCAGAAGCCATAAGAACCTCATATCAACAAAGGTATTCAAGCATTTGGGATTGTTGACAACACCACACCCACAACCATACAACATCGAGTGGCTTCTCCAGGGACAAGATCTTCGTGTCAACCAACAATGTTGATTGTCATATGACATCCAACCCTTCAAGGATGAGGTATTATGTGATGTTTCTCCACTGGATGTCTGTGACGTTCTTTTGGGCCAACCATATATGTGGAATCCCCATGCTATTTATGAGTCTTGACCATGTAGTCTCATTGTTACTCTAGGGGGTCATCTCTATAGGATACCAGAGGTAGTTCCAACTATTGTCCCACCTAAATAGTGCCGCAAGGTAGTATCTCATACTACAAAGTTCAACTTCTTCACAATCTATTAAAAAGGTGAAAAAAGGACACTACAACCACTGCAACCTCAATCCAATCACCTTATATCCAGCAAAAGCAGGTCAAAAATATTGAAGCAAAGCACAAATATTCCTTCTGTACACACTCATCTCATAAGGTTCTCGACAACCTCCCTATTGAGGAAAATATATGAATTTATCCTACTCAATCATTTTTTAATCTTGCTTGGCTAAAGAAAGATAGTCGAGAATATTACCCTATGTTTTATAGCCTCAAAAAGTATTTCCCAATCCACAAGTATTTATTACAAGGGCTTAGGTTGATTTTTTAAATGAAAAGATTGTTGTAACATATGAAATTTTTATATAATTTTCTAAACATATACAGATTGCAGAAAGTAAATGTGGAGATCAAAAGAAAAAGTAACCAAGTCACAGATTAAGACAAATGAGACAGAATAACAATCACTTTATTTCATTCCAAGAAATCAAAAGTATCTTTCTCTTAAAAAAAATCCTTGTGAGGGCATGGACCAAAGTCAAACTTAGATATCCCCAATGAAAACCATACAAAAGGAGTATGACAAGAAGTAAAAACTAAAATTTAAAATATGGATCAGCTTGCCACAGACTGCTACCCACTTGACTCTGCACAATATCCTTTATCAGTCATGAAACTCAATTCATAAACATACAAGTATACAAAGACTATCAAAGATAGATCAACACCTCTGAAACAGGCATCTTAATGAAATGATCTAGCTTTGAACCTTGTTGTCTACAATAGGACCCTACTGTCAAAAAGAGAATTAGGCCTTTAATGAACTGAAGAATGAATGAAAAATGAACTATCTCAATTAAACTGAAGATAAAACCTTAGTATTTCTTTCTCCTTCTATTCTCCTCTTGTTCTACCTTCTCATTTGGATTTTATGCATGCCAAATTAGTTGAAGACATTCAACTACCTCATTTAGTTAAGTTAACTAAAACTTAAATAATTTTAGTTTAGGGGAAGTAATAATAATAATAGTAATTAAGGGTATTTTTATTAAATAATAACTAAGTAGGTGGGACCCCTTGTGACTCCCTTTTATTTCTTAACAAAATAAACACAATTAGACAACCAATTAAACACATGCCTCCTTGTGGCTCCCATAATCATTTTGACAATTTGAAATTTAAATATCAAAAATATTTTAAATTATATCCAAAACATGTAAATATCCACAATATCCCAAAAAATAGTTGTTGTCCAAAACTTTCTACAGTCCATTTTCCTCAACAAATCAATTATAAACACCTCAATCAAAATCCATATTTTCCACTTTGAGAGGAAATTCTTCCTTTGTCACTACTGTCCCATTTGGACTTCCCAAAAATAGCCTTAGGTTGGGTGGAACCTTGAGGCTTGATCTCATTAATGACATGGGAGAAATCGTCCCTCAAGTGCATATGGGAGGACACTGACTTTGTTGAGTCACTTGAAGGAGATGAGGGGGAAGCAACAACTTTACCTTTGTCTTGCACATGTGGAGCCTTAGTTTTGAGTCATTTGATTCCATGGGAGGATTGTATAGGTGAGTGTGCAGGGGAAATTTGAGCATTTGGGTTTACAGGTGGAGGAGTAGGAGGTAATGACAAGTTTGGCTAGTCACGATGGTGGGAGACTATCGGGTGAACAATCTCCTGCCATCCATCATTCTTGGGAACTTCTGGTTGCAAATATACATGGGTAGGCATAGGGATACCAAGAACATTTTGGGGTTGGAAGGGAGGCCTCTTTTGTCTAGGATAAATTATCCCTTGCCCAATCCAATTGAAGAACCCAACTTGAAAAATTTGGGTCAACTCCTGAGGATTGACATCGAAATGAATTGAGAATATGGGTCTTCTAGGCCCTTTGTTCTAGTTACCTCTTCCCCTATTGTTTCATCTATGACTGCCTCTGCTGAAGAAACTCATCCTGTATGCAACAAATTATTAAGAACTAGCCCTTAACAGACCATACATGACATTCTCTTTATATGAAACAAAGTTTGGCTTAGAAATTAACATAATACCCATGCAATCCAATCCATAAAAATTATTTAATAATTGCCAAATGAGTAGGGAGTGAAATAGGGTTCATGGGATATCTAGGGGGATTGTAATGAGTGAAAAAGTGATATCATGACAGGGAGTAAGAACACGAATACTGCTTGACAATTCATTAAATAACTGACTGTGCAAACAATACCAAAATAGACCAGCTTCCATCTATTTTTGTGTCATCTTTTATTACTGCCATACAGAGTTTTAGTTTTATTTTAATGAACATGGCATGTACAAATGAATTTGGGATTGTGAGGGGGTTATAACGAGCGAAAACGTGAGAAAATGAGAGGGAATAATAAGGATAATGTTCATAAAATAAATTAAATCAAACATCAATCATAACTCTGTTTCAATTACAATCCAAAAAGCATCCACTTCTAAGACCAAGATCATTTAACTATTCCTTAATTACATATAGATTGCTTGTTGTCTTCAATAAAAAAAAATTAATCTCCCAGAATTATTCGATTATATCAATTTGTGCATCCTATACAATAAATATAATTTCTGATTCCACTGTAACATCATAACCATTCGAGCCACAGTCCGGTATGTTTCAATGTTAAACTTTTTCCTTTTAAAACAAAATATAATACGCATTGTGATTCCAAATATCCTATCCAATATTCATCCTTGGAAATCAAATAATCATAGACCCGGGATTACCCATCAACAGTCGCATTTTCAACACTGACTGGCATAATCCACTGTCATCCAAACAATAATCGGGCTCAATTTAATCACACAGGTCAACAACAATATAATCATCAATACAAATATTGATTCAACAACAACTTTAACCAAAAACATGTAGCTCCCAGCTTGATATTCACATGTACATTAACATGTAGATACTTCCCTTTAAACAAAATACTCAATAAAGACAGAGCCATATAACGTGCGAGGATAATATAATCAAATCATACACCCAGGTGTCTCTTTTAATCTTGACAGGACCAAGATCATATTTGATGAATCAATAACACACACAGGTTCCTTTAAAACTCAATTGGAATCATCATCGTGCTAGGATTTAACACAATAATGAGTGGAAAGACCATAATTGACCAAAAGGAAAGCTCTCGGGCTGTAGGTAACCCATACTTTTTTTTCATGTTTAAACAAATTTATCACAGAGAGGAAATGCAGAGACTCGATCAAGAAATGGTCTCTGAATTCAGAGAGCCCATGTTCTCTTTTGAAACAAATTACCATAGTCATTTAATTGGTAATCAGAATCCTTACAGAGAAAAAGAAGATACCCGAGGAGAAACATAAATAAATCGGGCTCAATAAACCAAATCGTGCTCAGTAGAACCAGAATCAAGTCGTGGTCAATAAAAAATTATTGCAGAGAGGTAATGAGAGTGTGTTTAACCTTCAAAAAACATAGAGAGCTCATCATCCTTTTACCTCCTAAAATAATTTACCACTGAGAAGGAACCACATGTAATAAAGTATAATCTTGGAAAAATAGAGAGTCGTGCTCCTTTGAAATCACCACAGTCGTTTAACTTATAACCCCAAAATATTGGCAGAGCCATAAAGAAAATGTCCAAGTAGAAACAAAGCAATTCGAGCTCAAAAAACCAGGCACACACAGATGCCTCTTAAAAATTTATTGCGGACAGGAAATGAAGGTTGGTTTAAACAATAAAAAATCCTCGAAGACACAGAGAGACTATGTCTCTTCCAAACACCCAGGAGCTCTATAACCTTCAATTTTTTTTTGACAGTGAGGCTTACCAACATATCAGTAAACCATTACAACAAAGATTAGAGGAGAAAATGCTTAAAAAATATTGTGAAAAGAATGCCAGATCACAAACCATGGCCACTCAATACATACACAAGCCTCCATTTAATATTCTGGGTAAAACAAAGATTGGTTTGTGGAATGATTTCGGTGATAGTGACAGTATAAAATCCATAACAAACAATAGCTCGGGGCTCAGCCAAACAGAGCAAGAACAATACCATTGCCGACAGTTTCATTTTCAACTTGGGGAATGAATCACAACAATGGCTGAGACGGAAAAGGGGTGATAGCACTAATACCCAGACTGGTGGTAAAACCCCACGCGAATAAAACTTAGAGCTTGTTACACTATTTTTATCATTTTTTACAGAGAACCATAATAAACCCAAGTTAACCGACATTTCTTCAAATCAGTAACCAATGTGAAGACTTTACAAAGCAATGGCACCCATTCCTTTCTTTTAAAACGCCAACATTACACAATAATCACTAAGAACCTCAGAACACAACATTGATACCCAGTCAAAAACTCAAGAAAAACACAAAACTCATGTAATCTTGAGCCAACCAAATGATTCATAATACAAAGAGTCCATCATGGATGAAAAACAAGGAGCCATACCTGGAAAAATCACTTCAAAGAAGAGTTGGACTGTGTTTTCCCCTTCAAAACCTGAAATCATGGAGCTTCCACAACCAACAAAGAAAAATGAAACTATGGCTAGGGTGACGAGCTCAAGGGTGGTTTGGAGTGACGTGCAGTAAATGTACGTCGCTTCCTCACCTGACCCTATTCAATTCAACCTACTAGCCAATCCATTAACATAACATCAAGCATTAAATCCAATACAATAACCATTGCATAAATTCAATTCCATATCCATTGTATAGTGCACCACTCGAAACATGTCACAGCTTTAATAATAACCATATGTTAACATTACCATATGTGTTTCCTCTATAATCCTTCAACCAAAACGCATAGTATAACAGCTAGGTCCATCACTTTGGAAAAATTATATATACATCGAGGGTTTATATGTAATCCTTTTTCCATATCCTTAGGACTTATCCATGGTTTTTTTCCTTTTTGTTTTGAGCTCAAGCTTCCCTATCATTTAATTATCCCCTTGCATAAAATCATGTGTAAGAACATTAATCACTGTTTAATGTATAACATAAAACCTGTAAAAAAAAATAATCCTCATATCCATAGCATTGCTCTGTATTGAGAGTAAAAATCAATAGCATTTAGCAACAATGCATCGACCAACCATGTTTTCAAAACAAATGAAACCAAGAGTGCATCATCAATTGTAGAAGACAGTGTAAGTATCGTCTTAACAACAACAAACATATAAGCGTAATGCATCCCTCACATCACCTCTAGTCTACAAGGGGGTCCCACCTACTAGTTAATTATTATTATCATAAATACATAATAGAGCTTAACAATCCTTTGCGGGACGTATTCATCGTTGCGATTTTAATCGTCAACACTCCCAAAAACCAAGCAACACAACTTCTCCAACAAGGAAAACAACTCACCAAGATTTAGATTCAACAAACGATTTCCCCTCTCCCCCGAGAACTTAATGCAATGGAGACCATTGCTTCCTAATGAGGGAGTATAGATCCAGATGAATATCAATGTCCACCCACCTATTCCAACTGGCTCAAAACAGTTTGTTGGAAATTTACTATTTTTAGTAGTTTTTCGGGTCCTGAACTTTCGGGCCCATTTTGAGGGCCTAAACAACGTTTTTTCATGATCGAGCACCTCAACATGAAAAATATGCTTTTATTGAGCCCCCAAAATGAATATACTCATTGATACCTTTCCAACGAGCTATCTTGCATCCAAAATGAATTTTGTATGCCAAAGTGATGCCCCTGAGAAGTTGATACACCAAACTACCCAAAATGGGGTCCACAAAACTGTTGGCTTTTCATCTTCTGGGGTTAGGGTTTTGGATTTTCTTTATGTTAAAAATGTATTTGGAGCCTCATTGTAATAATCATATTCTTGTGAATGTGAGTAGCTGTCACATCTCTTCTCATAGATAAGCTACCACCATTCTAGCGAGTCTTTCACTCTGTATTTCTACAGTTTTGTAAATCTCACTCATTAATAGAAATTGAGTATTACTATATATCTGTGCCTCTTGTTATATACATATGATATATATATGTTATATTATTGCATCTCTTGCAATATCTCGGTATGTTTATTTATTATATCTCCTCTCTCATTTCGTACCGAAAATAATCCAGATCATTTTTCCAAACTCAATTTTTTAGCAGAAGTAGCTATATCTCAATCTGTGCACTCCTAGAAAAACTTCAAAAAACCAAAAATGTTTGTCTTGATGAGTACATAAAAATTTGATTAAATAAATTTTTCCACTTTTGTGAGCTAGGGTTACTTTTCCTATGAAAATCTCAAAAATCCCTAAAAAGTGGCTCGAAATAATGGATTTTGGCCTATTTTAGTGTCCCCATTCCAACCCCCATATGATTTATTTAGTTCCTTAGTGGGTTATTTTTGTGCCTAATTTTTTTACTCTCTCCAAGAGTTTTGGTTTAATCTGGACTTCTGTCAATGATTTTGACCCAAATATTTAAAAACCACTATTTTGCAATTTTTGCCAAATCCAAGAAGAATTGGACAAGGGTCCTCTCTGGTTCTTTTGTAGGCCTCATCTCTGTAGAAAAAACCCATAAGTTTCAACCCAATCCGTTGTATTTTTCTCTATTTATGGCCAAAATAAGAAAATGACTCCAAACTTAGTTTTGTTTTTGAAACTATGGAACAATTTTTCCTATGTGCAATATGCGTCGTCGATCTCAGGTCGGAAGTAATATGGACCATTGATATACTATCTATTGGCCATCGATGATCGACGTTCTCCTTTGGCGCACACCATACTTCCCCAAACTACTGATCTGATTGTCAGCCATCAACTCAACTCCCCGATGATCAACTTGCACACAATTCCAACTCGGCTGACCAAGTCGTCGACCATTGGCCGTCGGTGACCTTCGTTTTGAGAATGGAACTCTCTACAATTTTAGTTGGCACTTGACCATCGACCCATCATAAAACAACTATCCTTGATGGTTGTTGAATAAACTTTCCCAAATCGGTCGATTTGATCATCGAGCATCAACCACTTCTATTGGCTGACATGGCAACTGTTGACGTGGCATGACACATCATCTTGAAGTGTCAACTTGGGTGATGTGGCATGACACGTGGATGCTAATGTGGCATGACACATCATCATCCTATTTTCCCCATTGACCATCGACCAATTCTCTTGGATAACCCAAACACCTCGCCGACATCGACCGACACTGAACCATCGATGCATTGGCCATTGATGAATTCTCTTGCTTGATTCGAACATTTCACCAAAATCAGCCAACCCCCAACCATTGACCCATCGACCATCGATGATGTTCATTGGTGAATGAAAATACTTCATTGGATTCGGCTGACCCCCGACCATCGACCATCAATGGTCAAATATTTCTTATGGTTGACCGAAACTCTTCGTCATTTTGGTCGATCTGCCCATCGACCGTCGACAATTTATCTTGGTGAACTTTAACACTTAGAATTTTTTTGACTTTTCTCTGATTGATCTGGACCATCGATATGATCCCTTTTACAACCCCAAATTTAATCTTGGTCATTGATATCATCAACCTTTCAAATGGCCGAATCCTTATTAATTTTTAAATTTTTCATAGTGGATCTCGGTCGTCAATTATGAGATCAAACACGATATTAGCCGTCAATTCTCCAAACTACATGTAAATGTACAGGAGGCCATAGAAACTTGAATTTTGACCATTCCAGGTCGAATTTCGATCTGCGAATTCACCGCTCTACTCCATTAACCCTATCAAACCGTCTGAAGTCATTAAAACTTGGATTTCACTCACGAAATTGGGGACTTCTCTCCAAAATATCTATTTTTCCCCAAACCCGTCATATAAAAAATTGCAACGATGAATTTCATGAATTTGCAACCATCTTGGCCCATACAAGACCCGTGTTTGAAATGGAGCTCTGATACCATAATGTAACGTCCCCCCAACCCAACCAAGGGACATTACAATGCAGAATAAACATAAAAACAAAATTTCTGCTAATGAAATTAATTCTTTTACTGTTAGCCAATTTCCTATAGCTTACAACTATGAATTTAAAACATATTTAACTATTGTCTATAACCATAAAATAGATGCATGTAAAGAATACCAAAGTAACATGAATGTAGCTTAATCATTCACACAACAACATATAAATCACTCTCAAATACACAAAGTTTATGCACAACAATAACACATGTGAACAACACGACAACCAAATAAAACACTTATCTTTAAACAAGAGTTGTACAATGAGTTGCTTGGGATGGATGTTCCACCCAACCATAGACTGACTGTTCCAAATCTCGACATTCATTCACCCCGGAGCTAAGGCTAGTAATCCATAAAAAAGGGTGGTCTCTTATAGTCCACTAACAACTCATAAAAATTACAACCCAACTGATATTCTCCTACAACTATCTTGATTTTCCACCAACTCTCTTCCTCTTGACCTGTCCAATAGAATGAATGTACTCCTTCACTGATCTCAATCCCTCAACCATCCTATTCATTTATCAGGGTCTCTATGGCACATGAAGCTAGGAATCGCTCAGTTGGGAACTCACGGGAAACTGTTGCAAGGAAAACTATCAACAAACCAACAACAAACATTTGTTGTTTTAGTGAAACTCACACAAGATTTCACTCTTCAGGCCTGGCAACCTGAATCTTCAATTTTCCATCTCCAATTCGCTCCACCATGCTCTATAATTCTCTCTCCTTGGATGCACCATCTTCCCCCTCTTCTTTTTTCTCTACTTTCTTCTCATGCACCACATTGACTGTCCAAAAACTTGTTGTCCCAACCCATACGAATTTCCTCCCTTTGGCTTGCATTTCTTTGACTCACACTCTTCCCCAAGATGATTGTACTCAACCCCCATGTGGCAAATAATTTTTGGGTGTAACCACTCACACCCACCCTCTTACATGTATTCAATGATTGGCTTTGGGAACACTCAATCAAAAATGGGAAGGTTCATATACAAATAATTTTTTTATGAAAATGGGTTGAATTAATATACATGGTTAATTCCCCCCTTGGACCCCTCTCGACCATTATCCTAGACACTCCCCCCTCTTGTGCATTAATTCAACCCCCATCTCTTGTCCATGTCCCCTTAGTAGCTGACATCACATTTTATTATTAAAACATTGAAACAAAATTATCATATTACATCGCTTTGGCAATAGCCACACATTATATCTACAAGAGCATTAAAACCAGGGATTATAGTGAGGATTTTACAATATTGAGGGGATACTAGCACACTTTTTTTAGGCCATACCCACCACTTGATTGAGGGTGTTCCACCTTCTCTAGAGGATGTTAGACCTTCACACGAGGGAATTACACTTAGAGAGATGGCGTGGCACCTTTTCCATCATGATTGCACCTTTTGATGATGGGACTTTGGACTACTATGATGGGACGTTGCACCTTTATGATGATGGACACCTTTGATGAGACATTGGGGCTTCTTGATGATAATATGGCACCTTTTGATGAGATGCCACTCGTCTTTAAGACATGACACACCTCTTGAACATGAAACATTGCACCCTTTCATGGAAAAATTTCACATTTGAGCCCCTAGACACCACTTTGGAGTGATTCGTCCCCTTCATGAGGCCACACGTGTGATATCTAGAGCACATTTATGTGGGATGATTTGATTTTTGAGCTACTTTACTTAATCTTGGAGGCATCATTGTGGGTCTTAGTGACCTATCCACTCAAGTATCATGTATTTTTTTTTTTTTATGTATTATTGTTATGAACCAACACCTTGAGAATGATTAAAATCAATGTATAAAAGTCCACTTCGAGGGGGAAACCTCCGTTTACAGTACATTCAATGTACAATATGAGATATGATGATCCTAGGACTAGGTCTCCTTGGTATATATATATATATATATATATATATATATATACAAAGGAGACAAAGGGTACAATTATAATGAAAGGGTTCAATGAAGGGTTCTATCCTACATATAAATATAACATTAGAAGTATAATAATTCAATATATAGGGATTAATAAGGGATTTTATACGTAACATGGGTCTTTGTCTATGGATTAACATGCCCCTCCCCTTCAAACAAGCGTTTTCCTCAACACTTGACTAACCACGAGTGTTTCTATATGAATAAGTCATATTTCCATGTTGCCTCTTTCATTGGTAGATTTCTTAGCTGCTTAATCCTTGTTTCAAGTATTGTTTCTGGTTATAGCACAATTTTCCCTTCTTCGTTAATCTTTGGTAAAATAGTTTAGACTAGGATCTTGTTTCCGATTACCTTCTTTAAGCAAGAAACATGGAAGACTATATGTACACGTGAATATTGAGGCAAATCCAATTTGTAAGCCATACTTCCAATCATGTACAAAACCTTATAGGGGACATAATATTTGGGTGCTAATTTATCATCCTTGTTTTTTTGCTTGAGGGACATCTATTTATATGATTATAGCCTCATAAATACCCAATCTCCCACTTCAAATTCCCTTTCACTGTGATGTTGATCTGCTGGTTATTTCATCCTATTTTGTGCTATAACCAAGTTGTTCTTCAATAGTTTTAGAACCTATTGTTGGTGCCCTATTTGGTCCCCCACTACTTGAACCTTTGTAATCCATTTCAAGGTTGATGTGATGGATGGAGGATGATATCCATAAAGTGACAAAAATGGGGAATTTTTTGATGAAGTATGTGTTATCACTGAAATTTCGTCTGCACATGGCAACAAGAACTCCACATCATCAAAACAACAATGAAGTCATTCATGGCACTGAATTAAGTTCACAACATTCTAGAAGGGTCAAAAACTATACAAAGTAACCAAAAATTGAAGGGCGCTTTACAGCAGCTTTATGCGCGCGCACATGCGCGGGACAAAAACGTGTTACGCGCGCATGCGCGCCCGACGCGCGACTGTCCACACAAAAAGCCGCGCATCTGCTAAT
>ML788023.1:169537-193761 GCA_009831015.1 Picea engelmannii | reverse complement strand
TGGAGCCTCCTTCCAGTTGCATCTGGAAAACAAAGGAAGTTGGTGCTTCCAATGAATGTAATTCTTCAAGACATATAAGAAAAAGCATTCCGTGGTTTTCTCCCGATTTGGGTTTCCACGTAAAACACTGGTGTACTGTTCATCTGTGTGATTGTTTATTTATTACTGCTCATTTTTGGATAATAATTCTACATTGATATAACATTTGAAGAAAAAGGATTATAATTACGTTATTACTGATTCACCCCCCCTCTCAGTAATCCAACAGAAAACGTTGTACAAGAGCTACAGAATCTAATCAGGCAATATGATCTAGGAAAGATAGATCCCTTACTAAATAGGGTAGTACACCAAATTGGTAAGAAGAGAAGGACAAATAAGGAATTGCATTTGCAGGCTCAAATAAGAGAGTATGAGATAGGCTATGTAGTCCTCAACTTAGGGTCAGAGGTCAATGTCATGACGAAGAAAACCTGGGTACTAATGGAAAAACGAAAGTTGATCTATTCCCCTATTAGTCTTAGGATGGATAACCAGCAAGCTGTCAGCCCATTTGGGCGATTGGAGCATGTCCTTGTGGACATTGATGGAGTGAGAACATTTGCAGATTTTGAGGTAATTGAAATAGTTGATGACAATTTCCCTTACCCTGTGCTGTTAGGAATTGATTGGACCTTCAATAACTCTAATGTTGTTGAATTAAAGAAAATACGTATTACTTTTGAAAGATATGGTCTTAGGGTCATCTCACCTTTAGATCCAGATGAAGGTCAGTAATACACAGAACCTATCAGAGAATAAGACCATGCATATGCACTAGAAAACATATATAAACTAATGGCCAAACAATAGGATTACATTAATCCTACAGCCGATGGGAATCTAAGATGGAAAAGTGACATCAAGTGCTCATCAGACTCAAAAGAAGCACTGGAGAACTGGTAGAACCAGATGTATGAAGTATCTACAAGGAGATGTGCTAGATTAACAAGAGAAGTTCACTGGATCGACACAACAGTGAGTAACTTACCAACATTTGATGGTCTGAATCCATTAGAATCATTTCTATCAAAATTTGAAGAAAGTGTACCAAGACAACAAAGGTTGTTGGCAATGGATGAGGCCTTGAAATCCACACTAACAAGATGGTGGGGGACACAAAAAAATAATATTACAGATTGGGTACAATGGCGTACTCTCATGACATCACGATTCTCAGCACAAGTAGAAGGATGTGAATTTTGATACACATGTCAAAGCTACCCAAAGGATCATGTGCGAAGCTGTGAGGAAGCCCAGAGCAACATTCCTCAAGAACAATGGGTACACATATTCGTCAAAGCGCTAGACACGACACCTATCAACTGGTACCTTCAAGTAGAACTGCACCTCATCACTACAGATTCAAAAGGTATGACTTAGAATTTTGTAACCACCTTCTTATTTGAAAGTCAATATCCTTCAGTAGATCAAGAACTACAGGTTGTGAGACAAAAAGTATTCAAGGAGGTATCTAGCCTTTCCTTAGAACAGGAAGAGGATGAATGGACTGCGCCTCTCCAGAAACTGCAAAGCTTTTACAACATCAATGTCGATGAAGACGATGATCCGAGGAAGGTGAACATCGCATAAACAAAATGCCAGAGAGATGTGGAAGGACCAGGGGTTGAGCTTCCATTCATTAGACAACCAATCAAAATCAAGAAAGTCAATATCAGAACAGAACATACACCAAAGTTTGCAAACGTTGGAGATTATTGGGATGCTTCTACCATTGATAAAATTACAGAGTTACTGCATGAATATCAGGACTTGTTTCCAACCAAGTTCACTAATATGAAGGGAATTAAAGGGCCTATGGGAGAGATGAGGATCCCTTTGAAGCTAGATGATAGACCAGTCAAACATATACCTTATAGACCGAACCCTAAATATAAGGAGAAAGTGAATATTGAGCTTGACAAAATGTTAGAAGAAGGAATTATAGAACCTGTCGAAGAGTCAGAGTGGATAAGCCCTATGGTGGTGCAAGACAAGAAAACAAGAGAAATTAGGATATGTGTCGATCTTAGGAAAATGAATGATGCTTGTTTGCATGACCCCTTCCCTACACCATTCATTGACAAAGTGTTAGATAATGTGGGAGGCCAGGAAGTATAGTCTTTTACATATGGATTTTCATTATACCTTCGGATATAGATCACCAAGGAAGAACGCCATAAGACCACATTTGCAATATAATGGGGATCCTACCAATATACAGTGATGCCATTCGGATTGAAGAATGCCCCAACCATCTTGTCTAGGGTGGTGGTCGAAGGATTCAAGGAATTTCTGCATAAATTTTTAGAAGCATACTTTGATGATTGGACTATTTTTAGCTTAATGAAAAATCACATTGAATGTCTAAGGCTAATGTTGGATAAATGCAGGCAGTGTCAAATTGCTTTGAACCTAAAGAAATGTATTTTCTTTTCACCATTTGGTGTGCTATTAGGTCATATTGTATGCAAGCAAGCATTACTAGTAGATCCATCCAATATTTCCATTATAGTTGATCTACCCCCTCCTACGCCAGTCAAATAGATGTGCACTGCATTGGGACACATAGGCTACTAAAAAAAGTTCATTAAGGGCTATGCTCATATTACAATGCCCATGGAGAAGTTGTTCAAGAAGGATTGTCAGTTTAGTTGGACAGAAGAGTGCCAATAGAGCTTCGACACACTGAAACAGAAGATGGTTACTGCACCCATTCTGGTTTTCCCAGATTGGACCAAGGAGTTTCATGTGCATGTCAATGCATCATCCATTGCATTGGGAGCTGTGCTAGAACAACCAAGAACAAGAGACATCGACTACCCATTAGGATTTGCTAGTAGGAATCTATCTACAACTGAGATTAATTTTACCACTATTGAAAGAAAGGGATTAGCCATGGTGTATGCACTGCAAAAATTTTGCCACTATTTGTTGGGAGGACAATTTAAAATGTTTACTGATCACTCCGCACTAAAGTACCTAGTCAAGAAGCTAGTGTTAGGGGGGTGAATATGTATATGGCTTCTGCTATTTCAAGAATATGATTTTGAGATCATAGTAAATCCAGGGAGAATGAACAAAGGTCCTGACCACTTATCAAGGTTGGAACATGGAGAAGAGCCAACTAGTTTAGAGGATGCACTGCTGGATGCACAACTACTAGCCATTAGAAAGATCGATGACCAATTCATAGAGATAGTCCAGTTCCTATCAACAGGAATGGCACCTAGTGATTATACAATTCCTCAGAAGAAACAACTAGTGGTGTGCGCTACATATTTCTCACTTATCACCAGACATCTATACAAGATGGGACTTGATGAGATATTGAGAAGGTGTGCTATGGAGGCAAAACGACCACTGATCCTTGTGGAAGCTCATGAAGGCATCACAAGAGGACATTATGCAGGGAAAACAACTATGCAGAAGGTTCTTCGTTATGGCCTTTGGTGGCCTACCTTACACAGATATGCTAAAGACTATTCCAGAGCCTACGATGTATGCCAGAGGGTTGGGAAACCATCTAGAAGAGATGAAATTCCATTAGCACCGCAACTAACCCTACAAGCATTTGAGAAATGGGCCATTGACTTTTTTGGACCTATAAATCCACCAGGAAAGCGTACAGGAGCAAGGTACATAATTACAACAACAAAATACTTGACTAGATGGGTTGAAGCAAGAGCAGTCAAGGATTGTAGTGAAACTACAGTTGCGCTCTTCATATTTGATGAAATCATAATCAGGTTTGGATGCCCAAAGATCCTTATGAGTGATCAAGGAACACATTTCATCAATAAGACAGTTGAAGCCTTGACTAAAGAATTTATGGTCCACCATCAGAAGAGCACACCGTACCATCCTCAAGAAAATGGGACAGTTGAAGCATTCAACAAGATCTTGGAGACATTACTAACCAATATTTGCTGTGTGAACATAGATAATTGGGATTTAAGAGTAACAACAATAATATGGGCCTATAGAACCACTTGCAAGAAACTAACAATGCAGACCCCTTTCAATTTGGTATATGGTCTTGAAGCCGTTTTTCCAATGGAATATCTGGTACCAAGCCTAAGAATTGTTTCCTTTACAGATATGGATGACCCTGACACTATTCAACAAAGGCTTTCATAGTTGGTTGAATTGGAAGAAGATAGATTCATTGCAGGATTCCATCAGTAGGTTAAGAAGGAAAGAGAGAAGGCCTATCATAATAGGCACATCAAGAAGAAGGCATTCAGACAAGGTGATCTAGTACTGGTATATGATAGAAAGTTCATAAAACATCCTGGGAAGTTTATAACACATTTTCTAGGGCCATATGCGATCACTTATGTTACAGAGGGAGTAGCTGCACAATTGAAGACTCTGAATGGAGAATGGAAGGACGGTTTAATGAATAGGAGCCAGATGAAGTTGTATTATGAAAACTAGCTGCCTCGAAGCTCTTAGTAGAAGCATGAATAAAAGGGTCTAGGTACTAGGTGCAGTTGAAACTGGGTACCAGACACATAAAAGACAATCTGCACAAGGGATGGAGAGGAGGCAAAGAGAAGAACGCAGAGGCTGCACTGCACAACCTGGATTCAAAGTAAAACATGAAGCTTAGATATGAATTTACTCAGGATGAGTCACATATGAGTGTTGGGGGTTTGTTGGCCCTTGGTTATGGAAGTATGAAAAGATCAAGGAAGAAAAGGGAGAATGTGAACTACGTGGAAGACACAGTGACTGTTATTGGGTTGAAGTGAACAAAAGAGAAGAAAATATGGAGCGAAGCTCGAGAAAGAAAGTCGTTGGATGAGGAGATCGAGGATGACAAATAAGCAAGGAAGAAGGATTGTGGACAAATCAACAAGGAGAAAAAACCATCGTTTGATGCTTTGGAGTACCGTGTGAGAAGAAAGGAAAGACAGTTTGGTGAAGCCCTGAAAATATGGGTCAAGTTGACCTAAGGTTTCAGACACCTAGGGTTTTGGTATCTAGGGTTTTGGACACCTGGTTTCAACCTAAGGTTGTCGGTGAGATATTGTAATGTATAAATAGAGGTCTAAAGGGCCTAGGTTGGGTTGGTATGTTGGTTTGGTATGATATTGCTATTGATCTAGTTGTATTGTTGATGCGACTGAGTATTGTATTGAGAGAGAGAAGTATTGAGAGTGAGAGCCTTCTAGCATTGTAAGATATTCAGCTGGGTGCGAAGATCAACCCTACAGCTGGGTGCACAGGGGGGGGAAGAGAAAGAGAGGATAAGAGAGAATATCCACTAGCTAAGAGTGCAGATAAGAACTGTATGCTTTATCTTAATATATTATAGCACAGTTATGTGGACGTAGCCCTAGAGAGAGGGTGAACCATGTATATTTTGTGTCGTGTGTGATTGATCTTTTGTCTCTGTCATTGGTATACTATGATTGCATTACTGCTTTAGATATGATAAGTAGATGTGCAGAATAGACCTAAGTTGATAAGTGATATATGAATGCTATGTTTTTCTTGTGTTAGATCCACTTGATATTCCCTTTGGTTGTAGACATCTCTGTCCTGCAACCCCCTCATAACTACTTTGGGTGAGACTACATATGGTTCACAGGTGTTACCGAAAGGGCCAGTAGTTAGGGCTTGTTGGTGCTCTCTTGGAGCTGAACCCTGGGTATGCCCCTATGCCAACACCGACCAAACTTATTAAAGGACAAGGATTAGATAAATTGTTGGCTGAATCAAATCTAAAAGCACTTGGAAGAAATCATCTACAGGAGTACGAAGGATATTTATAGATATATGAACTTGATGTTACTGTACCCGCAACTGAAATTTTAGAAATATTCTCTTCTTCAGCTTGGTACATCGACATTGTTTCTTATCTCCTAACCCTTCAGTGCCCCAGTTACCTAACCCCATATAAAGCTAGGACATTGAATTTACACACTGTAAAATATTGTATTGTAGATGGTCAATTATATTGGAAAGATCCCCTGGGTTTCTTACTGAGCTATTTAGTAGAATCCGAATCAAAAAAAGTTATAAATGAATTCCATGAAGGAGTGTGTGGAGGACATCACGCTTGGAGAGAAACGGATTATAAAATATTAAGAGATGGATATTATTGGCCGAAATTATTCAGTGATGTAAATGCTAAAGTCAGAACTTGTAATCCTTGTCAGTTGTTTACAGGCAAGCAGAAAATTCAGGCATTAACTTTAGTTCCAATTAAAACTTAAGCTCCATTTCAGCAATGGGGTCTTGATTTTATTGGAGAAATTCATCCACACTCAAGTGCTCAACATAAATGGATTCTAACCACTACAGACTATTTTACTAAATGGGTGGAAACTATTCCTATGCGAAACACGACAGACGCAGTAGTGATCAATTTTTTGGAGGAGAATATTCTATCAAGATTTGGCTGTCCTCAAAAAATAGTTATTGATAATGCTCAGGCCTTCAAATCCATGGCCTTGATAAGTTTTTGTCAAAAGTATAACATTTTTCTAGGACACTCGATGGCCTACTATCCACAGTGCAATGGATTAGCCGAGTCATGTAACAAAAGCCTAATAACTATAATTAAGAAAGTATTGATCGAAAATAAGAAAGCATGGCATGTACATTTAAAATATGCTTTATGGGCTAACAAGATAGGCACAAAACGGTCAATTGGAATGTCTCCATTTCAGATGGTATATGGTACTGATGTTATTTTACCCATAAATCTAGCACTGCCAGTAATGAAACTATGGCAAGACTCAAAAGAAGAGCCAAATGACATTACCAGGAGGATAAATCAATTGATTGAAGTTCAACAAAATAGGGCTGAAGTAGATGAAAAACTATAGAAATATCAAGATAATATGAAAGCTTTATTTGACCAAAAAGCTAAATATAGGGAATTTCTCCTTGGTGATTTGGTTCTAAAATGGGAAGCCAAAAAGGAGGATGCTGGGAAACATGGTAAGTTTGATCAGATTTGGTGCGGACCGTACAAAATTACAGCCTCCAAGGGAAAGATTGCATTTATGTTAGAAAATCTTGATGAAAAGATCCTTAACGCCCCTATCAATGGGCGTTACCTCAAACATTTCATGCAGTAGTACAATTCCAAACTCTCATTGTACATACTGGTTTGGTTTTCACTTTTTATTATAATTTGCATCCTTTGGTAAGTTTTTATTTTTTCATTGTAAATAGAAACAAGTTAGTTGATTTCACTAAATAATATATAATATATATATATATATATATATATATATATATATATATATATATATATATATATATATATATATATATATATATATATATATATATATATGCAACATGAAGCTTTCCAATCAACAAATAATTCCTGACATTTTTCATGATCCGTTTCATTGCAGGATACAGGTTGATAATATCTAGCTGGAATCCGTACTCGCATTGAATCTCCCTCAAAACAGGTGATAAACTAACAATTTGCGTAACATAAAATATAGAAAAAATCTGAGGTATGAACTTTCGTCTTGTTAACCCAAGTCAAGTTTTCAGAAAAGATATTGGTGAAATTGTCGAAAGTTTCATGTGAGTTAATATTGTCACCTAAATTTTTTTTACAAAAAGAACTTTACTTTCCAATCTTCGAAGAAGAAAAAGAGCTTCTCTTTGACTCTGAAAGCTTAAGAACAAGTTTTCGACTTTAGAATAGGCAAGAACTCTAATGATATTCCTGACTTTAACTGAAATACAAAGTATGTTTGAGTTAAGCCTAATTTCTCTAATCCTTTTACCAGACTTAAAATGATTAAATTCGCTCAAGGAAAGTCCCTGGAAAATAAATATTCCCCATGAAAAATTCCTGGTAAGAGAATATGTTTTGATAGTCAGAAGAGGATTAGTTTAGAGTAATCAAAGTGATTTAAAAGACCTCTATTGCTAAAATATAAATGGATATCATCCCTGATATATTTTATTATGTACAAATTGATTGCCCTCACTTCTTGTTTGATTAAATATAAGACAGATGGTGAAAGGAAATTCATAAAATGATTGTCCCCATCTTGTCTAAACAGAGATGATGAAAGGAAATTCATAAAATGATTGCCCTCATCTCAACATTTAAATGCAACGTTATTAATTGAAGTGATGAAAAGAAATTCAATATGGGAATTAGATAACTTCACTAGGGTACTGAACATGATCACTGGCAGTGAAGCAATTTATGTGATATCTATAAGGCTATTATACATGTATTATAACATACTCTTACAACTATTTCCTTTTTCAGGCTAGATCTACATTCTAAGCTAACACGAGACTCCCCGTTTAAAACATTAAAATCACCTTGCCTTGATGCGAATAAAATCGAACAAATTCTGATAGATTGATTAAGGTTGTTTTGATTATCTCAAGCAATTCTAAAATCAGTTTAAGAGAAGGAAGTAATTAAATCCCGAATTCAATATTGATGAACAATTACATTTTGAAAGTTTTGGAGGTATGGATGAAGTCCTAAGTCCTTCTTTGTGTTTTCTTTCAGAATGTGTTTCACATAACTGCAATAATGACTCCATTTACCCAATAAAGGCACTCGGTCTACATGTTCTTCTCGTCCTACAAGGAGACAAGATCCCTAGGTGGAGCCTATGTTGAAACATATATATTTTTCTAAACCTTAGACTAAAATAAATTTCATTTTTGTTTAAATAATAATAAAAAAGCACAAAAATGCACTTGGATAATCACCATCGAAATGAAGTCCTCCGATCAATCCAATGGTTTAAATGTCTTAGCAGATTATGGATCCACCTTTTCAATTAATGATTTAATCTATATAAATGTTTGCTTTTGAAATTTCGGGATTCAGGGTTTCGCGAAGTACGAAGGTTCAATATTGAGCATCTTCGAAGTCTCGATACCCGAACTCACAAAAGAATTAAACATTAATTTGGGTTCATTAACGATTAAGTAAGATTAACAAAGAGTAAATCTCGTCATGGCTTCACGATTCGGGATGTTCTTACATATAA
Organism: Picea engelmannii; assembly: GCA_009831015.1. Classification (NCBI taxonomy): domain Eukaryota; kingdom Viridiplantae; phylum Streptophyta; class Pinopsida; order Pinales; family Pinaceae; genus Picea; species Picea engelmannii. Next base: position 184,714 of record ML788023.1, on the reverse strand, counting down.
AGGCTTTGAAGTCCCGATACCCGAAATCCCAACATTTTAAAACTAATCGCGATTAATTAGGAGAGTTAAATATGATTATAGTTAATTAAAACCCGTCACGACTTTGCATTTCGTAAGTCTTAGTTTAAACTGCTTTAAAGATCCTCGAGACCCGAAATGCCAAAACTTGATTAAGTGATAGGTATGATTAATTAAGGTACTAAATGAGGATTATCCTCTAATTAATCTATTGCTCAAAATTAACTCGGATACATTCAAATTATGTACTTTTCCCGAGATATTGACCATAAATGACATTAATATCTGATTTAGGGAGATGATTCCAAATAGGATCAGATTTTAATGCCCAAATATTTTTTTATTAAAGGAATTAAACGCATTGTCAGTGAAGGTATACACATGGTTTATGCGTTTAAGGAAAATAAGATTTTTAGTTCTGAATCACTTTCTTGTTTTCTTAGATTTGGCTTAGCGAAATAACTAGTTTTCCGCATTCTCATTCTCTGTAATAGGTAACATAACTTTGAATTTGAAATCATGGCTCCATGGAAAGTGCCTAAAGCAGTTGGTGAAAGTTCTGGCCAGAACACAGACGTTATTTCTGATAATTCACCTAGAAGTATAAACATAGTTAAAACCTGGACGCATGTGTTCAACACCATACACTACGAAGTGGTAAACTATCCCGATGATTCAAGCGACAATGAAAATGATAACTTATCTACCAAATATAATATTATTGCTCAAGAAAAATTGTATAAGATAGCAACCAGGCCAAGGATTTTACCTTACATCGACATGATTGGATGGGCACTAGATCATGTAGATATCCCGACTCAAATGATATTCAACTCTCAGAAAGTAGCTGTTGGGTCATTTCGGTCGGAACACATACAGGTCATGTATAAATTTTCCGCAACATCAAACTTCATTTATAACGCCAATTTTCTAGTGAATTTTAATAATAAGGAGTGTGATAAGTATGGAAAGAGTCTTTCCGACCTGATCAAAGACTGGTGTTCATGCCCCGAAAAGTTCAGAGATGAATCTCACAGTGTATATTCCATCTCATCGCTTGAACCACAGTTCATGTATATAGCCAGGAGGATGTGCAAAATTTATGGAAAAGAGAACACGACCCATTTCTTTCTACCATGGGTTCCCATTATTCACTCAGTGGCGGAAGGATTTTATTTTGATTGGGAAAATATAATGTCAGATAATCTGGCTAGTGAAATCTCAGAATACCAAACGAAGAAAACCAAAGGGCAACCAACTTCATTCTTTATGTCAGCTTATGTTATGGATGCTATTTGTTTCATGACGCCTTTCCCACTGATGAGATGGAATTGGACTCCAGACAGTGCAAAATCAATTCATGATTACCATTCAAAGCTCTGGGAAGACAAGGAAAAATATTTCTTTTATGAAATCTGTAATTCTGTAGTGGTGTCGATGCATATTGTTATATTTGGTCACCCACCACCAAGAATTTTAGACAAGGTTATGGTTAGCCTGGGTAAGGCGGCAGACTGGTACATAGAGGAACATTTCTCTTATATCATAGTTTTCGGCTGCTCGGTCCCTCCATATGCATTACCATAATTTTTACCAGATAGACCGGTGTGCTGTGAAGTTGCATGACAAATTGTACTCAGCGAGATTAGCAAAGAGCTAAGAGTCGTGTAGAAAAAGGTATGTCCATCTTTTCCTTTGTTTATTGGTTCATTTTCCTTATTGGATTTTGGTCACTCCAAGGTGGAGGCTGCATCTTTAGAAGAGATAAAGCTGGTTAACATTGAATTCAATAAGCACGACCCACAGAAGGTTGTGGGAAACCATATGGACAGTTTCAATATTAAAAATTATGAACATGAAGAGTCCCCTCACGACGAAATGTTCCGAGTGGTAATATCTTACCAAGAAGTTCTGATCCGAGTTCGAACTCTGCTACCTGGTGAAATGGATGAGTTTTACAATTTCCAAAAACACCGAAGAAGTGGCCTACCCAAAGTATTACAAGGGCAAAGCCTAAAATCTCCAGATACACAACAAAAAGTGACCCAAAATCCAGAAGCTGGAAGCTCTACCAAACAAGAAACCTTGGAAAACCCGGAGAAAGTCGAGGTCTCGACTTAGAAGAGAAATATCTCAGAGATGGAGATATTAGACAACCAGGGAAAAGATAAAAAAGAGACAATAATAAAGAACAAAGAAGATAGACTGCCGTCTTCGCCTGAGAAATCAACTACTGAAGAAGCTGGGAAAAAGTTATCCACAGAAATCGGCAACCCCATTAAGGTTGTCACACCATTACAGTTCACCAGAGGAAATCCTAATACAGAGGCAATGTTCATAAGTGATTTCACACCTATCCCTGTTGAGGAGATACCTCCCACCGAGTTCTTTTTCAGTAAGAAAAGAAAGTCTGTGGTGAAGAAAGAAATGCACATGAGAGAGGGTGCAATGGTAAAAAAGCACAGAGTATTATTAGATGTGAAAAATTTGGAAGAAGAAGATTTTGCTACAGAGGTGGGAGGCTCTTTGGGACCTTTTGAAACGACCAACTTATTCTCTGTTGATAATTTGAAAGAAAGGCTAAGGAAGAAAAATCAGATGATAAATCAACTGCAAGATCAAATAAGGAATACGAAGAATAATATCAAAAATGAGGTCAACAAAGGACTTGAATAGGCTAGAGCCAAAGACAGAAAAGAAATTCAACAACTTAAATCTGATCTTGAAGAAGTACATAAGACTTCTCAAGCAAGTCAAGGGCAGGTCATCTAGCAAGAAGAATTAGTAAGGCAGCTGCAAGCCAAATTGAGTTCTACTGAAATTCGGGTTGTAAATATAGCAATGTTTCAAGCCTAGGCACTAGAAGTGCATAACAAGCTGAAAGAAGTACAATAAAGCCTGTTTTCTAAGGTAGGGATCATCCAATATTATTTTTGGGAGATGGGTCAATCATTAGATAATATTTGTTTCAGATAAAAAGAGGCTATTGTGGCCCGAACCATATTCGAACCATATTTCAAAAGGTAGTCGTGTCTTCGGCTAGAGAAGAGGTACCAGTAACTCCTAGATTGACTGTTGCAGAACAAATCAGGGGTGATATCATACTAAAGGCATGCGAGGCCAATATATCTGAGAGTAAGAAAATGCCCAAAGAAATAAAGGAATATTGTGAAAAGGCTTTTTATTTGCTAGATAAAAAATCACTAGGCATTAGAAAGGACGATTGTGCTGGAGTACTAGGACTAGTCAATGTTGTAAAGCATCAACTGGACATCTAAGAAAGCTTAAATGAAGCTCAGATTGAAATTTCACAGTTGAAACAGGTTGACGTCGCTCAAATGGATATATGGTTGGTAAAGCCAAATTTACAATTGCAGTCAATAAAATTTGAAGGTAAAAGGATTGAATACAGGTTGCCGAAATTACAGAGAAAGTTGTATCTTTTTGTGGCAAAGGATGTGACAGAACCTTCTAGAATTTTAGTACAATTTCTAAGGAGGTGCGTCGAGTGTCTCGATCCAGGTGAAGGAAGTACTTCAAAGAATCGATGAACACATGCATGCCCATTCTGTCGGTATGAGAGATAGATAGAAAGTAACCAAGTGAAATGGTTCAAGTTTTTATTCTGTAACCATTAGCATCTAGGAGTAAGGAGAATTCCAACTGTCTAGGGTTGGTAACCTTTTGTATAAATATAATTTCAAAAGACTTAAAGAAGGATTTTTTTTTTGGCAGATTGTAATGGAAAGTTTTCTCCTTTCTGGGAATTAAGACAAATGTAGACCATAGACTCCATATTTCGTCAATCTTGAGTTATGTGTTCTTCTATTCTTTCATATTCCAACATATTTAATCATATGTCTTTGATGAATGCCTAATCACAACTTAGTACAGAATCTACTGTGGTTATATGTTTATTTAGTTATCTGATTGTTTACAGATTTTCCTCTGTGTTTTCTATTGGAAAATACAAGACCTGTGAGTTAGTTAGATTACTATATTTTATGCTTCATTAAAGGTTTCTCATCTATTTTCTTCTTCTGTAGCAGAGTAAGATTCTTCTATGATTGATGCCTCACTTTGTTAACATATTCATGTTTTTCTCTCATCACATGCATTATTTTCAGATTTGACTCAGATACGAAAAACGACCTCTGAACTGTTATATTACTAATTCAATTTTAGGAGATTTCCTCATATAATTCAAGACAAGAAAAATAAACATAAAAAACAAAGATCTTTTAACTTTATTTCCTTCATGACTGTACCTGTTGCAAGGCAACCTAATATTGATCCCAACCTCACAGATCAGACTAGCATTGCATTAAACTTGTTTAATACCATCTTAGAGACTGCTAACACCCGAGTTGAACTTGAACGTTCATGGGTAGTGATTGAACAAGACATAAGCATCTAGGAACATTGGGAAGCTAGGCAAAGACAACTTAGAAATCAACCATAGCTTCTTTCCCTAAAGAATTATTTTTCTTTTCATATTAAAAACTCTCTTTATTTTTTCGGATTCCTTGACATTATACTTTGAAGCCTTAAGTATAAACTCAAGAACAATGGGATGATGAATTGCAAATCCATGGAAACCTCCATGATGACAAACCTGAAGAAGTTGAGAGACTTTGAGAGATGCACCAAAAGTTGATTGGCTCATTACTATATTTGGTTAATACCATGCCAAACATTTTCTTCTCTAAGAACACGTTGAGCTAGTTTTAGGTGGAACCGAGACATGAGCTTTGGATAGCCATAAAGAATATTTTGAGATATGTCTCAAACAATGATGTACAACTACATGGATATACATATTTTGATTGGGCACATAGTGCAAGTGAAAAAAAGAGTACTTGTAGTGTATGTTTCAGTTTGGGCTTTTCTATGATATCTTAGGCTATAAAGAAACATAAGTCTGTTGCACTTAGCACTGCAGAGGAAACGTATATTGCATCTTGTGATTCTTGTATGGAAGCAACATGGCTTCGTAAACTGGTTTTTGGACTATTTGGCCAGGCATTGGATTTGACCATGATATATTGTGATAATCAAATTTGTGTGAATATTTTAGAGAACCCCATGTTCCATGACAAGTCAAAGCACATTGATATCAAGTACTACTACATCTGTGATAAATTCTAGAAGGGAGAAGTGAAGCTCCAGTATATCTCCACTGATGAGAAGATAACAAATATTCTGATGAATCCCTTGTCGAAAGGGAAGTTTGTATACTTCAGGGACAAGTTGGGGCTTGTGGAGATTACTCCCTTGGTTGAGAGGGAGTGTTGGTATTCTTGCATTTTGGATAGTCAATGTTCTTGAATTTTCTGACTACTAGACTAGTTCATAATTGTAGTGAATAACCAGGATCTTAAGAAGATTAACCAAGCACAAACTACAAAATATAATTTTTGGACTGCTTGTTTTTCCATAGGCAATGCTCTTTCATTTCCACCCAACCATAGGCATCCTCAAGTTCCACCCCTGAGAAAAGCATAGTAGTTATCCTGGGAAACCCTTCTACACAGGGGGAGAAAATTAAACACCTTTTCTTATAGAGAAGATCCATGCCAAAGAAAAAATAACCAAGAACAATCTATATTCACTAGAGCAAACCATAAGAAAGAATCCAACAATAAATCAACAATGTAAACCCTAGCGCACCTCTAGCGCACCACTAAGGACCAGAGAAATACCCCAACTAGAAATGCACCTTCCTTCCTTCATTAGAATGTAGCAGCTACAACTTGCACTTAGACTTGCACACTTTTCAGAGTGGGGAGTGTGTCAAATGAGAAGGGCACCTCCCTTATTTATACTAAACTGACCAATGAAGTTTTTCCAATGGGGTCAACTTGTCCTTCTAGAAAATACATTTACTTTATCTTTTTCAGGAAGGCCAACTTGACTTATGGAGCAAAAGATTTCTTCTGGGGATTCTTTAATTCTTTCAATCGTTATCCTTTGACGTCTTGGCATCTTCTCCTATAAGAATTTTTTTTTCAGAGGTGAATACCTCCCACAACTACCAGAAACATCAACATTCCCTCTTAGCTAGGGAGGTATTCTGCATGATGTTTTTCCTTTGGTTCTCACAGCCTCGCATGTTATTCCATGGTCCTACGACCATGCCATGGTCACACAGACCATGATACTGGTAGCATCATCAAGTCGCACATGGATACACCCAATGTGGACCTTTTCTAGGGCCTCATCACCACTAGAATATACTAGGACCTACTTGCTCATAGTGTGGAACTAGGAATTAGTCACCCATAGTGCATTGTCAAGGACCTACTCGCCCATGACGTGTCCACTTGGTCAACTCCCAAGGGACATGTCCTCATCGTCTACTCCCATGGGACGTTGGGTGCCACCCCATGAAAACTTGTCACTAATCTGAAAAGTGTCATGCTCAACTCTATCTCAAAGGAGGATTCTCCAAGTCAACCCAACTCGATGTGGGGAGAAGACCCGTCTCAGGTCAACCCATCCACCTAAGGAGAAGACTTGTCTCAGGTCAACCCATTCAAGCACAACTGAGGAGAAGACCCGTATTAGGTCAACCCAACTCAGTCCATCGAGGACAATATAGGGAGAAGGCACAACACACTCACAGATCAACCCAACCCACTACCCTAGGGAGAATATCTAGAGAGTGTCCTTATAGGTTGACCCAACCCACTACTCTGGGGAGAATACCTGGAGAGCTATCTCAACCAAATGGATTACAATCCAAAGGTCCCTGGGCACCATCCCAATACAACTTATCAGTCCATCGATAAGTGTCATACTCAACTCAGTCCATCGAGGAGTATCGTCACAGAGGAATGTCTCATGAAGATGAAACCATCAATACTCTCTCTTAATGAGAGGGAAATTTATCTCCAATTTTATCATGGAAGTACTAACCTTGTCTCCATTTCTGCCTTAGAAGACAAAGGCTACAAGGTTACCTTTTATGAAAGAAAATTTCTTGCATGGCACAAGGAATAACATATAAATTCTTCCAGAGTAATTGGTGTTCGAGAAAGCAACTTATACAGGTTGACCATCATACCTGTCCAAGCCTTTTTACATGATACTATCATCTTGAGTGAGCTATTGCATATGAGACTTGCTCACATTCATTATAGAGCCCTTCTAGCTCTAGGGAAAATGGTAACATGCCTTCCAAAGATACATATTCAACATAAAGGTGTTTACAGAGGTTGTGCCCTTGGAAATAATCTCAAAGGGTCCCTCTTGAGCAGTGACAATAGATCTAAGGAAATATTGGACATGATACATTCAGATGTGTGTGGGCCAATGAATGTTACCTCCTTGAATGGATATTTTCACTATGTTCTCTTCATAGATGATCACTCTCAAAAAACTTGGATTTATTTCCTGAAGACCAAGGATGGAGTCCTTGCAATATTTCAAGAATTCAAATCTCAGGTTGAGAACCTAACCTTAAGAAAGATCAAGGTACTAAGATCAGATAATGGAGGAGAATACACCTCCAAATACTTCAGTAATTTCTGTATTGAAGCATGGATCAATAGGGAGTACACAGTTCCTTACAACCCTCAACAAAATGGGGTTGCAGTGAGGAAGAACAGAAACATCATTGAGGAAACCAAATAAATGATACATGATCAGAGTCTGCCTCTGATTATGTGGGTAGAAGCATGCATGACAATAGTATATGTTTAGAACATGAGTCCTCACCAAATTTTGAAGAAAATAACTCCTGAAGAAGCCTTCATCAGAGTGAAGCCTGAGTTTGGAAACTTTAGGATATTTGGATGTCTAATATACTTTCATGTACCCAAAGAGAAGATGTCCAAGATAGACCCTTCAGGAAGAAAAGGTACATTTGTGGGATATAGTGAATCTTCAAAGGCATATAGGATCTACATCCCTGGTCAGAGATAGATTGAGGTAAGCATATATGTTATCTTTGATGGATATTGATGGAGATGTTATCTCATATGGAGATTGACAATGAGATAGTACCTTTTCCCCCTTTAGCAGTTCAGGGGGAGACAACCATTATTCCATTTGATCCAGTTATTCCAATTGATCCAGTTTCTCCAGTCAATATCCCCAGAGACATTGCAGTAGGCCATAAGAGGCCTACCCAGGATCGAAAAAATATGTAAGAGGCAAAGGGCCATGCAGCTCCTCAAGGCACATTCCAAGAGAGAAAGAGACCAAAGATGTTTTTGAGATATTTTTCATCCATGAGACACATCATTGATACTGAGCCTTCTTGTCATGGAGAAGCAACAGGTCAACATGTATGGAAAGATGCCATGGCAGAAGAGTATCACTCAATATTGAAGAATGATGTGTGGGATATTGTTCCAAGACCAGGAGGGAAGTCTGTAGTAACATCCAAGTGGATATATAAGATAAAACATGCAATTGATGGAAGTTTCGATAAATACAAAGAGATATTTGTAGCTAGAGGATTCTCACAGGTGGAGGGAATTGACTATGAGGAGACATTTGCTCTAGTATCTCGATATACTTCCATCTGTACTATCATTTCACTAGTTTCATCCATGGGTTGGAAACTAAATTAGATGGATGTAAATACAACATTTCTCAATGGTGATATTGATGAAGAAGTTTACATCGAGCAACCAAAATGATTCATGATACATGACGAGAAAAATCACGTGTGCAGGTTGAAGAAATCCTTGCATGGACTAAAGAAAGAACCTTGTGCTTGGTACGAGAAGATGGATGGATTCTTGATGAGTTTGGGCTTCAACAAGAGTGCTACTGATCCAAACCTATATTATCATATTGTTGGTAATGAGTGCTTAATCTTAGTCCTGTATGTGGATGCCTTATTCCTCACCAATTCAGAAATACTTATTGTTGAATGCAAGCAAGCATTGACTTCTAAATTCGAGATGAAGGATATGGGTATGATGCACTACTTCTTGGGACTATAAGTATGGCAGAGGACTGATGAGATTTTCCCAAGTCAAGTAAAATATACAGTGGAGATATTGAAGAATTTTAGTATGACAGAGTGCAAATCCATTCCTACACTGATGGTGATGGATTTGAAGAAAATGAATGATGCTTCTACTAATTCAGGCGAGATTGATACACATTTGTACCGACAACTAATTGGATCATTGATGTATCTAGTTAACACCAGACCTGATATATGATATGCAGTGAATGTACTTAGTCAGTTCATGAGTCAGCCGAGACAGGCTCACTGGATAGCAACAAAACATGTATTGAGATATCTACGAGGCATAGTTGTATATGGACTGAGATATGCCTCTAGTGTAGACTTGAGTTTGTGGGGATATGTCGATGTAGATTGGGCAGGGAGCGTAGTGGACTAGAAGAGAACATCCAGTTATTGTTTTACCTTGGGGTATGCCATTGTTTCCTGGTGCAACATGAAATAAATCTTTGTGGCCTTGAGTACTGCAGAAGCAGAGTATATAGCATTAAGTATGGCAATCCGTGAAGCAATGTGGCTTCAAAATATCCTAACAAATTTATTTGATCATGAGATGGATCCTACCATTATTCATTGTGATAACCAGAGCTATGTGAAGCTCTCTAAGAATCCTGTGTTTCACAATAGATCGAAACACATTGAGATAAAATATCATTATACCAGAGACATAGTGCAGAGGAAATAAGTACACGTGCAATACCTTCCTACACATGAGAAGATTGTAGATATCTTCACCAAACCTCTTTCCAAGACAAAGTTCGAGTACTTTCGTGAGAGACTTGGCCTGGTGGAGAATGCCTCCCTAGCTGAGAGGGAGTGTTCATGATTATAGCTTCATGATACATCCTCCAGGACACAGACTGAGTGAGTCGACCTATGAGAGAGCCCATGTGTTGGGTGTGCCCATGATATGGGTGTGTCGTTCCTCTCTGCACTGATATGAGACAATGTGTGCCCCTATGTGGGGTGAGGATGCCCATGATTTGGGTGTGTCGTTCCTCTCTGGATTGAGATGAAAGAATGTGGACACCTGTGTGGGGTGAAGGTTCCCATGTGATGGGTGTGTGTCAGACTCTGGACTGAGTTGTTATGACATGTGGTATCCTTCCTTTTGGACTCAGTTGAGTCAGGATTGAGATGGTACTCCAGATGATTCTCTAGTGGACTTAGTGAGATAGAGATATGTTGAGTAGGACATACCTGTGGCTGAGCATAGGTGGACGTGCCCCTAGTGGATGAGCACTAGTGGATGTGTGAGATCACTTGCTATATTGTCTGAGAGTAAGATTTAACTGTAACCCTAATTGTGATGTAAAGGGTACATGTCATCTCCACCATATGTGAAAGATAATTAATGCTTATTGTAATAATTAATTATTTTCTTAGTTATTGAGGTTGGATTTGTTGTTCCAATAGACACCAATTTTGATCTGTCTAGTATAGTATAAATAAAGGTGATTTCCCCATCGAGGAAACACACAAGTCACTTGTCATTTTGGAAATTTCAGCAAGTACATCTTCTAGGGCTGAAGTGCGTACCTCTCTTGGGTGCAAGTTTCAAGGTAGTAGAGCACCCTCTTGTGTGCATTAGGGTTTCATGGTTGGAGGATCTTCTCTTGAGAATATAGCAAATGATTGTTGGGTTTTTCTCCCTTGTTGAGAAGGGTTTTCCCAGTATATTTCTTGTGTTCTTGTGCATGGCTATTCTTCTTGTGATATTGGTTATTGCAACACATGTACATTGTGTAGCTGCATTTTTTTATGGTTCAAGTAAATGATAAAATAAAATCAACCTCATGCTTGAGCCTAGCATAGTGAAAATTCAACACATGGAATTGAGCAATATAGCATGCCTGGAACAGACAATAGAACAAGAATATCTCCTAGAGGGTATATAAACAAATACATCTCTAGTATCATGTGGTTAGTATAGTGATCATAAACCCAATAGATAAAAAAAACAAGATCACAATGGTGCCATAACAACTAGAGGCATATCAAAACAATCAAACCTGGAGGGTGCGTTGTTCCTCTGAATGCACTAGATCTGAGATCCCTCTAGATATAAGTTGTTTATTTTGACATAAGTGCCTTCTCCTGCAAACACTCTCATGATAATGATATAAATTAACATATACAAATACATACCTCCAACAACAACGACAAACAGTAGCACCATCCAACAACAACGACAAACCCTAAAACTTCAAAGTGCTCCAACTTGCAACCTGAAGGTAGTAGGTGATGCACTGGAGTAGGGAGCACATGAATGTGAAGAACATATGCCCAACGATAAAGGGAAATAGCTAAAACTAGATTGACAAGAAAGGAGGGGGGGCATTGTAGTCACAAGTGTAGTTGCAGAATAGAAACAATAAGGTAGTGGCTAGCAGAAGAGATGCTAGAGAAGCTTGTGAAATGGATTCTTTAGGAGCACTGCTCTGATACCATGTTGAATTTTCTAAATACTATACTAGTTCACAATTGTATTGAATAACCAGGATCTCAAGAAGATTAACCAAGCACAAATTACAAAAAATAATTATGGGATTGCTCATTTTTCCATAGGCAATTCTATTTCATTTCCACCCAACCATAGGCATCCTCAAGTGCCACCCCCGAGAAGAGAATAGTAGTTTTCCTGGGAAACCCTTCTACACAAGGGGAGAAAACACAACACCTTTTCTTATAGAGAAGATCCATGCCAAAGACATAATGACCAAGAACAATCTCTATTCACTAGAGAAAACCATAATAAAGAGTCCAACAATAACTCAACAATGTAAACCCTAGTGCACCTCTAGTGCACCACCAAGGCTTAGAGAAATACCCCAACTAGACATCCACCTTCCTTCCTTCATTGGAGTGTAGCAACTGCAGCTCACACTTAGACTTGCACACTTTTTAGAGTGGAGAGTGTGTCAAATGAAAAGGGTGCCTCCCTTATTTATACTAAATTAACCAATGAAAATTTTCCATTGGGGCCGACTTGTCCTTTTGGAAAATACATTTACTTTATGTTTTTCTGGCAGGCTGACTTGACTTCTGGAGAAATAGATTTCCTTTAGGGATTCTTTAATTCTTTCAATGGTTATCCTTTTACATATTGGAATATTCTCCTATAATAAAGGTTGTCCCAGAGGTGAATACCTCCTGCAGCTACCAGAAACATCAACAAGTGTGTTGTTGGACTGACATTCTCCCTGTGGAGAATGGTCCAAGTTGGATAGATTGTTGATGTATCATGGACTGAAATTTTCTGTAGAAAATGGCCAAGGACTGAGATTCTTAGATGAATTATGGCCGAAAGAGTTGATGCCATATTATGTGTCATATGACAGGTTGCTTCTAATGTTGCAGATGATTATGATGATGATGATATTTTTTGATATGACCTTTTCATAGATGGATTTTTTTTGTCAACTTGATTACATTTAGCTGGTTGTTATGAATACCTCCCTAGTTAAGAGGGAGTGTTGAATTTTGTAACTATGGTCGGTCTTCATAATGTGAAAAATGAAAAGTGAAAAGTCATGTCTATTGGGGAGGTCATTTTAGTATAAATAAGGAGCCAGTTTGGCTCATTTGTAACTCAAGCAATTCACATCTCCTAGTAAATCTTGTGTTCTCTTTGTGATCTCTAATATTATTCTACAACATTTATATGGTTGAATTTATGAAGTATAATTGCTTAATGATAATTTTAAAAGTGAAAAACAACATCATTAGAAGTAATTACTAGTTTTCAGAAATATTGTGCTATTATCTATTGCACTAGAAAAATCAACATGATATACAAAGCAATTGAGATATTTTAATAATTTGTAATTGATGAAGTTATGGGTACTACTAGAATCAATATGCACTCTTAAATTTTTATTTTTGATGTATACTTGTATCTTGAGGGTTTGTGGAGTACTGATGTCGACCAATGCATGACAAGATATTGTTGGAGTACTATCTTCTAGATCTAGATTTTTAGATTATTCCAATTCTTGATCTTCTTCCTCTTCACAGTCTATGTAGAATAATTTCTTCTCACCGCATTTATGCCCCTTACTGTACTTACTTTCACAATTGAAACATATCCCCTTTTTTCTTCTTTCATCCATTTATCGAGGTGTCGACCTTGTCGGTTGATTGAGGTTAGAAGAAGGAACATTGTTCTCCATAGTTGTTAGAGGCTACCCTTCTAGTAGCCATATTTTTTTTTTCCACTTTCCTTGCCATACTGAAATATTAATCTAGGGATTTAGGTTCAAAGAGATGTACCTCATGTTGAATTTCCTTCTTTAGAGTGCCCATAAATATATCTAACAATTTATCCTCATGAATGTTCTTTACCCTGAGACTGAGCTTTTGGAATTGTTGAATGTGCTCTGTAACTGGACCTTTTTTCCAAAGATTTATCAATTGACTAAATAATGTATTTCTCTTAATACCCCCATAATGTGATATCAATTCAACTATAAAAATGGACCAAGAGACAATATAATTATTTTTTCTTTCACAAATCCATTGATACCAAACAAATTGATCATTTTCTAAATACAAGATGCACTAGGTACCTTTTGTAATCTTGAAACTTGGTGTAGATCAAAGTATCACTCCATCTATTATATCCATGTTATAGGATATTTACTATCAAACATTCTCATATCGATCTCTAGCATGAAGTAGTTCCTTGGTGCCAACTTGAAGCCCTAATGAAGTGGATCTTGGAGTAATGAATGATCATAATTCTAAGATTCAATATTTGTGCTCTCCAAAGGTGAAAAATTCTCCCCATATGTGATTGAGTCTCAACAACCTTGTTCTTGTTATTTTCATGATTTACTTAGATATCCATATCACTACTAGGGGTCATCTTTAAGAGAATGGTTTATATGGATTTTTGCATTTCATTCATAAATTTTTGTATTTCTTCCTTATTTTCATCCATTTTATTTTCCATTTGTTCCATATTCTTTTCCATATCTTGATTTTTTCTTTGTTTGTTTACCAACTCATCACTTTTTATTGAGATAACACTCAAATCATTAAGTTGGTCCTCCAATTTGGATAGTTTGGTATGTATCTCCTCATTTTCTTCATGATTTATAAATGAAATTTCTAGAGGTTTAATTGGTGTTGAAATATTTTTTGGATCCATGTGGGATAACAATAATAATACTCTATTTCTATTTATCGCAAATTTTGAATCACCAAAGACAGGTCTTCCAATAAAAGTTATGCCAATTGTAAGTTATGTACCTTTCAAACCCTAATTTTGGAGTATGTTTGGATCATTGACCTTTGTCCTGATATATCTCTAAAAATTGAACCATTATAAGTATGAAATTTTGGCCTCTAGTACCTTGATATGAATTCTTAAACTTGTGAAAATTTCATAGTCTGAACCTTCACTAATAAGACATTATAGCAAAAATTCCAAAATGTCTTGTTTAAGACTAATTTCAAGATTAGTAAACAACCCTAAATTCCACGAGATATATCTCACAAATTACAATTATTCAAAATATGATTTTTTTTCCACATGTAATTCACTATGTCTCCTCATGATTATAAAAATTGCAAAGTCTGAACTTCACGAAAATCCATTTATAGAAAAAATAAAAATATGACTTGTTTGAGACTAATTTTAGGACTAGTCACAAACTCCAACTTCCATAGAATATAAATCTAAAACTATAACAACCTATAACCTAAAATTTGTACCAAATGTACTTTTCTATGTTTTCTCATCTCCAAAAAATTTCACTGTCTAAAACTTCTCAGAGAAAAAAGTTATAGTGAAAATCCCAAGATAACTCCTTTAAAATTTATTTCAGGATGAGTCAAAAACCCTATCATCCATATGATATATATATGAAAGTATAATGAAATAGAAATTCAATTTTTTACCATATGTACTTGGATATGTCCCTTGAGTAACCTCCAAATTTCGTTGTCTGAAGCATCCAAAAAAAAGTTATAATGAAAATTCCAATATGACTCATTTGAAGCAGCAAAACCCTGGGATCGAAGCTTTGAAACCAAATGTTATGAACCAACTCCTTGAGAATGATAAAAAGTAAATGTATAATAGTCCACTTCGAGGGGTAAACATCCTTTTACAATATGTTCAATGTACAAGATGAGATATTATGATCCTACGACTAGGTCTCCTTGGT
>ML788023.1:132545-158662 GCA_009831015.1 Picea engelmannii | reverse complement strand
CCACAATTAAGCATGGGTTCTCTTACTCCACAAAGCGTCTTCCCATGAGGGATTTCACCATAAGGGGACCACTTTGGAGTTCATCCATATTTACTTCTTATCAACCATGAAAAAACAATAATGAGTCATGTTTACATCAAACACTATTGGGTCCATTACCCAAACCTTTGTGCTACGGGTCTTTCTTCAAGGGTTGACATCAATGACAACCAACCTTAATCAACCGTTTTTTCATAAGTGTATAGATCTATATAGATCACTACTATGGTGCATTAGTTTTCTCATGTAGAGTATATCATGTGTATTTTTACTATTCTCTGATTAGTGAATACAATTATTTTCATTATTTCTCTCAAGCATGTCCCTCTTTCTCTTTTCTCTCTTGCAAGCTTTATGTGATTTTTCGTCTAGCTAGATTCTTTGTGTGACAAATTTCCACGAAACTTCACATGATATTAGAGATTTTTTAATAGGATAAAGTATGTAAGAATTTTATTTGCAGTTTTAAAAGGAAGATGCAGTTATAAGGGATGGATTACTCACTGACAATACTTCTCACACCACTTACGTACTTCAAGTGGAAGCTAAAACTTCTACATCAGCAGAGATGTAGAGGCTTGTACCGAATTACAATGTCTATAGAAGTGGAGCCAACATCATATATCAAGAAAAATAGTTATCTCAACTGCATGGATGATGCCTACGACCTTATCTACATGTCTATGTACCCTGAGATTCCGTTTCACATTGAATCTTGTACCACACCAGATGAGATTTGGACAAAGTTGGAGGATCTCTTTGGAAAACAAGAGGAAATGAGAGGCCATATGCTCGAGGTAGAGGTGATTAATTAAATCCCTTAGTGTATGTTATCACACAAGTTGTAGGTTTGGAAAATCTCGAACCAACCACCAATTGGTGATAACTAGGAGGGAACCTACTCACTGTCACATTAGGGAGGTGTCCTGGTCAGTTTAAAGGTGATATAGCCACCTCAAGGGGGGAATCCTGAAGACCCTAGGGGGAAATGAGATTGAAAACAATGAAGATTAAAATTCTTTCCCTAAAGGTCAATTCTAAGTGGTACAAAGATCTTTGGAAAGAGTCTGGGGAAGGTTCAAGGGTTGCCAAATGAGTTGAGTGACCTGCCCAAGACATAAGAAAACCAAGTATATGATGCAAGATAACCAATTGGAAAAGAAAGTTGAGATTTCTATCCCTAATATAAAATGTTAGTAACAATATATATCATCAATGAAATGGTGCAATAAGCTGCTAAACAAGTGCTAGAAATCAAGTGAAATATGAAAGAGATAGACTAGCTAAACACTAGTGAAAATCAAGATTCAAAGACCAAGATACTAGCATGAAAAGGAAAGGCTCTTGTAAACACTTTCTGCAGAAATATAAATCAGAATTATGTCTCTAACAAACAACTTATTACAGTAAGAAAATAAACCACTAAAACCCCTCCAAACTTTTCCAAAAAGTGTGCTAGACCAAGTAGTATAAGTGTGCAAACTTTGGGCAAATTTCAACGGTTGATTAGAGAGTTATTGAAGCAATTAGATTAGGGTTTCTTCAGCCCTAATGGATGAAGATGTATGTTTGTAACAAAATCAATATTTACCCCTTAGCAGGGGATGCCCTAGTGGCTGTAAGGTTCTCTAAGCACAAGGAAAAAAACTCAACGTGCAAAAATTTAATATGACAATAAATCACGTTTCCCAATGCAATATTTTATTTCTCCAATTATAGAATATTCATATTAGTGCCTTTAAAATTGGGTGAATGGGGTATTTAAATCACAATTTATATACAAAAAAAACCCTAGGGGTGTAAACCCTCTTACTTCCTAGGGTATGCCAACCAAACTTAGGTAAATCTAGAAGGGTATACACACTTGTATTCCTCCTAGCAACCGTTGCAAAAAAGAAAGACTTAAAACTTTAACAAAGAGATGAAGAAATTATGGAGGGTGTATCTAGCATACTCCTCCCTATGTTTTCCACCAACAATAACCAAAGTAAGAAAAAAATAAATAGCATATGCATATTTTTCCTTACCAAATCCAAGAAAATGAGATATCAAACCTTAGTTACCATGCAACATTCATCCAAGAGTCAAGAGAGAAATGTTTTAGGGGGTTCACATCACTCCTCCTCATCCATTCACCAAGATACATTCATCAAAATACATTCCACAAGAGAGAAACAAAAAAATCACCAAGGATAGCGAAAATTTCAGCTCAATACTTCTCCAAATGGGAGACTTATGTCTTGAAATGAGATCTTATGATCTCTATTTATACAAATTGTCTCAAGAATAGTTTGTCCACATAATTTTAGGGTAAACCACAAGAACATGGGTCAAAAACCCTAATATTCCCCCTTTACACAAATAATATTAAACAATTCACTTAAAATTTACTTTTATACAAAAAGAAACCCTAATTCAAAGTGACGTCACCCCTTTAGGGGACATTTTGACACTAGGAGAAATTAGTTGGTGTTGGAGGGGTGTAGTTAGGCTTCCCAAAGGCACATTCCAATCATATAAGTTATTTTATTCATGGTCAAAGACCAACCCCCTGAAAACATCCTTGTACCAAAGAATGATAACATCATCACCAAACCCTAGCTCTCTTAGGTGATGTCATGCCTCTAAAGGTGACATTTTTCCTCTCCTAGGAAAAATAATTTTCATGTGAGGGATATGTTATTTCATACACAATGTCTTCTAGGACTCCGAAGGTATGTCTCTGCTCTGAAAATGATCTTTAAAGACTTGGTTGAGTTTTAGGCATGTGTTCAATTACCATTTAGGAATTAAGGAAAGAAGAAGAACTTAATTAGAGAATATTGCAGCCATCATAAGGAAATGGATATCGAAATATACACATAAATAATAACAAACCATAACAACAAGGTTGTTAACAGAGTTCGACAAGATTGCCTATGTCTCTGAGCCTTTGTCTCAGTGGGGGAGGATTTCTTATTTATATTCAATGCTTCAAAAGTACATCATAGATGTATCAAAAGGATTAAAAAATGATATGGATGTGTTCTTCTCGATCTCAAGAATCTAACACAATTGACGACACTGAAAAAGGTTGAGCGTAGCTCCCAGAATTGGCCTCCAAATTTCGCTTCCTCAATGGCTTCCCTGCATAAAAGTGACTTCAAGCTTCACAAAATCATCATCATTCTGCTAATATGAACCTCTTGGTCTGTAAAAAACCTTTGATTTATATATATCTTGAGTTTTGGATCCTATCCCAACTTCCTCCCAATATCTGGCCTAAAAAAGGGCTCCAGATCCTCAGTTTTGGGAAAAAATCTAATAAAATCAACATTAAAATCATAAAAAAATCTTAATATATGGTTAAAAACCCACATATTGGAAAAATGCGTGCTCTAGCCCCTGGTCCTCTAGCTCCTATTTGCATGGGGGTTGCGCCCCTAAATCTCCTCCCTTAGTCCTGTGTGAGTGCCATATTGCCTCGAGCTAATCCTTGCCACTGGTCTTCTGCCTTGGTGTTAACACCTTGGTTGCATGGTTCTGGTCCATAGGTCCCAGTCGGACGGGATAGTCACCTGCTGACCGAGAGTTACCACCCAAATTCCACCAAAAAAAAATCAAACAAATATATCGCCATATGTCTTAACAAGTCACACACGTTCCCTGTTGCTTAGCCCAAGGTTGTTATTCCGTTGACCATGCCATGAGGTCGGGGTTCGAATCCCCCGAAGGCAGAACAATTTTTTTTACATAGTCCTCATTGGATGAATCTAGGGTGCCATGTGGCACCCTATGATTGGGCCATGTGTCACCTCTATATTGGCCCATACAATCCAGTTAGCATGCATAGTCACCTGTCATGTAACTGTCGTACAACCACGTGTCGTACCTTGAGCCTTCCACATTAGCATCCGTACAACCAAGTCGCCTTACCAGTCAACTACCACGTCAAAATCCATACTACCTAGTCACCCTGCCACATAAATATCCATACTTCCACCTATCATTCGTATTTCCACGTGTCGGTTGGTCATTGGGCCATGTCAACATTCTATATAACCACGTGTCATGTCCATATAGTGCCACGTGTCAATTTTTTTATTGGTCCACATAAGCCTCTAAAAAACGCCAAAAATGAGTGACACCTGTCACCTCCTCATGCTACCACATGTCCCTGCTGACATCATCATGAAGTCACCTATCGTACTATTGATGTCAGTAGTACGACCTATTGACTTTGACTAGTTGACTTTTTTCCTGTTTGGGAAATCGATCAGAATGCGATAACTTTCGCATATGATGTCCATTTTCGGAAAAAAAAAATATATGGACGGAATCAACGCGACGAGCCCGACGCAATGGAACTAGTTTCATCCGATTATAATAACTTTGATTTTTAGGCCTTCCTGGATCCATTTTGGATCATGCCTCCCCACTAAGACCTTTTGGTCCTCCAAAAGGATATTAACCAGTCATCAAGTGCTGGATAGGCCATCCCACTTGTCCTTTGTATTTAAACTCTGTCATGTGCAAATGTCACATCATAATCAATTGCAAAACAACCATGAAAACTGAGAGCATATTGTTAGCCACTTGAACTCGTTCACATCTCACTGAAGCCACTGCCATCCATGTTGAAAACATTAGCTGCCATAACATCATAAATATGACTGTAAATGAACTAATATGTTTGATGTGCTTGCACAACATTAGCCTATATTTAAGCAAAGTATGATTGAATTTCCATGCTACAACCATCTCATGTTCATGCTTAAGATCAACTGCTTTAGTTGGCACAGTTATAGGTGTATTTCTTGCATAATCTTCCTTCCTTAATTGTTCCATTATTTGAAGAGATTGAGTTTCTTTTATGTGATGAGCATGTACAACATATTCATTTCCTTCTTTAGTTAAGTGATATTGATTCAGTTCCCTGTAGAAGATTGATTTGTGATGATACAAATAAGGACTACCTAAGACCATTCCACATTCATTGAGTGGCACCACATCACACGTTACCTCATCCACAAACTTTGATGAAATTGCAAACTTTAAAGTGCATTTCTTTGTTATGTGCAATTTATGATTATTTCTTATCCATTTAAGTGAGTAAGGTTTATGATGTAGCTTAGTTGTCAATCCAAATTGTTTAACCACTTCCTCTAAAATCAAGTTAGATTGAGATCCACTATCTATCAATGTATCAATCTTAATATGTTCAATTATGACCCTTATGTGAAACAATTTACTTCTAGAATCACATCCATCACCAATTTTACATGTCAAACCAACTATTGTGATTTTAGTCTCATCACCTAAATCATATCCCAAGTCTGTTGACTGTGTTGTTGTTGCAACTGTTTGCCTCCCTTTCCTCTCTTTGAACCATTTCAGTCTCTTCTCTGGATGCAATTTCCAGCAATGGTCATCATCATGCTCTTCTTTCTTACAATGTACAATGCTTGCAAGAGAGTTTTTCTTCCTTCCTTGTCGCCGAATTTGTTTTCTTTCCATTCCCCTTTATTTTTTATTCTTTCCTTGAAGACGATTCCCCTGATACACCAACTCCTATTTTCCCTGCTTTAATGTATGTTTCTTGAACATAAACCTCATCAATATTAGTAGGTCCAAACATAAATACAGTTTTACGAATATGTGTAGGTAAACCTCCTATATACTTCATAAGAGTTTCTTGTGTATGTAATGGAATATTTAACATTAATGCCATCTTATGAAATTCGTCTGTGTATTCTTGCACTATTTGTCCTTTTCTTAGTTTAAGACTGACCCATTCTATTAAATATTTTTCCTTATAACCCAAAGGATAAAATTTCTTTCTAAGTGCAAAAAAAAAATCTTGCCATGATAGAAATACATTGCCAACTTGTTGAGTACCATGTTGCAACTTACTCTGCCACTAGATGAGTGTTGTGCCTGTAAGACGAAGTGATGCCAACTTGATTTGGGTTGCCTCATCTTTGATTTGTTGCACACTACAATAAAATTTCATCTGTATGACCTAGTTATCAATCCTTTGAACATTGACTTCACCATAATACATGGGAAATTCAAATTTCACATCAAGCTTAAGTAAAGGCATATCATGTTCATGTTTATGGGAATTTTTTCTTGCGGTAGAAGTTGCACTTGTACTTGAAGAAGAAGAAGATGATGGAGATGAAGGAGTTGAAGGAGGAGTTTTAGGAGGATCCTCTCCTTCTTCACTTTTGTCTTGTTTTGAAGATTCCCCTTGGAAATGTCTCTTCCATTCCAAGTAATCCTCATATAAGACCTTTACTATCTCAGACATGGCGAATAAAGTCTTTTTCAACTCTATCTCTTTCTGAGACATTCCTTCTTCCAATGCCATCTTATCACTTTGAGAATTCCTCTTTATTTATCCAATCCTTGGATGTATTTCTACAAGCTTTCCTTCACCATGTCTTAGATTTTCCATGGTAATCATGGAAACTCAAACAACCAATTGTCAACCATGTCGGCTCATCATTGGGCCATGTCATCATTTCGTACAACCATGTGTCACGTCCATACAATGCCACATGTCAATTTTTGATTGGTCCACATAAGCCCCTGAAAATGCCAAAAATGAGTGACACATGTCACCTCCTCGTGCTGCCACATGCCCCTGCTGACATAACCTGTCGTACTGCTGAGGTTAGCAGTATGACCTGTTGACTTTGACCAATTGAATTTTTGTATGTTTGGGAAATTGATCATAAAGCGATAAATTTCGCATACAGTATCCATTTTCAGAAAACATTATATGGCTAGAATCAACACGATGAGCTCAACACAATGGCGCTGGTTTTTTTCAATTTTAAGAAATTTGATTTTTAGGCCTTCCTGGATCCATTTTGGATCAATTTCTCTCATCTGGCATGTGGGCTCTTGGCATCCACTTGTGGCCTTCAAGCCCCATGGAAGCCCAAGCTAGGCTTATTCCTCCAAAACTGTCCACCAACTAGGTCCTGAAAATAAAAATAAGCACACCCTCCAAGGATATCAAGTCAAAATACCATGATAAGTAAGTCAAGTCAATAAATGAGCCACCTAAGCATGTGCATCAAATATTACCTTGTCAAACAATTTATAGCTCAAAGACATTATGCGACTTTCCAATATTGGATATGGGAGGGTTGAAGAGGTGTCCTATTGGGTAGATCTGGCCCTAGGTCAAGGAGTGTTTCCAAAAGATCTCTCTCTAAGACATGTAAAGTAGATGAAGTGGTTAAGGTTTAAGGTTCAATGGGCATGGGATTCATGACATACAAGGGGTTGTAGTGTCTCATTCATGGGTGCCTTTGTAGAGGGTGTGTGGCACCTTCGTTTGCAATGAAATTTTTTCCAAGCCCATTGTTTTTCCATTATTTGTTTCTTTCATAGTTTAAGGAAAAGTTGAAGGCCACTGTCTAAGCGTGGTGTCTAGATAATGATAGTGTCACTCACAAACACCTAGTGGAAATGAGAAATATGGCTCGTGATGAGACCCCCTTTCTCTCAATCATGGAACCAAGAGCTATTACCTTGGCTTGGTGACAATATGATGGTAATTTCATACCACTAAATATCCATGATCATGATAGGCCAGCTCGTGATGAGACCTCCTATCCTCCAACTAACCCTTTAAGCATTCTTAATCATTATTCTTGTGGGTCCCCCCTTTTATTACAGATAATCATTTCATTTATTTCTTGGAGGATCCATGGGTGAATCATCTAGAAGGTTTATACATAGGTTTTTATCTTTTACCCAACAACAATCCATTTGGGACTTCAACCCCTTCTTCCCATAGAATGAGGGACAATTCCTTTTTGGGTGAATACACCCTAATATCCCAAGAGATAAGGAAACAAGGGGCTTAAGTGATGAAACGTGGTAAGTATGGTCGAGAACGGTATGATGGATCTTCAAGGGAGTACCTAGTAGCAAAACCATTCTTAAGAAAGACCACTTACTATGGCACAAAGTCAACCACCATGGTGAAGCAAGGCAAAAGGCATAATTTCAAAGAACATGTCATGAAATCTAAAGAAGTCTAAGATACAACATACTCAAATTCCTCAAATATTAAAATGACACTCACCATAATACCTGACTTGTACCTCATGGAGAAAGGCCCTCTCGGAAGCCAGCTGGTGTGGTGCATGCCATATGAAAATCTACAACCTCTGTGGTGGTGAGAAGGGTCTCAATATGTGCAAAGGGATACTGTTGGTCATGTAGTCTCTCGACTCTCCATATCTGCAACATGAGGGCCTCGAGACATAATATCCTTAGTTATCCTACAGAATTAGGATAACATCTAGCTCCTACTTGGGGACATGTGCTCGTCGTAGAGTGCATGCGAACCACAATATCTCCTAGTAGACTTGTTCCTTCCAAAACTCAGAAAAATGGATTAGAGAATCTAGGGTGGTGCTATCACCCTTTATCCATATATATAAAATCCAAAATGCAAGCTAATCTAGAAAATAAAAATTTTGACATTTTTTCAAAAAATTCTAAACTAAGCATGAAATCGATATGCAAGTAGAACAATATGAAATGCATCTAAACTAATATGAGAAATTAGGATGCAAATGAGAGAAATAAAAATGACTTACCTACTTACTAGGGGCCTTGGGGCCCTAGAGATCCGATGATAGGTGACGTCAGGTGAAGTCATACAACTAGTGCAACCACCTGTTCATCATTTCATGAATATATCTCCCTCTATGCTTAATTATGTGAAACAAAAAAGATAAGTCCAACACATAATAATCATGAGCATAAGTAGACATATAATCTATCATGAAATAAAACTCATGGAGATGGGCGGGAGGGAGGAAATCCCGCTGGAAAGATAAACCATCATCTTGATCATCCCACCTGAAAGTGTAGCCACAAGCCTTATCATCCCGCCTGAAAGTCTAGCCACAAGCATGATCAATCCATCTATGAAGAGGGATACCATATGTAGAAGATGAATCATCTTCATCGTCACTCAGTAAATCATTGCTCCCTGAAGGCTGAGAAAGGACAAGATATCCCAAGAAAACCCTACGATTTCCCAAACAAGAGGAAACGGGGTAAGGCATAGCCTTAGAGAAAAAATCCTTCATTGAACTTGGGAAACGTCTCTTCTTAGTCCACAAATATGTGCCCAAAGTCTCAACATGAAAGTGCTTATGTTTGGTAGTGAGGACCTCAGATTGTTTTGGGCTACCAACGACCTGATGTCTATCAAAATCTGAGCACAATGGCTGAAAGTCCTCATAGAAAAAATATACATCCTCAAAAGGATATACATCAAGGGATGATTGAAAATAAGATTGAGTATGATGTGATAAGTCATCCTCGAAGGTGGTGAACAAGTTTGTAACCATATCATCACAATGCTTCCAAATATATGAATCATAAGCGCATAAAGACTAGTCCTATGAAGATGACACTTCAACCCCCTCAACCTAAGAGCTACCCTCAATGTCATAAATATGGTCTCTATCAAGAATGAGAAAACCAAGATCCCATCTACGTTTTCAAGTCAGTATGAAAGTGTCTTAGGCTCCTGAAATTCATCACTGAGGCTAGTCGCTTCTTTAACTTCATGAACATGAGGAGATCTCGGCTGGAAAATCTCAACCACATCAAGTGGGAGAAAATATAGTTATTCCTCAACACGTTGCGCTTCATCATGATTATTTTTTCTCTTCATGGGCATGCTCCTCCATCGCCTCTTCATTACATGAGGCATTATTCTTAAAGCAAAGTGCTTCATGTGCTTTTTAAAAAAAAGGTTCATTGAAACCACGAGCTTATCTAATACTTCTTCATCATGATCTTCTTCAAGCTTTTATTTATCCTTATTTACAGAAAATAAGATGTATTTGAGATCTTGAGAAGTATCTTGCATATTCTAGGTAGCTGGCCGATAGTGCCAGAGAAATTATCCAATGAGTTTGGAAGAAGAAGGGATGCTCTTCAGGTCACATGAGTAGGCAAGAAAAATTCTTTCACCTAATTCCAGTGAAGATACAAAAATATTCATTAGCACATATTCATGTAGCATATCTAGGCTTGAAGTATACTTTATGTATTTTACAACACGAGTGACTGCTATAGTTGGGTCACCATTAAACTTGGGGAAATTTTCCCTCTATTCTGTCGGGAAATGGTTTGGATATCTAGTAATATACTGAACATCAAAAGTGGGGTAAACCTTATGGAATTCCCATGAAAAGTCATGTGAGGCCATGGTTCCATTACTTAGGATAATACCTCAATGAATTTACCAGAGAGCTGGAGTTTCATCAAAGGGTAGAAAGGGATAAGGGAAAGGTGGGTTATTGGAAGGTGGAGTCGCCAGATGAGATTCAAGAGGAACACATCAAGAAAGGTGGAAAGGGAATGTCCCTTGGGTGGAGTCGCCAGGAAATATAAGGGATAAATTCTTTGGGATAGCTTGTCAAAGTGTCATTAGGGTTCCGAAAATGATTCAAAATACACCCCAACAATGGTGCCAAAATGTTATTGCACAAGTTGTAGGTTGGGAAAATCCATACCCAACCACAAATTGGCGCCACTTTCACCTTAGGAAGGTTTCCCCACCACTTTAGAGGTGAGGTAGTCACCTCAAGGGGGGAACCCCAGTGACCCTAGGGGGAAATGAGATGGAAAACGATGAAGATGAAAAGGATTTCGCTAAAGATCAATTATAAGTGGTATGAATATCTTGGGAAAGTGATCCAGATTTTGGAGCAGAATGAATTGATTAACATATTGAATACAATAAACACGGAGATATGAAGAATAACACAAATATATAGTGAACAATATCTTCTATTGAATAAAGAAATAGGCTAAAATTGTAAAACTGCAGAAATGAAACATTTGCTCGAATGGTGGTAGCTATCTCTGAGAAGAGATGTGGCTGCTACGTCCATCTGTCTGAGCATAATCAATTACAATGAGGATCTAGAGGAATTTTTGATATTACTCATGAATTCCAAAACCCTAGACATCCAAAAACCTAATGCTAGGAGGTGAAACGTCGAAAGTCATGTGGGCCCCTATGGGTAAGTTGGTACCTCAACTTCCCGAGGTTGTAAATTTTGCATACGACTTCTATTTTAGGCACGCGATAGCCCATTAGAAAGGTCTTTCAGAGAGCTACACATTCCTCCGTCAAGCTTTGAATTCGTCTATAGTTTGACTGTGGCGAGCCAAAACAACACTGTTTATTCCTCCAAAACAACCCTAGAAGTACATCAAGATGTGCTGACATGAAAACATACAAAATAAGCCAGTTGGATTAGGTGAGAGGCCACCAATATCCACCTGAAAGATGTGTAGGGATTCAAACATCCCAAGAAGTGTAGAATCCACAATTACAAAGAAGTACAGAAGAATGTGTTGAACTAAAAATGGACAAGAGGATCTAGTTGGAATAGGTGGGTGGCCACCAATAGGCAACTAGATCAATCCTCCCCCCCCCAGGAAGCAATGGTGTCCATTACATTGAGTTCCCCGATCAGGTGAGGAAACTTCTGTTGGATTTGGTCTCAAGTGAGCCACTTGCCTTGGTGTAGGAGTTTCCTTGCATTGACAACCCGATAAAGCTAGATCATCTGCTGGCGAGTGCCCTTGACCTGTGTGTCTACTATCTGATCAGTGGATGCTTGTTCCATGTAGTCAGCGTTGATCTCTATGGGTGTCATTTTTTCTATGATCTCTGAGGTGTCCAATAATGATGGAAAATATGGTTGAAGGAGGTCCACATTGAAAATTGGGTGCAGTCCAAGGAAGAGTGGAGTGTTGAGATCAAAATCATTTCTACCCACGACCTTGGTGATAGTGTAAGGCCCATAGAAAAGTGAGTAGAGCTTCCTATGGGGCCCTGTGAGACACTCCTTCTGCAAATGTAACTAGACCTAGTTTCCAAACTGAAACTGGTGTGGTACCCTATGTTGATCATGGCACTACGTCTAATTAGCATTGGATTTCTGCAAAATCTCCTGGACTTGTTGGTAGATGTGCTAAATTTTCTCAATGAATCTGGTGGATTTTTTGAGCACAGTTTGATCATGGGAAGAGTCTGTATGTGTGGTGGTAAGAGGAAATGAAACATCAATGGGTCCCAAGGGTTGGAATCGCAACCCCACCTGAATTGGGATATGGCCGGTGGAGCTATGGAGAGCTCTGTTGTAACTATGTTGAACATAGGAGAGAACCTCGTCCCATGTACGTGGATTCTTAGAGTTGTACATGTTCAAGATGTGCACAATCATCCGATTGATGACCTATGTTTGGTTGTATGTTTGGGGGTGGAAAACAGTGTATTTTGTGAGCTTGTGTCCAACAGTGACCAGAGACTCGACCCAAAATGTGTTGAGGAACCTACTATCCCGGTCGAAGATGATGGTCTATGGTATCCCAAATTGGAACCACACTCGTTCGAAGAAGAGATTGGAAGTATCTACTGCTGTGATATTCTTCTTGCAGGCCGTGAGGATGGCCATCTTCAAAAATTGATCAATGACCACAAATACGTAGTCATTTCCTCTTCTGGTGGACGGAAGCCCATACATGTAATCCATTGAGATGGATTCCCAAGGATTCTAGGGAGTAGGAAGACAGGTGTATAAGACTTGCTTCTTTATGAATGGCTTGAAATGGCACAGGTAGTGCAAGATCTGATATACTTTCTGACGTCTTGTCGAAGTTTTGGCCGGTAAAATTTTTTCTGAAGAATGACCACAGTTTTCTCCATGAAGAAATGTCTTGCCATCCGACTGTAGTGGGATTCCAAAATCAGCTTTGCAGGCTCTCTTGTAGGAACACAAATATGGCCCAAGTGGCATAATATTCCATCCTGAATGTGAAAATTGGTGAGAGTCGTGCCTGTACCCAAGAGCTGATAGGTGGTGGTGAAGTTTGGATCTTGTTGATAAAGTTAGGGCCACTCAGATGCTTCATGTCCACAGGAATGGAGCACAGTGGTGAGTGCATCCACAGGAGGTCGACTGAGGGATTCAATGAAACAATTTGAGATACCTATCTTATACTTTATGTTGAGATAGAACTGCTCCAGGTAGGTGGACCACTTCTGATGGTGGTCATTCTGCAATTTCCCCAGTGTCTGTATGAACTACAGAGGCTTGTGATCAGTGTGTGTAATCGTCTCCTTTCCCAAAATGTAATGTTTCCATTGACAAGATGATTTTACAATGGAATACATTTCCTTATCATAGGTGGGGTATTTTTGGACAGTATCTGAGAGTGTCTCATTATGGTATTCCACCGGATGACCATATTGAGTGAGAACTGCGCCCATAACATAGTCAAATTCATCAGTATCAATATCGAATGGTTGCTGCAAAACGGGAAAGGAGAGTATCAGAGATGAGCACAACTGATGCTTTAGATCATCAAATGCTTTTTGTTTTTCCTTCCCCCACACGAAATTGTCCCTTCCACTGCCCTTGGTCACCTAGTTGAGGGCCCATGCAATATGGGACAATCCCAACAAGAACAGTCCGTAGAATTTGGCTAGTCCCAAGAATCTCTGAAGCTTGATCAGTGTGGTCGGGGTTGGCCAGTCACAAATGTCTTGGATATTAGTTGGATAAACATGTACCCCATGCTCATCAACAATGTAGCCCAAGTATTGGACCCTGTTCATGACAAAAGATATTTTTTCCAAGTTGGCATATAGCTTGTGCTACCGTAGAGTGCTCAAAACCTATTGAATATGCCACATGTGATCCTCCCATATTATGTTTAAGATGAGGATGTCATCCAAATATACCACCACAAAGGAGTTGGTGAAGGGTCTCAATACATCATCCATCAACCTCATGAAAGTGGTTGGTGCATTTGTTAAGCCAAAGAGAATGACTAGCCATTTGAAGAGACCTTCTTTAGACTTGAAGGTTGTCTTCCATACATCAGTTGGTTCGATGGGAGCCTGGTGGTAGCCAAAATTTAGGTATATATTTCTAAAGAACTTTTCCCCCTTGAGTTGGTCAATAAGTTCATCAATCCTAGGAATGAGGTACCGGTTCTCGATCGTGATTTTGTTTAAGGCTCTGTAATCAATGCAGAGTCACCAAGTCCCATCCTTCTTCTACACTAGTACAATTGGGCTTCTGCAAGGGGAGGATATGGATCTGATGTGCCCCTTTTGGAGAAGCTCTTGGATCTGACACCTAATTTTTTCATTTTCCATCAGTGAGTGATGATAGTCTAGTCCATTAGGTAGAGATGCACTGGGGGTCAGATCAATTGGATGCTTGACTTGGTAGTGTGTTGGTACCCCTGTAGGTGAGGAGAAGATTTCTCTATATTCTTCCATGATCCCGTCCACTTGATTCTGTTTCAAAGAGAGGCTCCATGTAGAGGCCACAAATGTGGTGATGACCTTCTTCTTACTGTGAGCATGGATCACAAAGAAGACGAACTTTATGGTCTGTGAAATTACCTTACTACATTTCTTAGCAGAGATTAAAGGAATAACAGTAGATGACGCTACCTCTGGTATCCTGTACAATTGTGTACCCACTGCGAGGACTAAACACATAAAAAACATGACACTTCCACAAATATGGTTGTCATAAAAGAAAATCACAAACTTCAAGGGGAGCAATATCACATAATACATCATCTTTTAAAGGCTTGATGCCATAGGGCAGAAGACACTATTGGCCGAAACAGAGATCTCTTCCTTAGCGAAGCTAGCCGATGGTGTAGGGTTGCGGGTGTGGTTTCGTTGGCAGGTCCAACCGCTTGACGACCTCTGTTGAAATAAGGTTCTTCTGACTACCACTATTGACAATGAAATGAAGTAGAGCCACCTTTACCTAGATTTGCGAGTGAAAGAGGCATTCCCATTCCTCTGGTTCTTCTAGTTCACTTGGATAGAATTTGGTGGTAGTGATAGTGGCACTGGGTTTAACATTGATAATCTGCTTCTCTCCTTCAAGATTTGATTTGGAATCAGAATCGACCTCTAACTTGGAAGCCTTCAGTTCAGCCATGAGTGACTGCTTGGAGCGACATTCTTCAGTGTTGTGCCAAGGGATTTTATGGTACTCACACCATTTTCCCGTGTCCTTATTCATATTCTTATTTCCCTTCTTATGTTGCAGCTTGGACTGGTTTTCCTGAGGGTGACCATCTCAAATTGGTCCCTTTCTATGTGGGTTGGGGTTGCCTTTTCCTTGCTTCGGCTATGAGGGGTTTGCAGATCCAAACAACGTATCTATAAGCCGTGTCTAATGAGGCGATGTCCAAAAAATTCATTTCTGTTTGAATGTATCTATGCAAACAATCGCAGTATTTGAGCACCATATGACACTCAAAGTCTTTGATACCCAATTTGGTGCGTAGGGTATGGAAAATATTGGTTAAATTTGGTAGTGTTTGGTACCTTTCTGGGTGTAGGGTGGTCCATCTGGTGTACCGGTCCTCGTAGCTTCCAACATGGTAGTATTGTTCTTTAATGGCATCTCGGAAGGAATCCCATGTAGGGTCCACCACAAACATTGCAGATTCCTCTACAGACCTTTGCTTAGAGTAAGTATCCCACCAATATTTAACATGGGAAACCACCTTGAGGAGTGAAAATGTGATATTTTCCCTATCGAAAAATATTTGGACCGAAAAATACCCTTCGAGCAGATTCAACCATTTATCTACAACATCTGCATCTATGAGTCCTTCAAATAATGGAATATCAAAATTTACCTGTACCTTGAAGGGGGTTGTATGGCCACTTGATGAATATTCTTCTCCTGTGGGTAGTCATCGAAGGATCTGAGCAAAGTTTTCCATCATTTTGTTCCTTTTTCGCACAAGGAATTCCTTGAGCAACATATTAATAGGATCTCCTACTCCATCATATTTATTTCCATCCCCCAGGGGTTGTTGTCGGGCTCGTCATGACATATCTTGCAATGGATCAATTGGTTCGAGTCCCAACTTCTTGTACCTAGATCTTTTTGGGGACATGCACGAAGAAAAATAAATGAAGAGCATACCACTCTGATACCACTGATCTAGATTTAGGAGAAAAATGAACTGGTTAACAGATTGAATACAATAAACATGGAGATATGAAGAATAACACAGATATCCAGTGAACAATATCTTCTATTGAATAATGAAATAGGATGAAACTATAAAAATGCATAACTGAAACACTTGCTCGAATGGTGGTAGCTATCTCTGAGAAGAGATGTGGCTACTAAATGAATCCATCTGAGAAGAATCAATTACAATGAAGCTCTAGAGGCATTTTTGATATTACTCATGAATGCCAAAACCCTAAACATCCAAAAAACTAACCCTAGGAGGTGAAATGTCAAAATTCATGTGGGCCCCTATGGGTAAGTTGGTACCTCAACTTCCCAGGGTCGTAAATTTTGCATACAACCTCTGTTTTAGGCATGTGATAGCCCATTGGAAAGGTCTTTCAGAGAACTACACATTTCGTCATCAAACTCTGACTATGTCTAGAATTTGATTGTGGTGAGACAAAAAAACATTGTTTAGGCCTCCAAAATGGTCTTGGAAGTACAACAAGATGTTCTGACATGAAAACATACAAATTAAACTAGTTTGATTAGGTGAGAGGCCACCAATATCCACCTGGAAGATGTGTAGGGATTCAGACAACCCCATAAGTGTAGAACCCACAATTAAAAAGAAGTACAAAAGAACGTGTTGAACTAAAAATGGACAAGAGGATCCATTTGGAATAGGTGGGTGGCCACCAATAACCAACTAGATCAGAAAGAGTCATGGGAAGGCTCAAGGGTTTCCAAATGAGTTAAGTGACCTGCCAAGTGTGAAGTACCTGCCCGAGACACAAGAAAACCAAGTATATGATGCAATATAATAAATTGGACAAGAAAGTTAAGATTGTTGTCCGTAATAGAAGTTGTTAGTAACAATATATATCAACAATGAAATGGAACAATAATCTGCTAAACAAGTGCTAGAAATCAAGTGAAAGATGAAAGAGATAGACTAGCTAAACACTAGTGAAACTCAAGATTCAAAGACCAAGATACTAGCATGAAAAGGTAAGGCTATTGTAAACACTTTCTGTACAAATATAAATTAGCCTTATGGATGTAACAAAAAACTTATTACAACAAGAAAGTCAGCCATGAAAACTCCTCTAAACTTTTCCAAAAAGTGTGCTAGACTAAGTAGTATAAGTGTGCAAACTTTGGGCAAATTTCATTGGTTGATTAGAGAGTTATTGAAGCATTTAGATTAGCATTTCTTCAGCCCTAATGGATGAAGATGTATGTTTTCAACATAATCAAGAGTTACCCATTAGGAGGAGATTCCCTAGTGGTTGTAACGTTCTCTATTCACAAGGAACAAAACCCAAGTTCCAAAAAGTTAATATGACAAGAAATCACGTTTCCCAATGCAATATTTATTTCTCCAATGCAAGAATATTCAGATTAGTTCCTTTAAAATTGGGTGAATGGGGTCTTTAAAGCATAATTTAGATCAACAAAAACCCTAGGGGTGTAAACCCTCTTACTCCCTAGGGTATGGCAACCAAACTTAGGGTAAATATAGGAGGGTATACACACTCGTATTCCTCCTACCAACCCTTGCAAAAAAGAAAAACTTAAAACTTTAACAAAGAGATGAAGCAATGATGGAGGGTGTATCTAGCATAATCCTCCCTAGGGTTTCCACCAACAATAACCAAAGTAAGAGAGAAATAAATAGGATATGCAGATTTTTCCTTATCTAATCCAAGAAAATGAGATATCAAACCCTAGTTACCATGCAACATTCATCCAAGAGTCAAGAGAGCAATCCTTTTGGGGGTGAAAATCAATCCTCCTCATCCATTCACCAACAAACATTCATCAAAATACATTCCACAAGATAAAAACACCAAAATAACCAAGGATAGCAAAAATTTCATCCCAATACTTCTCTAAATGGGAGAGTTATGTCTTGAAATGAGATCTTATGATCTCTATTTATACAAAATGTATCCAAAATAGTTTGTCCACATAATTTTAGGGTAAACCAAAAGACTAGGGGTAAACAAACCTAACCTTTCCCCTTTACACAAATAATATTAAACAATTCACTTACAATTTACATTTACATAAAAAGAAATGCTAATTCAAAGTGACGTCGCCCCTTTAGGGGATGTTTTGACACTAAGAGCAAGTCATTGGTGTTGGAGGAGTGTAGTTAGGATTCCCAAAGGCACATGTCAAGAATCAAAGTTATTTTCTTCATGGTCAAATCCTCAATCTCCTCAAAATGTCCATAGCCTCACCACCAAACCCTAGCCCTCCTAGGTGATGTCATGCCTCTAAAGGTGACATTTTACCTCTCCTCTAAAAAACAGTTGGGATGTGAGGGATAGGTTATGTGATCCACAACGTATTCTAGGCCTTTAGAGGTATGTCTCTCTCATCTAGCATGTAGGCCCTTGGCATCTACCTATGGTATTCAATCCCCATGGAAGCCCACGCTAGGATTGTTCCTCCAACACTCTCCACCAACTAGGTCCTGCAAAGACAAATAAGCACTCCCTCCAAGTATCTCAAGTAAAAATATCACGATAAGTAAATCAAGTCAATAAATGAGCCACCTAAGAATGTGAATCAAAGATTGCCTATCAAACAATTAAGTTCTCAAAGAAATTATGCAACTTTCCTAGCTTGGATATGGGAGGGTTGACGAGGTGTCCTATTGGGTAGATCTGGCCCTAGGTCAAGGAGTGTTTCCAAGAGATCCCTCTCTAAGCCATGTAAAGTGGATGAAGTGGTTAAGGGTCAATACTGAATGGGAATGAGGTTCATGACATACAAGGGATTGTAGTGTCTCATTCATGGATGCCTTTGTAGAGGGTGTGTGGCACCTTCGTTTGCAATGCAATTTTTTCCAAGCCCATCATTTTTCCATTCTTTATTTCTTTCATAGTTTAAGGACAAGTTTAATGCCACTGTCCTGGTGTGGTGTCTATATAATGACAATGTAACTCACAAACACCTAATGAAAATATGAAGGATGTCTTGTGATGAGACCCCCTTTCTCTCAGCCATGTAACTAAGACCCATTACCCATGCTTGGTGACCAGATGATGGTAATGTCATACCAATAAATATTCATGATCATGATAGGTCGGCTCATGATGAGACCTCATATCCTCCAAATAACCCTTTAAGCATTATTAATTGTCATTCTTGTGGGTCCCCATTTTCTTATAGATAAATGTTTCATTTCTTTCTTGGGGGATCCCTAGGTGAAGCATTTTGAAGGTATATATATATGTTTTCATCTTTTATCCAACAACAATCCTTCTGGGCCTTCAACCCATTCTTCCCATAGAATGAGGGACAACCCCTTCTTGGGTCAATACACCCTAAAATCCCGAGAGATAAGTAAATGAGGGGTTTAAGTGATGAAAAGTGGTAAGTATGGTCGGGAACGGTATGATGTCTCTTCAAGGGAGTTCCGAGTAGCAAACCCATTCCTAAGAAAGACCACTTACTAGGGAACAAAGTCAACTGCCAAGGTGAAATAGGGAAAATGCATAATGTCCAAGCATATGTCATGAAATCTAAAGTAGTATACGATACAACATACTCAAATTCCTCAAATATTGAAATGACACTCACCATAATACCTGACTTGTACCTCATGGAGCAAGGCCCACTGCCTCTCGGAAGCCAGCTGGTATGGTGGATGCCATATGAAAATATAAGACCTTTGTGGTGGTGAGAAGGGTATCCATATGTGCAAATGGATACTGGTGGTCATGTAGTCAATTGAAACTCCATATCTGCAACCTAAGGGCCTCAAGACATAATCTCCTTAGTTATCCCACAAAATGGGGATAACAGTGTATATATTTTGAAGGCAAATATTTACAAAAAAATTATTCAAATGCAAGAAACCCCTTATTATGGGACACGGTTTTATGTTTTCCCACTCGTATGTAAAGAGATAAGGTTCAAAAACTTACTCAAAAAAGCCAAACCAGAGAATATAATTTCATGCAAATTGAAGTAGCTAGCAAGCATGCAATGACATATGTAATTAATGTGTCTGGAATGCATGTGCAAAAAAAACCAAAGCTAGTGAATTAACACACTTAGGTATTTTGAATTTTGTATAATACATTTAGACATAGTTAATAATAATGATCTAAACATAGTTAATAATAATGGATTCACTCTAATGACTATAGATCATATCCCTTATAAAAAGGGAAATTAACAATGATAGTTAATAGTTGTAAATAAACTACATTTTACATGTAACATAATCTGATTTAATAAAGGAAATAAACACTATAATTTACAATTCAACAAAGGTAATGAAAACTTCAACATACGCATAAAATAATTAACATTATGTTATTGACTTATATGCATGCATATGGATCAACAAATACCATGTAAAAAGAAATTAATGTAGAATAAATTGAAGAGGGGCTACATGTAAAAGCCATATGTAGATACAACTATGAGATTGCTTTATAAGTGGAAACTAACTTTGTTAGCGTCTAATTTGCTTACTTGCTTCAATAAGGAAACCCTATCAAATTTGAGGCAATGGATATATTTATCTTCTTTAAGTCTATAAAATTTTCATTCTTCTTTCATATTACCACGATTATATAGCTTTCTCTATAAATATCATGTTTTTGTCTTACCTTGTTAGTTTAAAATGTATCCTTCTCTATGCAAACTATTTTTATTAAAAGTTGTTGGATTGTGCCTTACTACGTTGTTGTTGATTTTCTTATGAAATGTTCTTTGTATTTTCCTATATGCATCATTCTTTACATGTTAATAGGTAAATCAATGTAGTGTACACACTTTTGGTGCACATTTCTATTCTCCTACATGTGCCTTTTGTTTTGGTTATTACATTAGTGATTGAGCTCTAGTGGGGAATGAAGGCTATATTACTTTGTGATTAGGTAAAAGTTCACTACAAATGAAACAAATCATTCACAATAATGATTAGAAGTGTTATAACCACTGTAGCCAATGCATCTCTCCATTTACAAAAATCAGCTCCATCTTTGAGTTTAACTAGGACATTAATGTTTAAAAGTGTTTTAGTGGCTAGTTTTGTGATATGTAAATTAATGATTTATAAAGTGGATTTGTTTATGCATGCTAGAGGAATTTTTTTAATATGTATGATTAAAAATTTGAATTCTCTTCGACTGTTTAGTAGTAAGTTTTAGTGATTGAAGTTTAGTAAGGATTTATGAAGTGGCTTTGTTCATGGAGGATAAACCTAAATGTTCACACACACACACATGCCCACACCCACGCCCNAGAGAGAGAGAGAGAGAGAGAGAGAGAGAGAGAACTTCATTGGGTTGCGGTTTAGCAACTTGAGGTGGTTTGTGTGAAGAAGACCCAAGATACACACACACACACACACAACAACAACAACAACAACAACAACAACAACAACAAATTTAGCGGGTTGTGGTTTAGCCATAACTTGAGGTGGTTGGTGTGAAGAAGATCCAAGACGCACAAACACACACAACAAAAACAAAGCTCATAGGGTTGTGGTTTAGTGGAAAATTGAGGTGGTTGGTGTGAAGAAGACCCAATTTATATCAAATCATGGTAGGCTCACCCTCACACTACATGATGGATGGCTTGATGTGGCCTTCCATTGATATTATACCAACCCACATGTTGATGTTGACTATTCCAATTTTTTTGTAGCCACCATTGATTAATGAGCCTTTGGAAAACCTCGAGGGGAAAAATTCATGAACATCATCCCTAGTAAACCTATCAATGTAGACTAGTGCATGACCAAACCTAGGGGGATTTGAACTAGAAACATGTTGGCATGGAACTAGCCAAATTCCCAACAACATTAGTCATAATAAATTGACTTCACCCCTTAGGTTATGTGTGTGTGTGTGCACATGCACACACACATATACATAGATATATACATTTTCCCAAGGAAAACACATTGCAAATAAACCTCACAATACTTCCTCATGATCCATGGAATGGGGTAAAATGTTAATCTTGAAAATGAAGCCTAACCTCAAGGGGACCAACATAATCAAACTTGTGACTTCCCAAACTTTAGGGGAGATATCTCACATTTGGCTGATGACTGCTTGAGATAACCCTTTGTTGATTTGTTTTCACCCACAAATAGAGAACAATTTTTTTTTCAAACTTCAAAAGTTCCAAAGATCTTCAATTGTTAATTGTGAAGACCCAACACGTTTCCAATCAACTTTATTTTTGCTTTTTTTATCATGAAATTCTAATGGAGATAGTTTCTCTTTTAAACAAGAGAGAAAGAAAAGAAAGGACACTAAAATAAGGAAATTTATTGTTTCTATCTTCTCACTAAATATCCCTATGTCTCATCTTTGTTCAACATCACACGTAATAAAAAACAGATGTCAAAAGCCCAAGATATCATCATTTTTTCTACTCTATTCACCAATTTTCCCCTCCATTTTCGAAATTTTGACTAAGTACTCTCCTCACTTAGCTATTTTCCCCCATATCCCCAAATTCCATTTTCTTTACTCACTACTCTCCATACTTAGACATTATTCCAATCTTCCACACCATTTACATATTCAACTATTCTCCATACTTAGTCGATTTCCATTTTCATTTCCACCATTTCCATACTTTCATTTTTCTATTTTCATTTTTCACTTCTACGTTCATTTTTCTATTTCTGTGTCCCATTTTCCATTTCTACGTTCATTTTTCATTTCTATACTTATGCATTTCTACTTTCATTTTTCTATTTCCATTTTTCATTTCTATTTCCATTTTTCATTTCTACGTTCATTTTTCTATTTTTGTGTTCCATATTTCACGTAACTCCTCCCTCCCCAAAACTTAGTCAAATTTCTTAATATTGCCATGGGTCTGCATGATTTTTATGACTCTTCCATATACCCCACACTCCCACTTGTACATGGTCCTGCTCATCCATAGTCTCGCTCCTCCTCAACACTTAGTCAAATTTCTTAATATTACCATGGGTCCGCATAATTTTTATGACTCTTCCATATACCCCACACTCCCACTTGTACATGGTCCCGCTCGTCAATAGTCTCGCTCCTCCCTAACACTTAGTCAAATTTCTTAATATTACTCTAGGTCCACATAATTTTTATGAATCTTCCATATACCCTGCACTCCCTCTTGTACATGGTGGTCTCACTCATCCACAGTCCCGCTCCCCCTGATCCACTTCCCTCAATACTTAGTCATTTTTTACAACTTTTACAACTCCTTTTTACTAAGTCTTACCACAATCCCTATCCTCTCGCTCATCCATAGTCCCACTCCTCCTGCTCATCCATATCCCACTCATCCATAGTCCCACTCCACCTACTTTCCCATAGTCCCTCTCGTCCATAGTCTCATTCCTCTTGATCCACTTCCCTTAATACTTAGTCTTTTTACCAAGATTTACCTCCTTACCTACATCCGCATTCATGCAAACACTTCATTTAAGTTTATTTCCCTTTATTTTTGGGCACACCTCCAAATGACACGTAGAAGTCAAGACCTATTATATGTGTACTCGTGGAAGTGACATGGACCTACCCTCGGGTGACACATGAATGGACAAAGATGACTGGACAATTAGTTGGCATGATGACTAGGTAATGATGTGGCGATCAAAATATATGTGGTGCATGAGCTACGTGGAGTTATATGGCTCTCTCTACCTCATATACAAAGAGTATGGAGATTAAATTTCAATTAATATTTCAAGAGTACCCTCCCACAATGCATGTGGGATAAAGAATTTTAATTTGGAAATCTAAGGCTCAAAATCCACGAAGACAAGATCAACATTGGCTAAGTCTCCATCTTCCAGAGCTCCTAACTTTTGATCTCGATGTTCGTTTTGAGAAAACAATAGCTTGTTAGAAAGGTAAAAAGATGAAAAAAAATCTAGAAGTGGTTTCAATGGAGGAAATATTAGTTACCAGACACGAAAAATTAAACTACAGTCGAGACTATTTTCATTCTTAAAAACAAATTATTTTCATAAATTGATTTATTTAAAGAAATTATTGAGCTTCTAAAGTGGGTCCCAGACGTTGGCATGAATACCAAAGCTCATATTTAATAAAAGGATTAATTCATTGGACCAAAAGAGAAAACCCTAACCAAAAATTAGTTTCAAGAAGATGAAGAAGAGATTACAAAATAGAAGAACAAGCAGATTCAAAAGGTGAGTTGTTGGCTATTGGAGAGTTTGTTGGGTCCTTTTGTTGGAAGCAAGTTTTTCCTTTCCAAATATTTGTGAATCATCATGTGTGACTTTCCCCTTCATATTTCTCTCAGCTAGACTCTTTCCATAATATTTTCCATGTGTTTTTTCCTACAGGAATATTTGGGTCTGGTCAACTTTGTCTCCAAGTTCTTCAGTCATTTTAAGACATTTCAGGTCGAAAGGAGCAAAATCCCTTCTTTTTAAAAGAAGATACAATATAATTACAATTTATCTATTTGTTATTGAGATTGTCGAGGCTGTCATTCTAGTGTTCTTTTTCATAGCTTGTTATATTTTTCATAATTGGGATATTATTATTGATTTTTCCCACAAAGAACTATTTCAGGGCATAGCTCTAATGATTTCTCAGACTTTGCGATTTTTGAGTATGAGATTTTTGGAGTTTGCTCATCATAATATTTTTTAGTTTTAAATGCAATACTCATATAAAGTTCTTTGATGACCTATCCCTTTTACTCTTATTTCATATTGAAAAGTCATAGCTGATTCTGTGTTCACAACATTTTAAAAGGAAGAAAAATATATGTCAAAAGAAAACTCTGTACAAATATCTTTTAGTTATATTTATTTATTTTTATTTCCATGAATAAGATGATGTGCTTAATGAATAAATCTTCTAAATGAAATCTTTGTTGGAAGATATTTTGGGGTTTTCTCTTTATCACTCGCCCATTGCATTCATCTACAATGATACAAAGAATATTCCAATA
The DNA here is from genome assembly GCA_009831015.1 of Picea engelmannii. NCBI lineage: Eukaryota > Viridiplantae > Streptophyta > Pinopsida > Pinales > Pinaceae > Picea > Picea engelmannii. The sequence continues at coordinate 133,601 of ML788023.1, read as the reverse complement.
TATCAAGAGAGGAGAACCAACTCTATAAAAAAGAGGAGAGTCTTTATTGTTCCCGACAATATTTTCTCTCAAATCTCGACTATTTTCCCTGGACAAAAAAAAACGATCAACATTTTTGGTGACCATATTGGGGACAAACAAAATGCTGGTTTTGCAGAATAGAAATGAAAACGATTTGTTTTCAAGAAATCTATTTTTTTTTAGGATCAAATATTATTTACAAACTAGAAGCTATCTAGTGCAAGTCTTGGAAATATTTATGGCAGATTGATTCAAGATTAATTGGGTTCTTGAAAACCTCATTCAAGGAACTTTTGGTGTCCTTGAAGACATGTTATTGGATTTACAGGCACAAGTCTCTTACACCAATATCTACAACACCAAATAACCATCAAATATTTTGGAGGATGATCTCCTTTGCGACTCCATCATTAAAACTCTATAGTTTAAAGAAAGATGCGTATGGTGACTTCACTAAAAAGATTCTAGAATTTCAAGAAGATATTAATGATGATTCCATTGAAGAATTTATTTCATGTTGTGATGATGTTTTGTCTTCACCACCAATCCCAACCAATGTTCAAGTTACAATAAAGGAATAAGGCTCTCAAAGAGGGAAACAGTTGCACAGAGTTCCACTCAATTTGCAAGGTGAAGTTCATCCCTTTCCAAATGTTTCCATGGACAAGTTTCCCATGTTATTCGAAGATACTTCAGAGTATGCAGAGAAACAAATGGTTAAGTTTGATAGTGCTTGTGATATTTATAATGTGGATGAATATTATGTTTCATATCGACTAGTTATCTTAACTCTAAAAGGAAATTCTAATGAATGGTTGTATTCATTGCTTCCCGGAACCATCACTAGTTGGGATGTATTAGAAAATTTACTTGTCAATAATTATTTCCCAAGGAAAGATCCATATTATATTTTCTTGAAGTTGGTTGAAATCTATATGAATGAGGAAGATACAGTCAAATATTTCACTTTCATATTTATGAAATTCCTTCATGAGATTCCTCAAGAAATGTTTCCAAACGATGTCATCATTTTTA
>ML788023.1:99310-114253 GCA_009831015.1 Picea engelmannii | reverse complement strand
ACATTGATATCACATTTGAAGAAAAAAAGATTATAATTATGCTATTATTGATTCACCCCCCTCTCAGTAATCCAACACGTAGGCTGCACCACTATAACCCATGTACATCGGGATTTGTGTCGAAAAATGAAAACAATGTCAGGTTTCCATGTCATGACAGTAGATATATGATCCTTGGCCTTCCATATATTGGAAACATTCCAACTCGGCCCTTCAGTTCCATTTGAAGGCTATAAATGGGACAATTCCGAGCTATGGAAAAGAGGAGAAAGAATTCAACTTTGAGAGGAAAGTTACTCTGGAGAAATTATTTACTTCATATTGAATCTACATCCCTTTGTCCTTTAAGTTTGAACACAGTGTTCATCCCCCAAGCTCTTCCCTTATTGATTGAGAAATTCATTGTCTCTCTTCTATGAGCTTGCCTTTGGTGGAGGCCTAGATTGAAGGAAATTAGTTTCTCGGTTCCGAACCATTTCGACACGGAAGTCTGTAACGTTTTCACTTATGCTGATCATATATTAATAGAAATACTCTTTTCCTGTCCAATTGATATCTTCAAAATATTTGAATTATTATTCCATGGGCGTATTTGTCATGTTTATTAATGGATTATGCTATGGAATGTGATAACATCATATATTATCACCATATTCTTTCTTTGCTTGGTTTTTGAGGACTAGTTGTAGGTATATTTCTTTGGGTCAAGTGATCAACGGTGGACTTCATCGAACATCTGGATGAGGTAGGCCTTTTATCTTGTCTCGGTAGAATATTTGTTTATATAACATACTTAGTAATATAGTTGATTTCTGCAGTCATTTCCGTCTGTTGTGGTTTACCCTAGCCATAGAGAGACTTTCCTCGTAACAGAATTGGTGACCATATTGGGGATTGAATCTTATTTCTCAGGGTTTGGAATATTTTTATCCTTAGATTGCTCTCATTCCTATTGCGTTTTTTGTCATATCATTGCTTGACAACCTCTGTTCACTCTGGGTCTGATTTTTTCTAGCCGTCTCCCTTGCCTAGTTTTGTTTTTGAAACATATACACGGTTTTTTTCTTGACAGTCGCATATATATGCGTGATGTCCTTATGCAAGCTACGTACATACGCTCTGTTTCCTTGAAAAGTTGCGTACATCAACCTCTTGTTCTTGTTTAATGGGTTTGGTGGTTGCTGGGTGGGATTTGATGTTTGATGAGTCTTCTTGGGTCTCTGTAGTGACTGTTAAGTGTCTGTGGGATGACAAGAAACTAGTCATTGGTTGAATTTATGGGCAGAGTTTTTCCCATCATCTTTTCATTTTGATTGTTCTTGTACATTGGGCTGGGTGTTTTTCTCCTTGGAATCCTACTTGAGTTATCTCTTTCTATACACAATAGATTTTTATATATCAAGTTGTTGTTCAGTCCATGCATTTTCACTTTTTATATCGAAAATATAAAAATATTAGGCATTTTTCATTGCCTGGAATTTTCATCTTTTGAGTCTTTGTCATTAGCTTAGTGCATGTAAAGAAAGATTGCATTTTACTTTAGAATTGCAGAGTTGAAATTGAAAATTGCATTTGTTTTAAGAAGCATATCATTCATTGAAAATTGAAGTTAGGACTTTGCATTATATTCATATTTATTTTACTTGTTGAGTCATAAAATCATGATTTTCACTACCATACCTTTTTTAGTAAGCACGACCATTAAAATTAATGCTATAATTTAAATTGATTAGTCACGATTTTATTTTCTAGGGTGCACAAAATAGCTTAGGATTTAGTGCCTTAGAATAGGATTTTGTGAGTAAACTTCTCCAAGGCTATTAAATCAACATATGTGTCTGACAAAGGGAGTGGAGAAATCCATTGTATAATCGGTAGTATCAAGAGGCTCCACTTACACCGAAGTTAATCACGAGGTCGGTTGAAGGGATACCCCCTAGATACCTTCTTAGCGTCAGAGATATTTCCAGGGATCTATTCGTATCTAGGGATGTTGCTAGTGACTTTACCTCAGTGAAAGGCGGTACTTTCAAGGTTTTGGGATTTTCTATCCTACCCATATGGTGGACTTGACTTACGACTTCTCTCCTGTGCATCGGTTATACATTGGTTTCTTAGTTTCTTGACTTAGGTGCCACATAGGTTACTTGCAGGGGTTATTCTGCAAGTACCCTGGGTCAGACAAGGGTCAAACAACACACAAACTTTATGGAGGATTACCTCTTCGAGGGGATCTGACTGACTGGTTGTTAAGCCCACGAGGGCCCTTATAACTAATTATGTTACCTCCAATCTTTAGCAGGGATTCTCAGGCCCCTCTTGGGTGAGACATACTTTCTTTAGGGAGGGAGGCCCCTTTCAGCCACTTTACCTCGTTTGTGTTCATATCGGCCATTTGATTTTTGGTGGTCTCTTTGATTACTAGTTGGCCTTAGGATTTATTTTTTGTATTTAGAGTCTTAAGTCATTTTTGAGTCAAACTAACGTCCCCTCCGGTCCCATCACTTGTTACAATTACCACCAGATTTTGAGTCTTTTCCTTCTAAAAGGCGTAGAGTTATTGGACGTGGTACAGACACCTCCATTGTTTAGACTTGTGATTCTATAAGGATGAGTACTGAACCAAGTCTTCAGAACAATGGGAGTCGTTCGACTCCCACACCTACTATAGTTAATGACACCCCTTCGACTCTTGCAATCACAATGGTTGTAGTGTTGGAGGCACCTATCATTACTACTGCTCAGCCTATAATGAATTCTCAATATATTTCCTCGAACCCATTTGGGTCTCTTGTTCACTCACCGGGATATAATGTTCAATCCATCCCTATGGCCTCTAGGCCTTTTTCCTATGGTATGCCGAATTTTACTTCACAGTTTTCAATTGCCATCCCAATTGCTGGCCCTAATGCTAGCATTGGACTTGGGGGAACTACACCTCCTTATACTCCATTTTTGTTTGGTTGTTCTCAAATCCCTCAAACGAATCCTAATATGGGAGGAATTCATACTTTTAACCTCGGGTCTAATCCTATTGCTTCTAGGTGGAGAAACCAACCTGGCAGACAAGCTTCTTCTAAAGTTTCATCCTATACCCTTACCTCCTCAGTGTCAATTCCGAACAACATGTTTGGAATGACGAATCCACCTCTATTCTCCGGATTCACACCCGGAGGAGGTCAGTTTCACACTTTGGGAAATCCCCAACCCGGATCCAGTCTCGCTGGGGGAAAGTTTTATAACCCCCATCAGAACATTCCTATTGGAATGATGCCCAACCAACCTCTTATGAATCATCCTGGAGGAGGGTATTACAATCCTAGACAGGGCCATGGTGCTTACCAGAACCCTGGATGGGTTGTAGTTCCTCAAGCACAGTCTTTCCAGGGAGCTTGGGGCCAGATGCCATAACCCCGTCTCCCTTTTCTGGCCACGCTTAATCTGCTAGACTTGTCTAAGTTGATGAATGACCCTATGTGTCATGATCCTACATGCCCCTCCGTCCCCAGCAAGCTTCCTTCGGACATTCCTAAATTTGAAGGTAGGAATGGCGAGGATCCCGGTGATTACGTTACTACCTTTCACCTATGGTGCTCCTCGAATTCCATTAATGATGATTCCATTCGATTAAGATTATTTCAACGCACCCTCATTAGGGTCGTTGTGAAATGGTATATTGAGCTACCTAGGGGGGAATATGGGACCTTTAGTCAGATAGTGTTAGTCTTTCTTAATCACTTCCAATTGCCAATTCATTAGGATGATGGCCTAGAACTTCTGTCGACTTTACACCAGGACACAACCACTCATATCTTGGATCATGTACATAAGTGGCGTAGATGGAAGAGGTTGATTAAGACCTCCATATCCTTGATATTTCTTTTATAATGGTTCCTTAAGTCTTTGCAGCCTCCTATCTTGAATGATTTTTCTACATCCGAGGTTACCACTAAGGAAGAAGCGATCTTCAAAGACCAACAGTGAGATATTATATATGCTAAGTCTGGTATGTTATACCACATTCTTCCAGATGCACCGCGGTCAACCTATGACCCTAGAAAAAATCCTGAACCTCATGCCGATGGCATTGTAGGCTCCGCCAATGTGAAATCCACAGACTCAGTGACATGCCATTTGAAAGAGTTGTCTCTAAACCAGTTTGCAGGAGGGTTAGTTTCATCTATGTCTTCCAATCCCACTTAGTTGGAGGATGTACATTCCATGCAATCATCGACCGACCCAAATGGTAACCAACAACCAGGCGGGAATAAGAAGAAAGGACGTAATAACAATCTTGAGGGTGGGAAAAATAATAATAAACCCAAGGATAATGGTAATAATGAGAAGATGAATAATAATACTGGAGAGGGAAAGAAAGAAAGGTGTAAGGTGAAATTTCCTTGTAAGCTTTGTACAGATGATCACCTTACTCATTTATGCCCCAAAATTGCGGAAGCTGTGAGGCTCTTGTCTCTACCGCTCACCATCCTGATGAATCCTTTCCCACATAACCAACACATGGCCTCGAGCTCCTCAAATTCTGGAAATGCAGTTGATGGGAGTAAAAAAATGTTGTTCCAAGATGGTGGTCGTTTGTGTATCAATATGGTCGATGCTAAAGTTCATGTAGCCACTCGATCTCTAGATTATAGTTCTTCACAGGATATACTTGGTCTAGAATCTCCTCCTCCATCTTCGGAGATGAATTTACAAATTGAAAAACCAGAGCCATCACCTTGTATTCCGAAAGGAGTACTCAAGCACTCTACCCACAATCCAAATGATAGAGCCTCCCATAAATACTCTATTGTTGAGGACCTGGGTCAAACCCCTTGTGCAATGTCGGCTCTGGAGGTACTCCAGATGTGTCCTTCACAGAGGAATGCCTTGCTATATGTGTTAGGAGCTCTAGAACTCAGTGGCTCAAAAGTTATCAAGTTTGACATCATAGATGTGAAGCCTCGCTTGCCTTACCATGTGGCATTCCAAATACACGTGGGGTACTCAAAGTATACCATCTCAGGCCATCCCAGATCCCTTCTTTTCCAAAAGCACTATTGAAAAACTCTTTAAAAAACCTCTTTTATAAATGCTCACGTTCCATACTCCATTGCTACACATGTGTGCATGCTAGCTGACCTAAAACAACATGCGTGGACCAACAAAAGAACGAAAAAAGGAAAGTTACCGACATAACACACAGCTTTGGGTGAGTTAACTGAAACTCCCGGCCATGCATGGCCAAGGGTTCGTCCAAATTCCTAGCTTCTTCTAGCCTATAAAAGAAGGGTTAGAGGTCCTATTTGGAGGAGGAGAATAAGAGTAAAGAAACTCTGCCCAATTGCATATTCCCATTGTCCCAACCCTTTAGCCATCCTTGTGCAAGAAGAGATACAAAGCAAAGAAGTTGGAGGACATTTGAAGAGGAGCCCGAGATCAGGATTCATAGAGAAATGGTCGGTCTCGAAATTGTTAGTTGATTCATTAAAGTTAAGAATAAAGAAATGATTTTCCCGTCCCACTATATGAGTTCTTCATAGTTCAGTAAATATATGTTTGAATCTCTAACCCATTGGTCTGTAGGTAAAATGCATGTGTAGTTTGTTGCTTGTTTTGTATGCTAGTCAATCTTGAGAGGATATTTGTCAACAAGTGATCAAGCATGAAGAAGGATCGACATCGAACATCCAGAACAAGGTATGTTTTTCTAACCATGTATTTGTTGAAAAGAAATGGGGATTAGGTCTGGGGACGAAGGTAGAAAGTAGGTTTCTTTTGGTCATATCTGCATGCATAATATAACCCTATTTTCTAGTCTATAGGGGTATTTCCCACCACAACAGAATTGGTGACCGTACTGGGGATATCTCTAGGGTTCCTGGGAATTTTTTTTTTTTTTTTTGGGTAGTTTTAAAAGACTGATTTTCTTGCCTATTTTTTGAAGTTTCTGCAAGGTCTGAGCTAGCAGAGAGTCTGTTCTTCCATACCAACTATCTCTGTTATTTCCTTGAATGTGTTTTTTTGAGACCCAGAAAGGTACACGTGGCCTGCATAAGGTCTGCACGCGTGTACCCATGCCCTACTTTCTTGCAGCCCGCGTGTAAATGCTAGCTGCAGAAGTAACAGTAGCATGTACATTCCAGAAATTTTTGGAGGCAGTCATCCTCTTCCCTGTTAGAATCAGTCAATTTTAGGGGTTTTTTGGAACTCTGTCTAAGTCTTGGTTGTTTGCAGTCTTATCTCAAATTAGTTTGTTTTACGAATTTTTTCCTTACATTGTTTTCCTTGTTTATGTTAAAGAGAGTGTCTAAGCCTTCAAGAGATCTTGGTTCTCAATATCAATGGTCTCTTCTTGGTTTGGATTGTCTATTTTTATTTTGTTTCAGAGTTTTAGAGATACACGCAGCCTGCATAAGGCCAGCACGCGTGTACACGCCTTCTGTCCTTACACAGCTCGCGTGCACACACTTGTTGTTGGATGGTCAGTAGTGTGCTTGTGCAGGATAGTTTTTTTTGAGGGTAAGGCAGTCACCCTTTCCCTTGATGAGAGTTATACCTCTCAGTTTTTTGAATCTTTGTCTTATTAGTCAATAGCTTAGGATTGATCTTAGCCTTAGCTTGCTTTTTTTTACTTGAAAGTTGTCATTAAAATTTTTTCTTTAGGGTTTTTAGACAAGTGTGAGAGTCATTTTTTAAGTTGCTAGTGTGTGATTTCTTGAAGTGATTCTTTGTGATCTGCGATTAGGAAAGAATTGTTTTTCTTGGTTTTTTACTTGTTGGTATTTTTCCTTTTTGCTTTATCAACAGTTAAATAAAAAAAAAATATTCCCTTTCATTTTCTTGTTTGGTTGAAAAGTGTGATTTTGCATTAGTAGCCAGGGAAAAATCTTTGTTTTATTAAGTTCTTGATAGTTTACTTAGATCGTAAGTAGCTCGTAGTTGAGTGAAATCCTTCTTTAAGTTTGCTGATTCAAAAGATCTTAGAAAAAAAAAAAAAAAAAATTGAAAAGTTGTCGAAATTTTGCATTAGGTGAAGGTTTTTGTTTCCATCTTTTTATTCATTTTTACTTTCGTCTTTTAAACATCATCAGTTTCACTTTAATACCCCTTGACATAAAACAATCCATAAAATTAATGCTAAATCTAAAATTGATTAGACTTTTATGTTTGTAGGGTTAACCAACTAGTTCAGGATTAGGTTGGAGAGAAAACTCTTCAAGGCCATTAAAATTAAACATTGGAGTCTGAGTTAGGGAGAGTTCAAGTCCAGTATCGTGAAATTTATCTGGGACCTCCCTCTAACATAGGGGATAAACACGAGGTCACGTGCGGAGATAACCCCTCCAAAGCTGGACCAATCATAGTGGAGAACACATATAGAGAGCTTGTTTTGGGATTCCGTCGATTGCATTTTCCACGGGGCTTCGTGGGTATCAAATCCGTTCGAGGTCCTTAGATGTCTTCTAGACCACTTGATTTCGATACCCTTGATAGGTTTCAGGCTTGATACCCTACTCATTGTGGTCTACCCAAATTTTGACTGTACCCACCTGGTGATTGTTCGTGTGCTGGCAACCTAGTTGCCTATCTTTTTTAGGGACATACACAGGTGACTGCGGGGGTATACCACAGTACCTAGGATAGACATCAGGCCACGCTTTGCAGAGTATAACCAGAGGGTGCTTCTATTTTTGAGTTTCACTTGCACCAGTAAGTTTCTCTAGTGTTGGTCGATGTAACTGTTCTTCCAATTAATTTAGTGTTTTCCTGTCTTACCTTCTAGGGACTTTTTTAGTGCGTATTGTTTTTGAACGGTTAGACTACCCTAGTTTGTCTTTGATCTTCTCACACAGTGGAGGATCACGAGCTCTGCCAGTCACGAATGCTTCTTGGCCTATCGTCGGTTACACTGGATCCACCCTCGCCACCACTAAGGCGAAAGCTAGATTAACAAGGGTCTTTTGAAGCAACTGGGTCACAAGAAATTGTGCCTGACCAACATCCAGAGGAATCGACCATTCTATACCTTGGAGCACAAGATTTGGGTCTAGTTGAAACCTCCACCACTGATCTTTTGGTACCTGCCATCGTATCGATTCATCCTTACGAGTTCCAGACAGTGTCGCACACAACAATGGAAACAAATGTTGTTACTCCTTCTGGGAATTCTTCAATTCCCACTACGGTTGTCACCACAGGAGAGTTTCCACCTCCTAAACCACCGTCACCAGTCCGAGCCACCATGGTATTGACCGCCTCTACATCGCACAGTGGTCCAATCCTATCTTTGGTGGCAGCCACAAACCCTTTCACACTAAGTGCGACAGGCCCTCCGTTCTCATATGGGATGCCTAGTTTAGGTACAAGTCTTGTACTTTCCTACTCCACTTCACATACTTTAGGTCTAGGGGCAGGGAGCTCTAACGCTCCTTTGCAAGGTCACATGGGGGGCACTCATACTCCTTTAAACACTTTCCCTTATGGGGGAGTTCATATACCTACTTTGTCCCCTTCACTCGGTGGCTCGCATCAACAATCCATCGGGAAACCTACACACCATAGTTTATTTGGAGCGAGGAGTCAAGGACCACCTTCACATAATATGCCAGTAGGTTTGACACCATTTTCTTTGTTCGGTGCATTTGGTAACAATGCCTTCTTGTTAGTTGCTTTCCTGACTAGGGGAAATCCCGGGTTCGGACAATCTATTGCTGCACAGGGGTCACACCCAGGAACTTCTTCTACATCAGGGCCTTGGAATTCTTGGCAGGGATCTGTTCTCTTGTCTGGAATGTCGATCCGGGGTAATTCTTTCCACAATCAATGGAACCCTAGACAAAGTAATATTCTTATCCCCACATGAATGACATGGGGAAACCCTTCCCAAAGTCCTTCGAATGTAATGCATGCCCAACCATCTATGTCCTATTTTGGAAATCCGTCGATGATGTCTCCACATACACAAAATCCATATGCTAGCCATGGTCATGGTTTTTACCAAAATCTAGGCTAGCAACTGAACTTTTCCTGGAAGCCTGGTGCCAGTCATACTCCAAGCCCCTTTTTCCCAGGTTATAAGCTACCTTTCTTGGCCACCTTGCATTTTCCAGACTTGACAAGGTTTTTGAATGACCCTATCTATCACGATCCACATTGGCCTCCTATGTCGACAAAGTTGCCTTCGGACATCCAAAAGTTCGAAGCCAAGCCTAACAAATATCCAGAAGATCATGTGACTACCTTCCATCTTTGGTGCTCATATAACTCGTTGAAATATGACTCCGTATAGTTTTGATTGTTTCAACATACTCTCATTGGGAGTGCCGTGAAATGGTACATCAAGCTTGACCGCTCAAGATACAATTCCTTCGGTGAATTGGCCATGGATTTCCTCAACCATTTCCAGATACCTGTGAGATACGACGCTGGCACAGAATTGCTGGCCAATTTTTCACAGACAAAATCATACCATATCTTTGATCACATCTGAGAATGGAGACGCTAAAAGAGTTTAATTAAGGTACCAGTCCCACCAACATTCCTGCTTGAGTGGTTTCTTAAGTCTTTGGTCCCACAGTTTTCCAAGAACATCGCGACGTCGGGAGTATTTTCTGAAGAAGACACCATCATGAGAGCTCAACAACTTGAGCTAATCTATTCTCAGTCCGGTTTATTATACGAGATCTTGCCAGATGCACCACGCTCAATACTTGATAAAACCAGACAGAGAGATGGACCACATGCCGATGGTATTGTTGGTTCAGCACAAACAAAGTCCGCTGAGCAACTAACGACTTAGTTGCAACAATTGTCTATACAACACACATCGGCCAGCCAAACTACTGCTTTGGCTGCTCCCCCTACCAAAATTTTGGATGTCCACACTGTGCAATCAATTAATACAAAGGCCACCTAGCAGCCTGAAGGAAAGAAAAAACAACAAAATAAGGGTAAGGGGGATAATAAACCCACTGATAATGCTGGCGGGGGAAATATTGAGAAACGAAAGGCGAGGTATCCATGCAACCTGTGCGTGGAAGACCACCCGACCCACCTTTGTCCCCGACTTACAGAGGCCCAAAAGTTTGTGACACAACAACAACCTGCTATGTTAACCAATCCATTCTAGCATGGGCAAAATCTAACATAGGCCTCTACAAGCACGGAAGGGGGAAACCAAGGACCCTTTTCGCTTGCGAACAACCTCGCATCCATGAACCTATATATGGTGAAGAGTGATGCTTTTATATCGACTAGAGCACATGACTATAGTAAACCAGACACTTCTGAGAAGGGTAAAGAAGATGAACTCCCATATCTTCCTCTACAGCTTGAGAAGACATTGAGTGAAACAATGACATGCATTCCCAAAGGCGCTTTCAAAAAAGCTTCTCATAACCCAAATACAAGGGCCGCCCAAAACTACTTTGTGGTGGAAGATTTATCACAAACCCCTTGCACGATGTCCACTTTGGAAGTCCTCCAAAGCCGCCCTTCCCAGAGGAAAGCCTTGTTAACTTCTTTAGGATCTACTGAGACTTGTAATCTAGGTACAATCATGCTGTATACAATCGACTTAAAACCTCATCTACCTTACCACATAGCATTTCAGATAGTAGTGGCTTATCCCACAAAAAATTTTACTCAAAATATCTTCTGCACGGTGGTTGATGATGGTGCCTCGACATGCGTTATGTCGTTGGCATGTTGGAAGGCCATTGGCTAGCTCGTTTTGTCTCTGTCACCTACTCTCCTCACGGCTTTCGACAGTCATTCTTTCCGACCACATGGTATCGTTCCTTCTTTCCCCATGCAGTTAGGATGGAAGACCGTGTGTGTCGAAGTAGAGGTATTCGATGCTCCTCTCGACTATAACCTCTTGTTAGGAAGGAGTTGGACTTATGCCATGCAAGCTATGGTTGCTACAGTTTTCTGGGTCTTGTTGTTTCCACACGAGGGTCGGATAGTGAGTCGTGACCATCGATCAATTGTCTTTCTCCAGACTTGACCTTGCATTGGGGGCATCCATGGTCCTGATGATTGATAATCCTCAACTAGGTGTCATCAATGTAGGGTTTGGTTTGTGCCCATCTTTGATGGGTACCTTCAATTACCCACCCCCTCAAGGCGATATCCAATTTATATCCAATCACCATAAGGTTGATATTTTTCAAGTTTCATCATTCCGCATGAATTACTTCGATGATCCATGGATACTCCCTTCCCCATCAGCCATGATGGATGGGATAGGGCACCCGGTCATGTCCATGCTCTTGTCCACAGTTAAAGTAGCATACTCTTTAGTCCAGCAAACTTCAGCCCACACTGATCCAACTCCTGCACAAGAGTTCGATCCACTTCTAGAGCCTATTTAGGCTCAAGGTTCTCTTGCTCACACCGATTCATTAGACTTAGTCTTGCCCTCTGATGAAGCAATAATTGAAGCAATGACTAGTCCGGAAAAACCTTGGGAAGATCTTCATCACAGATCATACTTCCTCCCAGAGTTAAGCCGAATTGAAGCAGGAAAATTCACCGTGACTATGATGGGAGATCGGGCTTGTCCTATTAATCCCTTAGCTACACACGAGGTTTATGCTGAGGGTAATATGGAAAATATCGCTAAAACTTTATTGATCAATATCTCCCGAAACCCTGGCATTGTGGAAAATGTCTTCGTCAGAGCTGATTTCTCCCCTGGAGAGATTCAAATCTACACCAATCTTTTTAAAGAATTTTGCGACATTTTTGCTTGGTCTTACGAGGAAATGCCAGGCATAGATTCGAAAATAGTTGAACATGAAATCACAACGTATCCAAATGCCAATCTTGTCCAGTAGAAGCTTCGTCTAGTTAACCTCAAGAAAGAAGCATCCATTAAGGTTGAGGTTGAGAAATTGCTAAAAGACGATGTTATCTATCCTATCCATTTGACCCAATGGGTGTCAAACCCCATACCATTCAATAAAAAACAAGGCACAATTTGTGTATGTACCGACTTCCATGATTTGAACAAGGCACGATTCGTGTATGTACCGACTTCCATGATTTGAACAAGGCATGTCCCAAAGATAATTTTCCCACACCTTTCATCGACCAGATCATAGATGAATGTGTGGGTTGCGAGGCCTTTTCTTTCATGGACGATTTTTCGAGATATAATCAAATACAAATCAAACCTAAAGACCAGCACAAAACAACATTCATCTGTCCATGGGGTACATTCCCGTATCGTAAGATGCCTTTTTCTCTTAAAAATGCTGGAGCAACCTTTCAGCGGGCCATGTATTTTTCTTTTCATTACCTCAAGCATATAGTCGAGGCTTATTTAGATGATTTAGCATCTCGATCTCACAAGAGAACGGATCATCCCACACACCTCCAACTTATGTTTGAATGTTGTCGCTACTTTCAGATTCACTTGAATCCAAACAAGTGCAGATTCTACGTAACGTCAGGACGTTTGTTAGGTTTCATAGTGTCAACAACAAGGATCATGGTCGATCCTCTCAAGGTTAAGGCATTGATTCAGTTGCCCCCCCCATGCACAATCCTTCAACATCAGAGTCTACAAGGCAAGGTGAATTTTCTAAGACGCTTTATTGCTAACTACGTCGAGATCACCAAGGGCTTTATGCACCTATTTAAAAATTCATTCCCTTTTATTGGGATGATGCTGCTCAACGCTCTTTCACCGCATTGAAACATGCACTCACAACTGCCCCTCTGCTCTGGCCACCGAACTATAAAAAGGATTTCTTATTATATCTGGCCACGGCAGAGTCACCATTGGTATGGTCTTAGTTCAGGAAGATGACTTGTTCTCAGAATATGTTATCTATTATCTGAGTTGAGGCCTTGTAGGACCAGAACTCAATTATTCTCATATCAAAAAACTTGTGTTGGCAGCAATCCATGTTGTTCAACGATTCTGTCATTATGCTCTATTTCGCAAGACTACCGTCATTGCTGTCATGAATCCATTTCAATACATGTTGACATGACGGGTAATAGGCAAAAAAATCAGTAGATGGATAGTCATCCTCTAGGAGTTTGACTTAGATTTCATTTCAGCGAAGTCCAAAAAGTCACTGGTCTTCGCAGAACTTATTTTGAAACTTCCGGTTGAGTCAGGTGATCTTGTGCTCGAAGAGTCACCTATCAGAGGAGATATGTTTTTTATCACCTCTTCGGATCCCTGGTATGGAGATATACTTATCTATTTCTAGACTTTGAAGTACCCCATCACTGCTTCTTGTGATGAGCGTCGACGCATACACCATCACGCTAAGAATTATCTCATACTCGATGATACATTGTATCGGAGAGGTGCAGATTGCATCCTACGCCGATGTCTTACTCACGATGAAGTAGTTATCGTGCTTAATGATTTCCATACTGGAGCTTGTGGTGGTCATTTGTCTAGGTTGGAAACAACACAAAATATTCTTCGAGTAGGTTACTTATGGTCGACAATTATCAAATATTATCGAATCAGTCAAGAAGTGCCATCCGTGCCAAATCTTTTCTCAGAAGATATGGGCACATCTCGCTCCTATGTTTCCTGTCATCACAGTTGGTCCCTTCACCAAGTGGGGGATTGATTACACTACATGCAAACCTCCTTCAGCAAGGGGGCACCACTATATCATCATAGTTGTAGACTACTTCACAAAGTGGGTTGAAGCTATGCCAATGTTTAAAGATGATGGAGAGACTGCAACTCTCTTTTTATTCAACCAGATAATAGCAAGGTTTAGCGTCCCAAGGGATATTGTCACTGACCATGGAAGTCACTTTAAAAACCAGATGATGACTGAGTTAATGTCAAAGCTTGGGTTACGGTAGGAACATTTGTCACCTTATTACCCCCAAGCAAATGGTCAGGTGGAAGTTGTGAACAAAACTTTTAAGATCATTCTACAACGAACGATCAACTCAGCCAAGTCAAATTGGCATTTGATGTTATACTTGGAATTATGGGCTTACTGAACATCTGTTAAGACTGCAATTGGTTTCTCACCTTTCCAACTCGTTCATGGGTTGGAGGCAGTCTTGCCTATCAAATGTCAGATCCTGTCTCTAAAGTTGGAAGTACAGTTATTTCCAGACACTTCTCCACTTGAAGAATGGTTAATATACCTTGAGTAGCTCGATGAACAATGTCGTGATGTAGTCCTAGCCAACGAGGCTCACAAACATAAGGTCAAGTGTCAGTATGATAGGTCCATTCATCCTCATATTTTCTTTGAAGGTGACCTTGTCCTAGTCTATGACCAAGATAAGGACCCCCTGGGGGCAGGAAAATTCAAACCCATGTGGTTCAGACCTTTCATCATAAAAGAGGTTTTAAAATGGGCACTTATCGTCTGGTTGAATTTGAAGGGAATGCTTTGGCGTAGCCTAGAAATGGGCTCTACCTCAAGAAGTATTACTCATAGGCAGGTCATTGTGGGTAACTTTTTGTAACAGATGTATAGTCTTTGTACTATTACTTTTTAGTTTCTTTTATTGTTATGGACGAGTCATTGATGTTATCTTTCATCACTGTGGCAGATGTCAAGTGATTTCGAGGTGTTCGTTGGGTACACAGATGGTGCTATTCAACACACTCGGAGGCTTGCCTCCGTAGCTTGGGTAATATTTACACCTCAAGGCCGGTTATTATCTTCTGGAGGTATATGCTTAGGTGACACCACAAATAATGTCATCGAGTATAGTGCAGTTATTGAGTTGCTTCATGATGCTTTGTCATTTGGTATCTCTCATCTCTGGGTCTATCTCGACACTCAAATGGTTAGTGTCTCAGTTAAACAGAGTATACCAGGTTCATGATCCAACTTTACACCGACTATTCCTTAGGGTACGTCTCTTAGAATGAAACTTTGATTATATTACATATTTTCATGTTCCTAGGAGATTAAACCAAGTTACAGATACTCT
>ML788023.1:76070-92896 GCA_009831015.1 Picea engelmannii | reverse complement strand
TCCGGAATTGGACTCTGACCATAGATCTGGGCACGCAGCCCTCAGCCTCCCAGATCCACATGCCTTTTAAAACAATGCGCCCACTCAAAACTTAGGCAAAGTGGTTTTTTGACCCGCTTTTGTCATTTTTTTAGCCAAAGGGGGGTCTTCTCTAAGAAAACATCCCCCTTACAATATTAGGTGATAACATCAGGCTCCAGGGGGGATGGCATGCCCCCTGCGGGCTGCCAAGAAATTCTTTTGCAACATCAGTGCCTTGTTGTTGGGCTATGGAGTCCCTTATTGAAACCGAACACAAATAGAAAACAATATTTACAAAAATGGCAAAGCCACTCGAGGCTCAAACAAAACATTTCTTCAGGAAATGCCCATTCATAGGGCCATTAAAAAATTCTTTACCCTCCAAATCCTACAACCTGTAGGTACTGTTCAAAAACACTTTAGATATTTTGAAGGGCCCAATCTATAGGGCTTCAAACTTGTTGTGCTTGCCTCTATTCTTCCTGGGCGCATCCCACTTAAGCACCAGATATCCCAGATCGAATTCCTCTTTTCTGACCTTTCTGTCAAAGGCCTGTTTGATCTTCTGCTGATGACTGTGAGCTCTGTCCATTGCCTACTCCCTAGTCTGTTGCACTTCCATGAGTTTATGAATTCTTCTAACCATATGGTTAGGCTCTCCTTCATAACCTTGAAAGAATTTTGCTACAGGCAAAGATAGCTGAGTGAGAAATACAACTTCTGTCTCATAAACAAGTTGAAAAGGGGAGGTGCCTAAGGAATTTTTTGTTGTCACTCGATCAACCCAAAAAAAGAATTTGAGTTTAGAATCCCAGGCCTTCTTATTATCTTCCAACAATCTTTTAATGAGCTTGATCAGGATTTTATTGGAAGACTCTGCCAGTCCATTTCCTTGAGGAAAATAGGGAGTGGAATGAAATAGTGAAATCTCAAACTACTCACAGAACTTAACCAGATTCTCAGACCTGGAAGAGGCAGTATTCTCAGTGACAATCCTGTTGGGGCAGCCAAACCTTCCTATGATATGCTCCAGGAAGCTGATGATAACTTTGTGTGAAGCACTCCTGGTGGATATAAATTCTATACACTTGGTAAAATAGTCCATTGAAGTCAAGATCCATCTATGCTGGTTGCTTGAGGGAGTATGAATCTCTCCAATGAATTCCAACCCCCATTGTTGAAAGGGTGTTGCAGCTACTACATGCTTTAGTGGTAGATATTTGAGTTGCTGCTTTCCTAAGAACCTTTGGCATTTGATGCAGGCTCTGACATCTCTGCAGACACCAATGAATAAGGTGGTCTAGTAGTACCCAACCCTGATAATTTTGTGGGTTGTGGTCTTCCAAAAATGGTTTCCCCCACATAGGCTGCTATGGAAATCAAACATCGCTTTCTAGGCCTCTTGTGGGTTCAGACACCTCAGAAACACCCCTATAAGGTCTCTGCAGTACAAGACTTGGTCAATAAGGCAATATTTGTCTAATTTTAGCTTTAAATCTCTTGCCTTACTCTTCCCCATTTTATCAAGGGGATTTAATTCTAGCAGAAAATATATAATATCTCTATACCAGGTGCACTCTGCTAGTGGAGGACTATCTTCAGGATTGCCATCAGATAATTCAACCTGTTGATTTTCTGAGCAATCATTGATGAATTTAACCCCCAAGGATTTACAATTGGATTTATCCATTAGCTTGGCTAAACCCTACCCTTTAACCAACTTGGTGGGCTTAATCTCTAGGTCAAACTCAAGGATCTTAGAAATCCATTTACCCCTTGTCCCATCTATGTCAGGTTGTATGAGAATGTCCTTCACAGAAGCTGAAGGGACATATGAAATGATTTTTGAATCTAAGACATAGAATCTTAATGCTTTAAGGGCCTTGACCAAGGCATAGGTCTGCTTCTCCATGATGTCATATTTGACCTCTGCATTTCTTAATGCCCTGCTAAAAAATGAAATGGGCTTCTCTTGTCCTTTCTCATCAGCAAAAAGGTTATTTTGGAGAGGGGATTGAATTCTATGATCATAAAATTCTTTGTTCCTCTTCTCCCTTGGCATCATATGAGGAACATTGTTATTCGGACTCCTGAAGTTGCCCGTGTTATCACTGTTTTGGGGATTTATGTATGTCTGCTTCCCCTCAAATTTCATCTTCTCCATTTCTGAAGTTAAGGACTTCACCATATTGGTCAATTCATCCACTTGAGGGTGAGCTATAGAAAAACCAGAGGTTGACGCCTCAAGCTTTCCTTTCCCTCTGTCTCTGTCAGACTTGCTCCTGAGACTATTAATTGCCAACACATTGGATTCTACTTCCAGGGCTGCATCTTGCATGTTAGCCAAGGAAGTAGCTCTTCTCTCTCTGAGCAGGAGGCAGAAATCAAGGTCAAAAGCACTCCCATAAGTAATTTTAGCAGAGGATTTTGAGGGTTTTATGTCAGCAGGGATCGTATTGTACATCTTATTGAATATTTTGGAGAAGTCAGAGACAACCTCTCCTTCCTTTCTTTTCAAGAACCAAATTTTTTTCATGTAGTACATGAGATCTTTTTTATCTCCCCACTGTCTCAAGAAGGAATTATCTAAATCCTCAATCCCAATAATATATCTAGGGGTCAGTCCCATGAACCATTTCCTAACCTCACCATCAAGGCTCTGGACAAAAACTCTCATCCAAACATCTTCATTTTCAATGTTCAGGTTGTCTGCATAACTGTAGAAGGTAGCAAGGTGCTCTTCAGTAGTTATGTCTTCCTCTCCAGTGAATTTATGCTTGTATTTGAGATAATCTCCAGTGGGGAGAGCATTCAAGGGTTGAGGTAGAACTAGAGGATCATACCTCATAGCCACAATGGCATCCATTCTGTTTACAGAGGGATTAGCACCTTCCATAGGGATATTAGGTGGAGGAGAACTAGGAGGAGAAGGTGCTCGGACAGGGGAAACGAAAACAGAGCTTGCAGGGGTGAAAGGAAACAACAGAGGATTCAGAGAAAAGGCTATAGGTCTTGATTTAGTGGAGGCTTCTCTCTCTATAGTAGCAACAACAGTAATAGGAGGAGGGGTGGTAAAGCTAGGAGTGGGAAAATCTTCTGAGGTACTGGGTCTGAACCAAGGTACAATCTCAGGAGAAAGGGGAGTGACAAGGATCTATCCTTCCAATCCAAGACTAAGAGGATAAAAATCAGCAGGAACACTCCTAAACTTCAAAATTCGGGAAACTCCAACAGAGGGCAATAAAATAGAGTGAGATGCAGGAGTTGGAGTTCCTATAGAGCAATGCAAATCATCGAAAATACCTAGTTTAGTAGTAGAAGTACATCATCCAGGGGCCTTTCCCTTTCTGATGATATTCTCTGAGTCAGCTTCAGGTGTTGCTAAAGGAAACTATGGAGTAGACCTGGTATGTCTTCCTTTGGAAGCCACAACTGAAACAGTGGAGTCGCCTTTGGGTTTGCATCAATGAAATCACCATAGTGGATTCATCACAATGGAGTCTCCAGGTGCACAGTAGTAGAAATCTTGGATGGCTCTGATACCTGATGCACCTTCAGAATCAGAGGCTCAGTGTCTTTCAATCCCGGGGAAAATATTCAACTTCGTCCCCGACAACGACGCCAGAAATGTTAGCACTAGAAGTCACTCATGGATTGTAGTAGGAGTAAGCCTGATACCCATTAGTTTATATGTCACGATTGTTTATAAAAGGGTGACCGAATGGAAGAAAACTCAGAACAATATTGCTTTGAGTCAGAATCTTGGACCGGGCTATGCATGAACAAGCGAGGTCTTGATCTAACTTCCGTCAGTAAGTTGATTTTAAAATGAGCAGAGGGAAGACTTGGTGAGAAATATGAACAAGATTACTATCGGAATCAGGCCTTCCAGTAGCTTGGAGAAAGAAAGAAAAAACATTGAAATGTGCCTAAGTGACATAGTTACAACAACTATAAGGACAATTCGACTAGATCTTCCAATTCCGAGCATCTCAATACTACCATAACAACTTGACTAGATCCTCCAATTCTAAGATATTTAGTGTGAAAGGGAGAAGGTAGCACATGAAACTGATTAAAATTGGTGCAAACATGTAGTGATCAAACATACATCATCCTATAATATCGCAACCATCGACTGGATCCTCCAATTACAAGTGTTTTAATGCAGAGATTACAGAGATGGAAAGAAGATGAATTTCATTAAACAAGAAGTCTCAAATACAAATGCATCACTAGGAAAACCAGTGCTTCATCAAAACTTTACAATCGGGAGCTTAGCTCTACCATCGATGGATACCAAAATGGAAAAAATGCCTACATAAACTTGGAACTAGCTCGGATTCCCTGAAACATGATCATATCAGGAGATCAACTCTTGATGTTGAGGATCTTCCATGTCAGACTGCGCATGCAGACGTTCGGTAGACTTCCCATGTAGTCTTCTGATGGATGTGATATTTGTCAGAAAGGAATGACAGTCACCCCTGTGCTTCTCTTTTCCTAGATTTCTATTTATGGTAGGAGACGATGTTCAACCACCGTCAACTACCTCAGTAACTGCTTTCTCAAGATTAGTTAAGGCCCAGTCAACTCTGCACTTGGACCACGTGTTGGCCTTTCTTTGGCTACTGTTGCTTAGTTGGACTACTACAAAGAGGGTCCGGCCTGCGAATGTGGACGAGGATTTGACCGGGGGGGGATGGCGCCAATCACTGTGAAGGTGAGATGAGGGGTGCTGAGGTGGAAGCCATAGGTGGTGGAGGGATGGAGGCTATGGCACTAGACGGGAAGTGTCACGGGGATATGGATGGGACACAGGTGGAGTGGCATGGGGGTCAGAAAGGTTGATGTAGGAGGGAGATGACGTGGAAGGCGGATGAGATAGGTAGTGGAAAGAGATTGGTTAGGGGGGAGAACACGAAGCCATGATGGAGTGACCTGGAGGAGGATGGACAAGCATCAGACTGTGAGGGGGAAGAAGGGGAAGGGTCATGAAATGGAGGAAAGCAGAAGATAGGTGGAGGACACATGTCACCAAGAGGCGAGAGTGGTAAGTGGAGGAAGAAGTGGTAAGAGGTAAAAAAGAGGGCCCATGCAAAATCGCCTCATTCCAGACCCCCTCCCCCTTGTTAAAGGAGGAATAGAAAGGGGGGTCTAGGATCAAGGCACCTCAATCGCAGCCGTTGAAAACTTGTGTGCCCAATTCTAGACCCCCTCCCCTTCGTTAAAGGCAAAATGATGGGGGGGGGGGGGTCCAGAATTGGACTTTGACCGTAGATCTGAGAATGCATCCCTCGGTCGCCCAGATCCACGTGGCCTTTAAAACAATGTTCCCACTCAAAACTTAGGAAAAGTGGGTTTTTGACCGACGTTTT
The DNA here is from genome assembly GCA_009831015.1 of Picea engelmannii. Taxonomy (NCBI): domain Eukaryota; kingdom Viridiplantae; phylum Streptophyta; class Pinopsida; order Pinales; family Pinaceae; genus Picea; species Picea engelmannii. The sequence continues at coordinate 87,497 of ML788023.1, read as the reverse complement.
TCATTTTTTCCGCCAAGGGGGGGTGTTCTCTAAGAAAACATACCCCTTAAAACATTAGGTGATAACATCAAGTGCCATGTGGGATGGTACGCCCTCTGTGGGCTACCAAGAACTTCTTTTGTAGCTTCAATGCCTTGATGTTGGGATATGGAGTCCCTTATTGAAACCGAACACAAACAAAAAAAAATATTTACAAAAATGGCAGTTCCACTCAAGGCTCAAACAAAACGTTTCTTTAGGAAATGCCCATTCACAGGGCCATTAAAAACTTCTTTACCCTCCAAATCCTGCAACATGTAGGTATTGTTTAAAAACACTTCAGAGATTTTGAAGGGCCCAATCCAGAGGGCTTCAAACTTGCTGTGCTTGCCTCTATTCTGCCTGGGCACATCCCACTTAAGCACCAGATCTCCCAGCTCAAATTCCTCTTTTATGACCTTCATGTCCAAGGATTGTTTGATATTCTTCTAATGAATGTGAGCTCTATCCATTGCCTGCTCCCTGGTCTGCTGCACTTCCACAAGTTGATGAATTCTTCTAACCATATGGTTAGGCTCTCCTTCATAACCTTGAAATAATTTTGCTATAGGTAAATCCATTTGAGTGAGAAATACAACTTCTATCCCATAAACAAGTTGAAAAGGGGAGGTGCCCAAGGAATTTTTTGTTGTCACTCGATTATCCCATAGAACAAATTTGAGTTTAAAATCTCAGGCCTTCTTATTATCTTCCAACAATATTTTAATGATCTTGATAAAGCTTTTATTGGAAGACTCTACTAGTCCATTTCCTTGAGGATAATAGGGAGTGGAATAAAACAGTGAAATCTCAAACTACTCATAGAACTTAACTAGATGCTCAGACCTGAAAGAGGCAGCATTATCAGTGACAATCCTGCTGGGGCAACCAAACCTTGGTATGATATCCTTCAGGAAGCTGATGATAACTTTGTGTGAAGGACTTCTAGTGGGGATAGCTTCTATCCACTTGGTAAAATAGTCTGTTACAGTCAAGATCCATCTGTGATAAACGCATGAGGGAGGATGAATCTCTCCAATGAAGTCCAACCCCCATTGTTGAAAGGGTGTTGCAACTACTATAGGCTTTAGTGGCAGAGATTTGAGTTGTTTCTTTCCTGAGAACCTTTGGCATTTGATGTAGGCTCTGACCTCTCTGGGAACATCAGTGAATAAGGTGGGCCAATGATACCCATCCCTGATATTTTTGTGGGTTGTGGTCTTCCAGAAATGGTGTCCCCCACATAGGCTGCTATGGAAATCAAACGTCACTTTTTGGGCCTCCTGTAGGTTCAGATACCTCATAAACACCCCTAGAGGGTCTCTCCAGTATAGACTTGGTCAATAAGGAAATATTTGACTTCTTTGAGCTTTAAATCTCTTTCCTTACTCTTCCCCATTTCATCAGGGGGCTTTAATTCTAGCAGAAAATATATAATATCTCTATACCAGGTGCACTCTGCTAGTGGAGGATTGTTTTGAGGATTTTCATCAGACAATTCAACCTGTTGATTTTATGAGCAATCATTGATGAAGTTAACCCCCAAGGATTTCAATTTGATTCAGCTAGCAGCCTGGCTAAACCCTGCTTTTTAACCAACTTGGTGGGATTAATCTCCAGGTCAAACTCAAGGATCTTGGCAATCCATTTACCCCTTCTCCCATCTATGTCAGGCTATATGAGAATGACCTTCACAAAAGTTGAAGGGACATATGCAATTATTTTTGAATGTAATACATAGACTCTGAATGCTTTAAGGGACTTGACCAATTCATAAGCCTGCTTCTCCATGATGTCATATTTGACCTATGCATTTCTTAATGCCCTGCTGAAAAATGAAATGGATTGCTCTCGTCCTTCCTCATCAACAACAAGGTTATTTTGGAGAGGGGCTTGAATTCTATGATCATCTCTATCTCTGTTCCTCTGCTCCCTTGGCATCATCTGAGGAACATTGTTATTCAACCTCCTGAATTTTCCGCTGTTATCACTGTTTTAGGGATTTTTGTATGTCTGCTTCCCCTCAAATTTAATCTTCTCCATTTCTGCAGGTAAGGACTTCACCATCTTGGTCAATTCATCGACTTGAGGTTAACTATAGAAGAACTAGAAGTTGAGGCTTCATACTTTCCTTTCCCTCTGTCTCTATCATACTTTCTCCTGAGCCTATTAACTACCAACACATTGGATTCTACTTCCAAGGCTGCATCTTGCATGTTAGCCAAGGAAGTAGCTCTTCTCTCTCTGAGAAGGAGGAAAAAATCAGGGTCAAAAGCACTCGCATAGGTAATTTTAGCAGAGGCTTCTGAGGGTTTTATCTCAGTAGGGATCTTATTGTACATCTTATTGAATATTTTGGAGAAGTCAGAGATAGACTATCCTTCCTTTATTTTCAAGGACCCAAACTCTGTCATGTAGTACATGAGATATTTTTTATCTCCCCACTGTCTCAATAAGGCATTATCTAAAGACTCAATCCCAATAATAGATCCAGGGGTCAGTCCCCTGAACCATTTCCTAACCTCACCATCAAGGCTCTGGACAAAAACTCTCATCCAGACATATTCATTTTCAATGTTCAGGTTGTCTGCATAACTGTAGAAGGCAACAAGGTTCTCTTCAACAGTTATGTCTTCCTCTGTAGCGAATTTAGGCATGTATTTGAGATAATCTCCAACGGGGACAATATTCAAGGGTTGAGGTAGAACTAGAGGAGAATACCTCACAGCCACAATGGAATCCATTCTGTTTACAGGGGGATTAGCACCTGCCATAAGGATATTAGGTGGAGGAGAACTAGTAGGAGAATGTGTTCGGACAAGGGAAAAATGAACATAGCTTGCAGGGGGGAAAGGAAACAATAGAGGATTCAAATAAAATGCTAGAGGGCTTGATTTAGCAAAGGCTTCTCTCTCTGTAGTAGAAACAATAGTAACAGGAGGAGGAGTGCTAAATCTAGGAGTGGGAAAATATTCTGAGGTACTGGGTCTAAAACAGGGTACAATATCAGGAGAAAGGGGAGTGACAAGGCTCTCTCCTTCCAATCCAAGACCAGGAGGAGAAAACTCAACAGGAACACTCCCAAACTTCAGACTTCAAGAAACTCCAACATAAGGCAAGGCAGGAGTTGGAGTTCCTATAGAACAATGAAAATCATCATAAATACCTGGTTTAGTAGTAGAAGTGCCTCCTCTAGGGGCCTTTCCATTTATGATGATCTTCTCTGGGTCAGCTTCAGGTGTTTCTAAAGGCAACTATGGAGTAGACCTGGTATGTCTGCCTCTGGATGCCACAACTGAAATAGTGGAGTCGCCTGTGGGTTTTCATCAATTTAATCAACACAGTGGAGTCGTGAGGTGCACAGTAGAAATATTGGATGGCTCTGATACCTGATGCACCTTCAGAATCAGAGGATCAATGTCGTTCAATATCGAGGAAAATATTCAACTTTGTCCCCGACAATGGTGCTAGAAATGTTAGCACCAGAAGTCACTCCTGGATTGCAGCATGAGTAAGCGTTATACCCATCAGTTTATATGTCACGATTGTTTATAAATGGGTGACCGAATGGAAGCAAACTCAGAACAGTATCGCTTTGACTCGGAATCCTAGACCGGGCTATGCATGAACAAGTGAGATCTTGATATAACTTTTGTCAGTAATTTGAATTTAAAATGAGCAGAGGGAAGACTTGGTGGGAAATATGAACAAGAATTCTATGGGCATCAGGCCTTCCAACAGCTTGGAGAAGAAGAACAAAACACTGAAATGTGCCTAAGTGACACAGTTACAACAACTATAAGGACAACTCGAATGGATCTTCCAATTCCGAGCATCTCAATACTACCGTAACAACTTGACTGGATCCTCCAATTCTAGGCTATTCAATGTGAGAGGGAGAAGGTAGCACAGGAAACTAATTAAAATTAGTGCAAACATGCAGTGATCAAACATACATCATCCTATAATATCGCAACCCTCGGCTGGATCCTCCAATTCTGAGTGTTTTAACGCAGAGCTTATAGAGATGGAAAGAAGCCGACTTTCATTAAACAGGAAGTCTCAAATACAAATGCATCACCAGGAAAACCAGTGCTTCATCAAAACTTTACAGTCTGGAGCTTTGATCTACCATCGATGGATACCAAAATAGAAAAAATGCCTACATAAACTTGGAGCTGGCTCGGATTCCTTGAAATGTGATCATGTCAGGAGGTTAATGCTTGACATTGAGGAGCTTCTATGTCAAACTGCACATGCAGATGTTGGGCAAACTTCCCATGTAGTCTTCTGATGGATGCAATCTTTGTCAGAAAGGACCAACAGTCACCCTTGTGCTTGTCTTTTCCTGGATTTCTATTTATGGTAGGAGACGACATTCAACCACCATCAACTACCTCAATAACTTCTTTCTCGAGATCAGGTAAGGCTCGGTCAAATCTGCAATTGGACCACGTGGCAGTCTTTCTTTGGTTGTTGCTGCTTAGTTGGATTGCTACAAGGAGGGTCCGGCCTATGAACGTGGACGAGGNGAGGGGTGCTGAGGTGGAAGAACCAGGTGGTGGAGGGATGGAGGCTATGGCACCAGACGAGAAGTGTCATGGGGATATGTATGGGACACAAGTGGAGTGGCATGGGGGTCAGAAAGGTTGACGCAGGGGGGAGATGACATGGAAGGCGGAGGAGATAGACAGTGGAAAGAGATTGGTTAGGGAGGATAACATGTAGCCATGATAGAGTGACCTCGAGGAGGATGGACATGCATCATATTGTGAGGGGGAAGAAGGGGAAGGGTCATGACATGGAGGAAATTAGAAGAGAGGTGAAGGACACATGTCACCAGGAGGCGAGAGCGGTAAGCAGAGGAATAAGTGGTAAGAGGTAAAAAGAGGGGCCCATGCAAAACCACCTGATTCCAGAACCCCTCCCTTGTTAAAGGCAGAATAGTAAGGGGGGTCCAAGATGAAGCCTCAATCGTGGATCAAGGTGCCTCAATCGCAACCGTTGAAAACTTGCGTGCCCAATTCCAGACCCCGTCCCCTTCGTTAAAGCCAAAATGGCGAGAGGGATCCGAAATTGGACTCTAACCGTAGATTTGGGTGCACAACCCTTGGCCGCCCAGATCCACGTGCCCTTTAAAACAATGCACCCACTCAAAACTTGGGCAAAGTGGGGTTTTGACCCGCTTTTGTCATTTTTTCCGCCAAAGGGGGGTCTTCTCTAAGAAAAAATCCCCCTTGCAACATTAGGCGATAACACCCGTGATCGTAAATTCTCAACCATAAAATGAGAATATCGGTGTCAGAATGTATTCATCCCTTATGGGCACTTTCGACTTCATGGCACCAATTCACCATGTTTACGCCATGTCCAATATTCTCGTTTTGTCAGAGAGGTCCGTTCCTTTCTGCACTTCCTATTTTAGCGATCCTTGGACCCTACCTTCCTCGACTTCATCATGTGAAGGTCAGTCACATACTGGAATGACCATGCCACTATAGAAAACGAAGATTGCATATCAAGTTGTTCTTGACTCTTTTGCCTATCCCCATATTGTTACCTCACCGATGAACGAGGACGATCCCGTTTTTAAGCCCGTGTGGGCCACTTTGTTGTATTGTTCACATGAATTCCTAGATGAGACTTATCCCTCGGATGAAGCTATAATTGAATCCATGAATGGTTCCAACAAACCTTGGGATGATATGCATCATCACTCTTATTTTCTCCCATAGCTTGAAATAATCGAACAAGATGAGTTTTGATCTACTTTGAGTGTGATAGTTGGTCATGTCGTAGTTCCACTTGATACACATGAAATTTATTCCAAAGGAAATATGGTGAGTATTTATCCTACCGTCACAATCGATATCTCTGGTACCCATGGAAAGATTGAAAATGTACATATCGGTGCAAATTGTTCGCTAGAAGAAATCCTGATCTACACCGAAATCTTCAAGGAATTCAGAGATGTATTTGCTTGGTCATATGAATACATGCCAGGAATCGACCCTCATATTTTCGAGCATGAAATTAGAACTTATATGGATTCTAAACCTATTCAACAACGTCTTAGAGCTGTCAATCCCCAGAAGGCCCCTGCTATTAAGGTAGAGGTATATCAACTAGGTAATGTTAGCTTTATCTACCTGGTTCCTTTGTCTAAATGAGTATCTAATCCCCTTCTCGTGAAAAATAAGAAAGGAACCATCCATGTATGCATGGAATTTAGTGACCTGAACAAAGCCTGTCCTAAAGACAACTTCGCAACACCTTTCATCGATCAGATTCTCGATGAGTGTGCGGGAAGCGAAGTGTTTTATTTTATGGATGGATTTTCACGGTATAACCAAATTCAAATCAAACCTGAGGATCAACACAAGGCGACATTTATTTGTCCTTTGGATACTTTCGCATATTGGAAAATTCCCTTTGGCCTTAAAAATGCTAGAGCAATCTTCCAATGTTCTATGACCTTCACATTCCATGATCTTAAGCATATATTCGAATCTTACCTTGACAATATTGTTTCTCACTCTCGTCAGAGAGCGGATCACTCTATGCACCTTTGGTTAGTTTTTGAAAGATGTCGTTACTATAGAATCTAGTTGAACCTTGATAAGTGCATCTTTTGAGTTAGGTTTGGTCGTCTTTTGGGATTTCTAGTTTCTGAGACTGGGATCATGGTAGATCCATTAAAGGTTGAGGCAATACTTTGATTGCCTCCCCTGTGCACTATTAGAGAACTTCAAGGTTTACATGGGAAAGATAACTTTTTACGTCGGTTTATAGTAAAATATGCCAATATCACTAAGGGTTTCATGTGTCTTTTGAAGAAGGACACCCCTTTTATTTGGGATGAGCGAGCCTAGAAGTCATTTGATGCTTTGAATAAAGCCTTGGTATCGAAGCCTCTGCTGAAGTCTCCTGACTATGGTAGGGATTACTTGTTTTATATTTCCGTGTCTGAGGATACGATTGGTATGGTTTTGGTTCAGGAGTATGATGATCTCCGTGAGCACGTCATCTACTATCTTAGTCAAAAATTAGTCGGTCCTGAGCTCAATTATTCTCACGTTGAAAAGCTAGATTTGGCTGTCGTTCATGCAGTCCAACGTTTACATCATTATATATTTCTTTGCAAGACTATTGTGGTACCGATGTAAATCCATTTCAATATGTCCTTACCAAGCGTATCATAGGGGGAAAATATAATAAATGGATTGTCATTTTACAAGAATTTGATCTCAATTTTGCTTCTGTAAAATCCAAGAAATCACTAGTCTTCGTGAAGTTAATATCCAACTTTCCACTATTATATGAAGATGTTATTCATGTCTATTTGTTTTCAGACGAACACATTTTCCTTGTCTCATCGTTCGACCCTTGGTATGGAGACATCGTTCTCTATCTTCAAACTTTGAATTTCCCTCAACATCTCTCGCAAGATGACCGACGACGTGTACGATACCAAGCTAAGAATTATACTATCGTCGACGACACTTTGTATCGCCGAGGCAAAGACAATATCATATTCAATCAAATTATCGCCTAGTTCGGTATCCCGAGTGAGATTGTCACTAATCATGGAAATCATTTTCAGAACGAAATGATGGAAGAGATAACATCTAAGATGGGGTTTAAACATGGTAATTCTTCCCCTTATTACCCCTAGGAAAATGGAAAAGTAGAGTTCGTCAACAAGTCTCTCAAGACGATTTTGCAGAAAACTATCAGCCAAAGTAAGTCTCACTGGCACATTATGCTATATCCCACACTCTGGTAATATTGAACCTTGGTCAAGATTGCCACTGGATTTTCCCCTTTCCAGTTAGTACATGGTGTGGAGTCGGTATTACCTATTGAATGAAAAATCCCTTCTCATAAGTTGGCAGTCGCGCTCCTACCTGACACTTCCAATCTCAAGCGATGCCTTGTACACCTAGAGAGTGTTGATGAGCAATATCGAGATGCCTCTACAAATATCGAGGAAAACAAAAGATGTGCCAAGGTCCAGTACAATAAGTTTATCTGTCCTCGATTGTACGTTGAGGGTGACTTGGTTCTCTTATATGATCAAGACAAAGAACCATCGGGGGCAGGAAAGTTTAAACTCATGTGGCACAGTCCTTATATCATGCGACGTGTCTTAGAAAAAGGATCCTATGAGTTAGAATATTATGAAGGGAATATATGTCCGAGCCTAGGAATGAGCTCTACTTGAAAAGATATTATGCTTGAGCCTCAAGATTGGATGGAACTCTTTGTATACTAATGTAATTTAGTGTATATATATTTTCCCTTTCTTTTCATCTTCAACTTTCTTATCGAGTTTTCCCTTGGTTGGAAAATGTCCACGGAGTCTTCGGTCTACTTAGGATTCACAGACAAATCTAGTCATCATACATGGAACTTGGCTTCTGCCGATTTGGTGGTTTTCTCACTCGAGAGTCTACTGGTGTCTTCAGGTGGCGTATGCCTAGGGCCATCCATGAATAATGTGTCCAAATATAGAGTCATTATAGAACTTTTGTGTGATGCTATCTCACATGGTATTCGCTATTTATAGGTTCGCCTGGATTCCCAGTTAGTAGTATGTCAGTTGAACGACAATTACCACGTGTGTGACCCTGATTTACTCCGATGATTCCTACGGGTACTTCTTTTAGAACGACATTTTGATTTTATTACTTATTATCACATTCCTAGGAGTTCTAATTATGTATCTAATGCTTATGCTAAATTAGTTTTAGATTAGAATTTGTCACATAACTAAATCAAAGAAAACCATCTCATCAATGTACACATTGTAATATAAATAAAGCCGAAGATCCTTGTTTTATATATGTTGGGTATGTGTTATATTATTTGCACGAGAAGTAGTGTTTGATGGTATGCATTAGGTGCACAGGGGGGCTAAAGGGGGGCGGAGTCCCCCGCACGGGGCTGCGCCCGAAATTTTTTTCTGCCTCGGGAAACGTGACACCTACCTCAGGAAACGTGTCATGTATTTAGGTGGTTTTTTCGGCACATGGTTTTTGCCGATGGTTTTCTATTTCTGGTTAAGGGATTAGGTTTTTGAACTAATCTAGGTCATTAGGTTATGGTTTTGGATGCCGCTGGATCCTATATGTATATTGTATTGCAAACAATATAACAAAATGAATGAATATAATATATGTTGGTTTTCTCGATTTGGGTTTCCAGGGGAAAAATATCTGTGTAATGTTTGTATCTGCCATTGTATCTTTTCTGTTCTTTTCTGAATATCTGTTTACAGTAGACATTGTACAAGGTTAGAATTTACATTTGGTATCAGATATTTATTGTCCTCATGGGGATGCCTTTGTGGTCAAAGGTTTGGCTCAGGACTGTGATAAGACTTGTTATAGTGGGAGATCTGCGGTATTGTTTTTCAGGTGAAAAGAAATGGCGAGCAATTCAAAGATGGAGATCGAGAAGTTTAATGGGAAAATATTTGAGCTATGGAAGCTCAAGATGGAAGATCTTTTGGTGGATAGAGATAAGTGGATCGCGGTAGATCTAGGTACTGCACCTACATGAACTTCTGCAGATGACTGGAAAAAGATGGATCAGAAGGCAAAGAGCACAATCCGACTGTGTCTCTCCAATTTAGTATTACTGAATGTGTTAGAGGAAGCTACAGCCAAGGATTTATGGGAAAAGTTGGGGAAGTTGTATCAGTCTAAGTCCCTGGTAAATAAACTATTTCTGAGAAAGAATCTGTATAACTTGAGGATGAGAGATGGAGACTTGGTGGTAGAGCATTTGAACGTCTTCAATACTATGGTAAGTCAGTTAGTATCTGTTGAGATTAAAATTTTAGATGAATATAAATGTATCAATTTGTTGTGTTCTTTACCAGACTCATGGGATAGTCCGGTTGTGGCCATAGGTAATAATACAACTTGTTTGAAGTTTGAAGAAGTGGTCTCATCCTTGTTGTCAGAGGAGATGAGACGAAAGAATATGGAAGGACATAGCGTAGATGCATTATTTGCAAGAGGACGTTCCCAGGAAAGAAATAGATCTAATTTCTCAAGTGGGAGATCTAAGTCTAAGTGTAGATCTAAATCTCCTGGAAAGTTTGTAAGAGTATGTTGGAGGTGTGGAAAAGAAGGGCACTACAAGAAGCAGTGTAGATCCAAAGTTGAGGAAAATAAGGGATCTGAAGAATCTTCTTCTATAGAAGAAAAGACCTCCAAGGAAGAAGGAGGGGATGTGTACTTGGCCTCTTCAAGCACACATGTAGATCATGAGGCATGGTTGATTGATTCTGGTGCATCCTTTCATATGACTCCCCACAGGGAGTGGTTCTACGAATATGAAAAGTATGATGGAGGTAATGTTTTCTTAGGTAATGATTCGACAACCAGAATCATAGGAAGAGGAAGGGTCAAGTTGAGACTCATAAATGGAAGGATTATAACACTGCCTGGTGCTCTACACATCCCAAGTATGGCCATAAATTTGATTTCTGTAAGCAAAATGGAAGATGCAGGGGTAAAAACAATTTTTGAAAAGGAAACTTGCAGGATGGTTCAAGGAGCAATGGTGTTGATGAAGGAAGTTTGGTTTGTAACTCTATATAAGCTGCTAGGAAGCACTATTAGTGATGGGTGTAATAGCTCCATTGTTCCTGATATTGGAGTTGAAGAAGAAAGAACTCCTACAGTCTCTGGAGAAAAGGTTATGCTGTGGCATCAAAGACTCGGGCATATCAGAGAGAAGGGTCTTTGACTACTACACGGTAAAGGTATGGTTGAAGGTATGTCTAACTTCTCTCTGGATTTTTATTTCTGTGAACATTGTCTATATGGGAAGTAGAATCGGGTAAGATTCCCCTCTGGTGCAACGAGGGAAGAAGGAATTTTACAACTAGTTCACAGTGATGTTTTTGGACCTGTGTCGGTCCCATCATTAGGAAAATCTATGTACTATGTCTCATTTATAGATGACTTCTCGAGGAAAACTTGGATATATTTCCTTAGGAAGAAATATGAAGTCTTTGATATGTTTAAAGAGTTTAAGGCTCTTGTTGAGAATCAAACAGAGAAAAGAATTAAGGTGTTGAGAACAGATAATGGCGGAGAGTTCTGCGGGAATGAATTTGAAGAATTCTATAAGAAGTATGGTATAGAAAGGCAGAAGACTACTCCACATACACCTCAGTAGAATGGAGTTGCAGAAAGGATGAACAGGACGCTGATGGAAAAAGCAAGGTGCATGCTCAGTGGTGTCAGGTTAGGGCAAGAATTCTGGGTAGAGGCAGTGGGTACTGCATGTTATCTGGTCAACAGATCACCCTCATCAACGTTGGGTGACAAGACTCCACAAGAGGTATGGACTGGTAAGGAACCTTCTCTCACACATCTTAAGGTATTTGGC
>ML788023.1:23959-64690 GCA_009831015.1 Picea engelmannii | reverse complement strand
CATAGGCCTCACCTTCTAGCTAGGTTTTCTCCCATATTGGGTTTCCTAGGATATATCTTGTGTTCATTTGTTTGTGTATGGTGTGTTCTTTTGCTCATTTATTTCATTTTTGCATTCAGTTATTTTCATAAATTCAAGCAAAAATAGTAATTAATTAATTTGGGATCTAAGGAAAATTGTTTGCATGGTATAAGATGTCAAAATATTATAAGAAATGTTATGAAAAAATGTTCTAGTGGAATATCCATGGAAGTTTATAGATCATGTTGGTATAAGATAAATTTTCTTTGGGGTATTTGTGGAAAGTTGTGGGATCCAAGAATTTCCTTAAGAAGAAAGTCACAGAACCCTAGCCATGGAAGATGAGTATGTTCACAAAAAACCTTGGGATCCACCAAAAGAGAAATGTGTGAGGCTGGAAGAGAAAGTTGTTGATATCTCTTACAATATGAACCTCCTCATGGCGGCTCTAGAAAATTAGCTTGGACTGTTTGGGGAGGTTGGAGGCTCTAACTAAGAGATTGGATTAGAGGGGAAATTGAGAGATAATGAAGACCTAAAAACTGAGTGGAGGAAAGATCCCAAGAAAGAGAAATTGATTTCTAGTGCCATTACTCCTTCACAATCCTTATTTAAAATGGAAGAGAAAGTAGATATCAATCCATACCAAGTTGAAATCAATGTAGTACATTTGAATCATTGGTTGCAATAGTCAGAGGTCTATTTCAATATCCACCATATAGAAGAAGAGAAATAGATTTTGTTTTCCAGAGTAAAATTAGAGGGCCATGCATTAACCTAGTGGGAAAGTCACATGGAGACACCTAGGATGGAGGTCGATTCACCAGTAAAAAAGTGGGAGGATTTCAAAATCCTCATTAAGTCCCATTTCTACCCAATTGGGTATGTATAGGACCAATGGATCCGTTGGCATTACTTCAGGAAAAGGTAGGGGGGAGAGTGTGCAAGAGTACACCAAAAAATTTAGAAACATGGCTATCATGATAGGTATCTCACCCAAGAACCTAGATGTACTCCTCAATTATATAGGGGGTCTACATAGTCATTTGTAAAATCAAGTGATGCTATTCAATCCTAGGAAAATTGATGAGGCATATGTGCAAGGACAATATATGGAAAATATAGGACACAAGAAAGGATAGCCAATAGCTTCCAAATAGAAAGAGCACCAAGACACTTGGAAGGAGGGGAAGAAGAAGTGGAAAGGGAAAGAAAATAAGATCATATCCACTACACATCAATTCAAGGATCTAAATAGCCATTGTAACCATTGTGATATCGATGGCCAAACTGAAGAAAAGTGTTGGAAACTAAATCCAAAGATGAACCCTAAGAAACATAAGAAGGATTCCAAGAAGAAGAACCTTCTAGCCATGGATTCAAGAAATTAGGTAGAGAGAAACTCAAATGTGGATGAGAATATTTCCAATACTTCAGTGTAGAAGGAGGTGAATTTGAATATCCTTCATCATAAGGAAGAGAAGGAGATGATTGTTAGGGACCTAACCTCCCTAACTGCTAACGTAGGTAGAATAATATATTTTCCATGTAATAAAGGCAGACATTAGTAAATAAGGCCTATTTAATAATGTGAACAAGTCTAATGTAAGAATACTAATAGAAGCTTCCACTTCTAGAAATATATTCCTCTAGAATGTTCTTTAGAAGATATAAGTAATACAAATAGGAGTATAAGGCATGAGAAAGCTTTGTCTTGATAATTATTGTAATAGAGCACTGCTATGCTGGAGGTTTCCCCCTCGAAGAGGCAAGTGAACTTGGATTTCTATCAATAAAGGTATCATTTTTGGTGTTGATGTTCTCTCTATTTTGTTGTTCCACTAGTATTTATCATAATATTTTTGTTTCTGCTTTATAAAATACATCTAGTACCTTAAAAGTGGTATCATATCACTTTCCTCTGTAGAATTTATGGGGATTTTTTTTCTAGAGTAGAGACATGTACTTCTGATGTCTTTAAAGCACAAAGATCTATCATTCAGTGGTAAAACTACGGTTTAGGACGACTACACACAGGAAATAAAGACAGTTTCACAGGTTACTCGAACAAACATTTCACCTAGTTGGAAACCTTCGTGACCCTTATTAGTACCCCATAAGACATAATATGTACATGAAAATTACTCCCACATATTGTCAGGTATATAGGGAGTCCCCTAGGTCTCCTGAAACGATCTCTAGATCAACCAATCGGTCACCTGACTACTATAGTGAAACTGAGAACAACACTCAGGAATATACTCTCTAGTACTTGGGTAATTGGGTAGTACGACTAAGGGTATGGTCAAGCCTCCTTAGTTGGTGCCATGAGATATTGGGATGAGTACTGTTGTTCGACCCCACAAATATATGAGAGAGCTATAACGTAGGGAAAAATATTTTTTGTGGGAAATCTTAAAACCCTAACCCTTGGGAACATAACAAAACAAAAAATGAATAGAAGGGAAATTTTTCTCTGCAATCCTACCTCTTACATCCTAGTTGTGAAATTCCTACACATTTTTCCTTGCTAACAATTTGGGCATTTCGTCACTAAAATATTCTTCACGTCAAAGTATAACTCTACAAGAGTATAATGGTCCTTCTAGCACCCTTATTCGATACCTATCCCATTGGATTCCTCTCTTTTTCCTGATTTTAGTGGTACCTATCACTTTTAAGCCTTTCTTTCCCATGGACCCACCCACCCTTCCCGATACCCTTATTTTCCACCTCTCCCTTTGGATTCGTCTCTTTTCCCCATCGGCCATGATACCCCTCATATATAACCATTTTTTCTATGTGGAACCAACTGCTCACTTTCTGCTTCTCCCTAAATGGATTTCACCCTGTTGACAGGCAGGACTGACCACTCGTCAACTAAGAGGAAACAACCCGGTCTGAGGTCCTTAGAACAGAACCCAAACCATTTGGAATGGTTGTGCCTGATGGGTTTAATGGTTTTGTTAGATAATAAGGGAATCTCCTCTATAAAGAAGGAGATAATGAAAGGTTTTCCAAAGAGTGCTAACTACTAACTAACAAATCCCTATTATTGATAATAATTATTAAAACAAATCATTAACTACTTTAGACAAAAAAATATTTTTTTTACAAATAATACAAAAATTACAAGATTTCTAGAACCTTGTTAAATGAAGATTTTCAAGAAATTTTAGAGCTAAACCTGAAACAAAAAAGAGTACAAAAGTAAACTAATCTGTAAACAAACATATTATAATCAAACCAAAATAAATAGAAACATGCAATTTTAAGTGCAAATAAGTGAGGCAGGCTCAAATGGTCACAACATTTTGGTCAAACCTGATAATAAATGATGTACATTTAAAATTGACCATAATATCACACTAAAAATATAGCTAAAGAAACACACACAAATATCTTGGCCAAGAGGGTGGATTAGGGTTAGTAATTGAATTGTCTTTCACATTGGTATAACTTTTGTTATCTACAGGAAAGAAACACCTATGTGATAAACAACATTAAATAAAAAATTTAAAGAAGTTTGTTGAAACAAATTCGAACAAATTTCAATAATTTTTTATTAATGTGAAAGGGAAACAATCACAATATCAACTCTTGAGTAACAAAATTAATATGAGTTTCACTAGATGAAAGAAATTTCACATAATGAAATTGATCAAACATATGAAAACTATAACTAATTAAAATCAATTCAGCTAACACATGTATTTTTCCATTTTCATTCAAAATTGATATAAGTCAAAATAATGAATGGAATGTTGATTAATTGGGTTGGTTGTCATTGATTTCATCCCTTGAAGCAAGTCTGGTAGCAAATTTTGGTAGCCCCAACTATATGGTTAAGGGACTTCTATTTGATTGATGTATCATGGTATGGAATTTAATATATTTGCAGGTAAGACTATTCTATATGGATAACACATGTCATGCCATTTCCGGTGATATGTGGAAAACCACATAACTCCTCACAGTTAGAGAGTTATGGCCTTGTGAATTTGGAGGACCCTCATGATTTATCTAGAAGGTCAAATAAGTCAAAATTATTCTAGAAGCTCCTAGAAGAAGTTGACTATTCAAGTGAGTGAAACTAGGAGTTAATCATGGGTTAAGTTGTTGCAATAAGAAAATAATTAAAAATAAATTAGTTTCAACTAGAAGTGGAGAATTTACTATTTATAGAAAAGTGGGTTAGAAGTGGGTTATCCCTAAAAGAACGAAATCGGGTTAAGTTGGTTAGAAGGTAACCCCTTGAGAAAGATACATGGAAGTATACATAAGAGAGAAAGGCTCTCTTATTAGCACATATTGAACACATTGAATATATATTATTGTGTAAGTTTTATTGCAGATACTCATTGATACATTTTAAGTTGCACAATTCTGAGGTATCACGAAGAGTTGACGGTGAAAGTTTCAGAATTACAAAAAACATTGAAAAAAACCTAGTTTTTGAAGTGTGCATGGGCTGTAGTGGAGCATGGCGCATATGTACGCTGACTAGAAGTATAATAGGGAACATACATGAGGGAAAAAACCTATAAACTTGAGAATATGAAGATTCCAGGTCTCTAGAGCTTGAAAGCAAGCTCCTAAGAAGGTCTACAATGATCAGGTACATCAAATCTATCTACTGGTTCAAAATGTATGTCTTATTTCTATGAGTAGTTGGATTTTATTGTCTAAATGAGAAATGGTTATGAGGGTTTGAGGATTTTCCCTAGAAATATTAGTGGTTGCATGGGAATTTTTGTATAAGTCATATATACAAAAATATAGTGCTGGTATAATCAATATTTATCTTTGATACATCTTATTAATGTGAGACACATCGTGTATTTCTTGGCATATGGTTAAGGGTTTTTGTGGTACATAGTTGAGAGGTTGTACTTGTGAAGTGGTTGATGTATTGAGAGGTTGTACTTGTGAAGTGGTTGATGTATTGAGAGGTTCTATATCTGAAAATGTTTGATGTCTAGTCCATGTGAGGTTCATTATATTTGTTCTTGATTATACTTGTATGACACATGACCATAGAGATATATATACATTTGGTTAAGGGAAATGTATGAGGATTTATGCATAGGGCACAACTAAATGTTACACATAGTGACAGGTTGCAGGTTGAGTTGACAAGAGGAAGCATAGAAAAGATGTGGCACAGATAGGTCATGTACATATGAGGGATGAAGTATAGATAGGGTACACACATACACATGTTGCAGAAAAGACAGGTCACATATCTCTTTTTTCTGGTTGGTACAAGCTCAATACATGTACAGGTTGATTACATGGTAGTGGTACAGGTTGGCTACAGGTTGGTATAGGTTTATAGTGGTATATCTCACAATGATAGTGTGGAAGTGGTTTCTTCATTTGACACTTATATCTCAGGGCAACGATACAGGGAAAGGATAGGTGGTTGTAGCCACCTTTTGGTTGTAGTCGCAGAACATAGGGGGTTGTAGCCTCCTTTTGGTTGTATCCAGATAATTGGGGAGTTGTAGCTTCCCTCAGGTTGTAGCCTGAAATTATAGGGGGTAGAGCCTCCTTCCAGTTGTAGCTGGAGAACAAAGGAAGTTTTTGCTTCCAATGAATGTAATTATTAAAGACATATAAGAAAAAGCATTCCATGGTTTTCTCCCGTATTGGGTTTCCACGTAAAAATACTGGTGTATTGTGTATGTGTATGATTGTTCATTGTTCATGGTTTATTTACTTTGCAATTATTGTATGATAATTCTATATTGATCTTAAAGATAATAACACTTGCATATTGTGGTTAACAATGACTATATTTCTCTATTACTAATTCACCCCCCCCCTAATAATACAACAAATGGTATTAGAGAAGTTCCTTTAGAAATCAGTTTAACCATTGAAAGGTAGATCATGGAGAGCAACATTATGTATAAAAATGGAATACCAAAGTTTGATGGACATAACTATGCATTATGGAGAAGAAGGATGAAAACATATGTACAGGCATAGGGATTTGAGGTTTGGAAATCAATTGTAGATGGATACAAAGAACCAACAGTTCCGCCAACAGAAAGAAACCCAGTCTAAATAATTCAAAAGACACAAATGCACTTATGAATGGTCTTTGTGATTCAATATATTATAAAGTTATTCATTGTATCTCCACTAAAGAAATTTGGGTCAAACTTCATAATATTTATGAAGGAGATGAAAAATTCAAGGCATAAAAGCTTCAAACTTACAGAGGTCAAGTCGAACAATGAAATATGAAGGAAGAGGAGGATATTGGAGCTTACTTCTTATGAGTTGATGAAACAATGAATGTAATCATAGGATTGGGAGAATATGTTGATGAATCTATAATTCTTGAAAATGTGCTAAGATCTCTTCCAATGAGATTTGATCATAAGATATTAGCACTAGAAGAAAGATTAGATATAGACTCAATACACATAGATGAACTACATGAAATCTTTACAGCCTATGAAATGAGAACTGAACAGAAAAATCCAGGTATAAAAGAAGCAACATTCAAAGCATCCAAGAAGTCAAAGAAAAATAAAAAATAATATAGCAGCAATATTGACATCTCAGAAGACGATGAAGAAGTGGCAAACTTTTTCAGAAGACTAAAAAATGGAACTGAAGACTGATATAAAGGTAAGCTTCCATTGATTTGTTTTAATTGTGATGGTATTGGTAATTTTGATAACAAATGTCCTCACAAGAAAAGGAAAATAAATGAAGAATATGATTCAAATAACAAACAAACATATAAAGGAAAAAGAACCAAAAATAAAGTCTTCAAGAAAAGATTTTGCACCAAAGAAGACGACTCTTCATTAGACGAAGATGATGTCAATGAAAGTGAGATAAAAAGAGTTATATTCATGGAAATAGAAGACTCTGATAAAGAAGAAACCAAAGAAGAATATGAAGAGGAATAATTTGACTACAGAGAGGAACTGTTGAGTGCTATAGAAGTTATAAAAAGAGAAAATAAGAAAACAAGAAGCTCCAGGAAGAACTAGACAATAAATAAGACACTCAGAATTCAAACTCTGAAGAACTAGAGAAGGTGATCACTGAATTAAAGGTTCAAATACAATAAGACAAAAGAATTGAAGAAGCAGTCAAAGAACAACTGGAAGAAAATGATAGGATCAATGGAAATTTGGAAGCAAAGGTTTTCACATTGAGAAAAGACCTTCAACAAAAAAACATGCAGAACAAATCAAAGGTTTTGGATAATATTAACAACAGTCAAAGGCCACATCATGACAAATCTGTACTAGGATAAAATAAGACAAAAAGAGGTTCAAGATCCAAAACCATAGATAAAGAAACACAACCAAGAAGTTATGCAAAAATAGTTAGAGGAGACAAGAAATTTTACAGGAAAGATCACAGGGACACTCCTCCACCTAGAAGAGTCAGATTTCAAAATAAGCAACAGTCAGAAACAAGAAGGCCTTAGGAAGAAGAAGGATTCATAAGCGTAACTTCTTTCAAAATATCTTCAACTCTTAGGTATCAAACTATCTTTTTTTGTTTATGTTATGCATGTAATAGTTTTTGACATAAAGTTGTAAATTGCAGAGCTAATAATAGGAACAAAAACAACTTTGAAAGTCATGCAAAAAATGGTTATCCAAGAATTCCTAGTGAAACATAGAGAAGAAGCTACAACAGGTTTGAATAA
Organism: Picea engelmannii; assembly: GCA_009831015.1. Taxonomy (NCBI): domain Eukaryota; kingdom Viridiplantae; phylum Streptophyta; class Pinopsida; order Pinales; family Pinaceae; genus Picea; species Picea engelmannii. The sequence continues at coordinate 56,982 of ML788023.1, read as the reverse complement.
TTGAGCATTTAAGTGGAATGGTAAAAGTGCAACAAATTTGGACACATGGCCAAAGATTTTAGAATGATAGTCCCTCTTAGAGCATCACAATAGAATAACAATAGTCACATACATGAATCTCAACAAACAATATGGATAAGGAAGGAGGATCAGTTTAACAATGAAGAATGCACACTCGCTCTACAAGCTAAACACAAGAAATGTGGTTGGTATGTTGACAGTAGCTTCTAAAAACACATGACAGGTAATGAAGACAAGTTTCTTACATTTAGAAAGGAAAAAGATGGATCAATCTCCTTTGGAAATGATGAATCAACTAGAATCATTGGAAAGGGCACAGTTAGAATTGGAAACAAGAATACCAAGGCATAAAGTGTTATACTAGTGGAAGATATGAAACATAATATTCTAAGTGTAATTCAAATGTGTGACCAAGGTCATAAACTTACGTTCGATTCACATAAGTGCGAGATAAGAAAAGCAGGATTAGGATAGTTGATTGCAACAACTGAAAGAACTTCAAGAAACATATATGTATTAAGTGAAATTGGAAATGAAAAATGTTGTTTAGGAAAGGAAGATGAAGTTTTGATATGGCACAAAACAAAGGGTCAAATAAATTTGATAACCTCATCAAAGTCAGCAAAAAGGAATCAGTTAGAGAAATGCCCCAGATCACGAAGCCAACCAACACATTATACAAGCAATATAAATGAGGAAAGCAAACAAATACCAGGTTCAAATAAAAGGAATACTCAATGAAAAGACCACTAGAAATTGTGCATACTGATCTAGTTGGACTAGCTAGAACAAAGGGTTTAAAAGGTGAGAAATACTTTATGTTATTGGTTGATGATTATACAAGAATGACCATAGTTTGTTTTCTTAGGAATAATTCAGAAGTATTTGAAAACTTCAAGGTATAAAAGGAAATGGTTGAAAATGAAATGGATTCAAAAATCAAATGTTTGAGATATGATAATGGAGGAGAGTTTACTTCAAAGGAATTTATGGATTTCTGTAGAAAGAATGGAATAAAAAGACAATTCTTCATTTCTAGGACACCTCAATAGAATGGGGTCATCGAAAGAAAGAACATGACAGTATAGGAAATGGATCTAACAATGTTAATGGATTCCAGGTTGACAAAATTTATTTGGACACATGCAGTGAATACAATAGTTCACATTCAAAACAAATTAATGCCCAAGAATAATAGTGCTAAAAATCCCTACGAGCTATGGAAAGTAATACCAACAAATGTGAAGCACTTCATAGTGTTCGGAAGAAAATGCTACATCAAAAGAGAAAATGGAAGAATGGGAAAGTTTGACTCTCATGTGAATAAAGGTGTACTTGTTGGTTACTCAAATACAAGTAAATCATAAACGTGTTACAATCTAAGGCTCAACAAAGTTGTGGAAACAATCAATGTAACAGTTGAAGAAACAAGTGGACGAAAGTTAAAGGAAGAAGAAAAGGAATCAGTGGAACATGTTTACGAAGAAAAAGAAAAGGATGAAGAAATTGCAGAAGGGGAAGATGAAGAAGATCATATAGAAGTAGAAGAGAAAGTTCAACAAGTGCCTCCAAAGACACCTATCAAACGAGTACAGAAGAATCATCCTTCATATCAGATTATCGAGAACAAGGATGCAGGAGTTGATACTAGAAGAAGAATTCGTTCACCAGAACAACTACACCTAGCACTCTTATCTACGATTGAACCAAACAATTTTGAAGAGGCTAGTAAGGATGAATTTTGGTTAAAGGTCATGGATGAAGAATTGGATCAGATAGAGAAAAATGAAACTTGGGAATTGGTTCCAAGACCAAGGTACAAGAATGTGATCGACACAAAGTGGGTCTTTAGAAATAAATTGAATGAATATGGACATGTTACCGAGAATAAAGTTAGATTGGTATGTAAAGGATACACACAGGTTGAAGGTACCAAATTTGAAGATATTTTTGCCCTAGTTTCCAGAATGGAAGAAATTGATACTAGCCTATGCATTTTCAAAGAATATTAAAGTGTATCAGATGGACGTAAAATCAACTTTTTTGAATGGGGAACTAGAAGAAGAAGTCTACATTGAGCAACCAAAATGATTTCAATTGTCAAAGAATGAATATTATGTTTGCAGATTAAAGAAGACATTGTATGGTCTTAAATAGGCCCCTAGAGCATGGTATTCCAGACTAGACAGATACTTACAACAACAAGAGTTTAGAAAAGGAAATGAAAACATCAACCTCTACATCAAAGTAACACAAGATAGTATTTTATTAATTGAAGTTTATGTTGATGATATTATTTTTGGAAGTGATGATGATAGGTTAAGCCATAAATTTGCAAAGGATATGCAAAATTAATTTGAAATGTCATTACTTGGAGAACTATCCTTCTATTTGGGTCTTCATATATGTCAAAGTAATCAAGGAATTTTTATTTCTCAAACTAAGTATATCAGAGAAATGATAAAGAGGTTCAGAATGGAAGATTGCAAACTAGTTAACACTCCTATGCAAACCAATTGCAACTTGAGCAAAGATGATGATTCAAAGTCTACAAATCAGAGGTAGTACAGGTCAATGATTGTAATCTTACTTTATGTGATAGCATCCAGACCAGATGTAATGCGTGCAGTTGGAAAAGTGGCACGATTTCAAGAAACACCAAAGGAATCACATGTTCTAGCAGTAAAGAGGATTTTCAGATATCTGAAGGGAACAAAAGAGTTTAGACTATGGTATCCAAAAGGAAAGGATATATAACTTATTTCCTACACAAATGCATATTGGGAAGGTTGCATTCATGACCAATGAAGCAACTGTGGAGCGACATTCTACTTGGGTGAGTGTTTGGTATCTTCTCTAAGAAAGAAACAATCATCAATATCATTATCTACAGCCGAAGTAGAGTATATTGCAACAACTGCTTGTTGTACACAGGTTCTATGGATGAAACAAACTTTGACAGATATACAAGTTGAGTATGATGAGCCCCTTCCTATATATTGTGATAATAAAAGCGCTATCAGTATCTCAAAGAATAAAATGATGCACTCCAAGACAAAACACATTCCTATCAAGTATCACTTTCTACAGGAACAGGTTGCAGAGAAGAACATCAGAGTTTAATATGTGGGAACAAAGGAACGGGTTGCAGATATCTTCACAAAACCGCTTCCAAGGGAATATTTTGTGTATCTTTTCCATAGACTCATAGTAATTTCTACTCCAAAATGGATTCTCTTGAATGATTATCTTATATGTCTTAGATTAACACGAGGAAGCAACATACATAGGACAATTTAGGTTGGGGGAGTAGGTTCAGAAAAATTTCAGTCAGGGGGAGAAAACCCAAGGACAATTCAGTTAGGGGGAGAAGCCCCAGACATGAAGTTACCTTTTCCATTGATATCATAGGGGGACAGATTCACCAGATGCATGACAAAGAGTTAGATGCTTGGAGAGAGAGCACAAAGGCATGTTTCCAAGGGGAGTGATGGTCATAGGGGGAGCATAAGAGATATGAATTTAGTATTGCATCAAAGTGTTTCCATCAATGCCAAAGGGGGATATTGTTGATTAATTGGGTTGGTTGTCATTGATTTCAACCCTTGAAGAAAGTCTGGTAGAAAATTATGGTATCCCCAACAATATGGTTAAGGGAATTCAATTTGATTGATGTATAATGGTATGAATTTTAATATATTTTCAAGTAAGACTATTCTATATCGATGGCACATGTCATTCAATTTCCAGTGATATGTGGAAGGCCACATAAATCCTCAAGGTTAGAGAGTTATGGCCTTGTGAAGCTGGAGAACCCTCATGAGTTATCAAAAGGTCAAAGAAGTCAAACTTATTCTAGAAGCTCCTAGAATAAGTTGACTAGTCAAGTGAGTGAAACTAGGAGTTAATCATGGGTTAAGTTGTTGGAATGAGACAATAATTAAAAATAAATTAGTTACAACTAGAAGTGGAGAATTTACTATTTGTAGAAAAGTGGGTTAGAAGTGGACAAGTGGTTAGAAGTGGGTTATCCCTATGATCCAGATTTTATGAGCAGAACGAAATGACTACAGATTATTAACATGTGTTTAACACAAAATAACAGAGACACAATAAAACTGGCTTTATATTCAATAAGGAAATAAGATGAAACTATAAAATGCAGCGGAAACAAGCTTGCTGGAATGGTGGCGACTTATCTCTGAGAAGAGATGTGACGGTTGCGCTCATTCACAAGAAGATCATTACAATGAGGCTCTGAAGGCCTTTTTTTACAATAAACAGGAATGCCAAAAACCCTAGACATCCAAAAACCTAACCCTAGGATATGAAGCACCAAAAGTCATGTAGGCCCCCATCTGGGTAAGTTAGTACATCAATTTCTCGGGGTCGTAACTTTTGCATACAATCTTTGTTTTAGGCGTATGATAGCCCGTTGGAAAGGTATCATCAAGAAGATTAATTTTTAGGGCTCATTTATGCCTTTGGATATTATTGAGAAGCTCGATCTCAAAAAACCTTCATTTAGGCCCTCAAAATGGCCCCAGAAGTTAAATCTGCTAAAAATAGTAAATTGCCAAGTTTGCCAAAAAAATGTTTTGAGCCAGTTGGAAAAGGTGGCTGGCCACCGATATCCACCTGGATAAATCCTCCCTCCTTAGGAAGCAATGGTCTCCATTGCATTGAGTTCCTCCATCAGATGAGGAAATTTATGTTGAATTTGGCCCTAGGTGAGTCACTTGCCTTGGTACAGGAGCTACCATGCTTTGACGAATCGATAAAGTTGGATCCTTTGTTGTCGAGTTCCCTTGAGCTATGTGTCCAAAATCTTATCACTGGATGCCTCTTGTATGTAGTTGGGGTTGAGATCTATTGGTTTCAGTTGTTTTGCTACGTCTGAGGTGTCCAATAATGGTGGGAAATAAGGGAGAAGGAGATCCACGTTGAACACTGGGTGCATGCTAAGGAAAGGAGGAATGTTGAGCTCAAAAGCATTATCCCCCATGGCCTTGGTAATGGTGTACGACCCATAATAGAGTGGGAGAATATTCCCATGGGGTCTTGTAAGGAATTCTTTCTGCAAGTGCAACCAAACTTTATTTCCCACCTGAAACTTATGTGGCACCCGATGTTGATCATGGCGCTGCTTGTACTTGGCATTGGACTTTTGTAGGATATCCTGAACCTATTGGTGGATGTGCTAGATCCTCTCAATGAATTGGGTGGATTTGTCAACTTCAGTTGGAGCAGGATATGAGCCGATCAAGGTGACCGCAAGGGGAAGTGCAACATCTATGGGACCCAATGGTTGGAATCCCAACCCCACCTGAAAGGGGCTATGGCTGGTTGAGCTATGAAGGGATCAGTTGTATATATGTTGGACATAGGGAAGGCTCTCATCCCATGTGCAAGGGTGTTTTGAATTATATATGATAAGGATATGCACAATCATTCGATTTACGACCTCGGTTTGGCCATCTATCTGGGGTTCGAAGGCTGTGGATTTGGTGAGCTTGGTGTCCAACAGTGACCATAGGCTCGAATAGAATGTGTTGAGAAATCGACTGTCCTAATTTGAGACAATGGTTTTTGAAATTCCAAAATGTACCTAGACTCATTCAAAGAAGAGCTTGGCAGTGGCCTCTACTGTGATGTTCTTCTTGCAGGAAACCAAAATCACCATCTTAGAAAAGAGATCAACAACCACAAAAACACAGTCATTTCCCCTCTTGGTGGATGGGAGGCTCGACATGTAGTCCATTGAGATGGATTCCCATGGCCTGTTAGGAGTAGGAAGAGGGATGTACAGGCCTTGTTTCTTAGTGGTCGGTTTGGAAATAGCATAGGCAGTGTAGGACCTGATATACTTGTTGACCTCCTGTCGAAGTTTTGGCCAGTAGAAATGTTTTTGTAGCATCGCCACTATCTTTTCGATGTCGAAGCGTCTTGCCACCCGACTGTAGTGGGCTTCCTAGACCATCTTCACTCGCTCACTTGATGAAACAAAGATATGGCCCAGATGACACAAAAACCCATCCTGAAGATGGAAATTATCGACAACTGCGTTTTCACCTGACATTTGGTAGGTGGTGGAAAAGTCCGGGTCTATCTCATAGAGTTGGGGCCATCCAGAGATCTCATGGCTGCAAGAGTATAGCACCGTGGTGAGTGTCGTGACTAGCGTTCTGTTGAGGAAATTAGCAACGCAATTGGTGCTTCTTGTTTTATACTTGATGTTGAGGTGGAATTGCTGCAAGTATGTGGAGCACTTTTGATGGCGATCATTCTACAATTTTCCTTGTATTTGCATGAACTGCAGTGGCTTATGATTAGTGTGGATGATTGTCTCCTTCCCAAGAATGTAATGTCTCCACTGGAGGCAGGCTTTCACAATGGAGTAAATTTATTTGTCGTAAGTAGGGTACTTACATATTAAATCTGATAGTGTCTGACTTTGATAGGCCACGGGGTGGCCTTGCTGAGTGAGAACGACGCCCACCGCATAGTCTGAAGCATATGTCTCGATCTCAAAGGGATGTTGCAGGTCTGGTAGTGAAAGTATTGGGGTTTATCATAAGCGTTGCTTCAAATCATCAAACGCTTGTTGTTGGGACCAACCCCACACAAATTTCTCCTTACCACCACCCATGGTTATTTGGTTGAGGGCCCATGCAATACGGGATAATCCCAACATGAACCTGTGGTAGAAATTGGCAAAGCCCAAGAAGCTCTGAAGCTCAGTGAGTGTGGTTGGGGCTGGACAGTCATGGATGACTTGGATATTGGTTGGATCCACATGTACACCATGTTGATGAATGAAGTAGCCCAAGTAATGGACCCTATCCATGCCAAAGGAGCATTTTTCCAATTTGGCATATAGTTTTTGCTACCGCAGGGTGTGCAAAACCTGCTAAATATGTTGCAAGTGTTCGACCCAAGTCTTTTTGTAAATGAGAATGTCATCCAGATACACCACTGCAAAAGTATTGGTGAATGGTCACATGATATCATCCATCATCCTCATAAAAGTGGCTGGAGCATTTGTCAAACCAAAGGGCATGACCAACCATTCAAAAAGGCCTTCCTTTGACTTGAAGGCAGTTTTCCATACATCTGTCTATTCTATCGGAACATGGTGGTATCCAGACTTCAGATCAATCTTACTGAAGTATTTTTCCCTATTACACATCAAAATTACTCACTTCGATAGTGTCGCAAGTGTCGTCATTACAAGTGTCGCAAGTGTCTCATTTTGCTCACAAGTGTCCAAGTGTCAAAGAAAGCATACTGCCATGATGCATATGTCGTGCCTATAATGACATGAGAAGGACATTTGAAAAACCTCAAACATTTGATTTGGAAGAAGGGAAATGAGTCAACAGGCTTATGAACCTCTTGCCATCTAAAAGCACCCAAAAAACTGAGTTTTTGGAGGGGAGTGCTCCCCTATACCTCTCTCAGGAGTGCTGGTGCCCCCCTATAAGCTATCAGGGAGCGTTATAACACTCATTTTCCCTTTTGCAGGAGCTCTCCTACCCTCAGGAGTGCTGACGCTCCCCTATACACTACTAGGGAGCGTTATAATGCTCTGAGTGCCCTTTTAAGGGAGCGCTACCTATTCTGGGCAGCATTTGATTTATTGAGAAGAATGGGGGAAGGATCTTTTCACTCTTAGAAGGTAGTTGGATTCGAATCCTCAATCAAGCCATGATCTTAGGCCAAATCCCTAACTGAAGGAGGAAAATCCTCAACTCACCCCAAATATATCTCAAGTTGTTGAGCCTCTCCAAGGCTATATAAGCAATCTTTTCTCATGGTGAAAGGGAGCATGGATGAAGAATGATACCAAACTTATGATCTCATAAGTGATAATTGGAGGAAGAATTAGAAGCATGAAACCTATGATCTCATAGGAAACACACAATGAACTAGAGGAGAGTAATCAGTGAAGTTACTGTCATCCAGATCATGGATCTTTTGAGCAAGGGTTAGAAAAAGAGGATTTGACGAAGCTGTTGCATTCACATCTATGGTTGTAAGTTTCATTTATTATTGTTCTCATCAATATAATATGCTTGGCCTGTTTCTTTCTAATTTGTGTTTGACATTACATGAATTTGTCTCTAAGTAGATAGGTCTGCTTCGAACTAATCTCGATAGAATAGGAAGTGGTTGTACTTTGTTTGTCCATAGGGCTTATCGAGGAGCTCAAGATTGGAGTTCAACTCGGAGTGTGCAGGGAAAAACACCGGTAAAAGGTACTTCTTTTCTCCTTCCTCCTCATACATTAGTTTATATAGATCTAAAAAGAAGTCAGTGTCCATGATAAGCATCTTCTGTCTTAAGAGTTAAGAGTCTAGCTCTCAAGAGGAGATCTACCTGTCTGCAGGGATATTTTCCTTCAACAGTCCCCCGTGAGTTGATCAAGGAGGTCGTTGATTCGATGAATCGGGTACCGGTTTCTGACTGTGATTTTATTCAGAGCTCGGTAATCAATGCAGAGTCACCAGGTTCCATCATTCTTCTGTACCATCACAATCGGGCTTCTGTAATGTGATGAGCTAGGACAGATGTGCCCCTTGTGGAGGATTTCTTTGATCTTTCGCTTGATATCCTCATTCTCTAACAAAGAGAAGTGATAGACTGGCCCATTGGGTAGCGGTGCACTGGGGGTCAAATCGATGGGGTGCTTGACCTGGCAGTGCAGAGGTACCTCGATAGGTGAGGAGAAGATATCTAAGTATTCTTCCACGACCTTATCTACTTGCTTCTGCTATGTGGAGAGGTCGGACGAAGAGACCCTGTATGTGGTTGTGATGTTTCTCTTATTTTGAGAGCGAATCATGAAGAAGACAAACTTCCCCATCTGAGATATGACCTTCTTGCATTTCTTAGCAGAGATCAAGGAAATAACACTAGGTGGGACTGCGTTGGGTATCCTGTACAATTTCCTATTCAAAGTAATAATAACACTACAAGGCCTAGACTCATATACAACATGATGTTTCCATAAATAAGGCTGGCCCAAAATAACTTCACAAACTTTGAGAGGAGAAACATCACACAAAACCTTGTCTTTGAAGGGCTTGATGTTGTATGATAGTTGACACTGTTGGCTGACACAGAGATCGCTTCCTTGACGAAGCCATCCAATGGTGTACGGTTGTGGGTGCAGGGTTGTTGGCAGGGCCAACCGCTTGATGACCTCTACTGAGATGAGGCTCTTTTGTCCATTTCTATCAACGATGAAGTGTAGTGGGTTGCCTTTTACCGACATCTTTGAATGGAAGAGGCATTCTCCTTCTTCTAGCTCATCTGGTTCACCAGGTTGGAGCTTGGTGGTAGAAACGGTGGCACTGGGTTCCATGTCAATGATCTGTCTTCCCCTTTCTGGTTCTGTCTCAGATTCAGAACCTGCATCTGATTCATAGGCTTTCACTTCGGCCACCAATGATTGCTTTGAGTGGCAGTCAACAATGTTATGCCAAGGGATCTTATGGAAGTCGCACCACTTTCCAGTATCTTTCTTTGTCTTTTCGATGTCCTTCTTTTCTTGTAGCTTGGACTAGTTGTCCTGATACTACCCATCTTTGATCTGTCCTTTGTTCTGTGGGTTGTGGCCACCCTTTCCTAGATTTTTTTGTGAGGGGTTCCCAGGCCCAAATTGTCGTGTCTTTTGTTTGAGATTTTTCTCGATTTTGGCGACATATCGGTAGGTTGCGCCCAAGGATGAGATGTCTAGAAATTCCATTTCAGTCTGGATGTATCTATTCAGAGTCTCGCGATACTTGAGCACCATATGTCACTCTGAATATTTGATACCCATCTTGGTGTGCAAGGTATGGAAGATATTTGTGAAAGTTGGCACTGCTTGGTCTCTTTCTTGCCGTAGTGTGGTCCATTTGGTATACAAGTCATCATAACTTCTGTCAGGGTAGTATTGTTCCTTAATAGAATCCATGAAGGATTCTCGGGTGGTCATGACTGTAAATAATGAGGGTTCCTCAATTTCCTTTTTCTCATAGAAAGTTTCCGACCAATCTTTGACATGGGGAACGACTTTGAGGAGCGCAAAAGTAATCTTTTCTCTATTTGAAAAGTTATGGAAAGAAAAATACCCTTCTAGTAGATTCAACCACTTGTCTACAACATCTGTGTATATCTGACCTTCAAATATAGGAATACAAAAGTTTATTTGTACCTTGAAGGGGGAAATGCCTCTACTCGAAGAAGATGCGTCGCCTGTTGGTATCCGTCGAAGGATTTGCGCGAAACTATCCATCATCTCGTTCCTTTGTTGCGTGAGGGATTCTTCAATAAACAGTTTGAAAGGATCTTTTGTCCCATCATATTTATTTTCTCCTGCCATGAGAGGTCTCTTGGGCGTGCGAGATATTTTTTCCTCAAGAGAAACAAGCTCAAGACCCAACTCTTTGTACTCCAACCTCATTGGGGACATGCATTAAGACGACAAGTAGAAGATCGCTCTGATACCACTGATCCAGATTTTATGAGTAGAATGAAACAAATACAGATTACTAACAGGTGCTTAACACAAAATCACAGAAATACAGTAAAACTGGTTTTCTATTCAATAAGGAAATAAGATGAAACTGTAAAATGCAACGGAAACAAGCTTGCTGGAATGGTGGTGGCTTATCTCTAAGAAGAGATGTGACGATTGTGCCCATTAACAAGAAGATCATTACATTGAGGATATGAAGATTTTTTTTTACAATAAATAGGAATGCCAAAAAACCTGGACATCCAAAAACCTAACCCTAGGAGATGAAGTGCCAAAAGTCATGTGGGCCCCGTCTGGGTAAGTTAGTACATCAACTTCCCGGGGTCGTAACTTTTGCATACGATCTTTGTTTTAGGTGTATGATAGATCATTGGAAAGGTATCATCGAGGAGATTCATTTTGGGTGATCAATGAATCCTTTAGATATCATTGAGAATCTCAATCCCAAAAAACCTTCATTTAGGCCCTTAAAATAGCCCCAAAAGTTAAAACTGCTAAAAATAGTAAATTGCCAAAATTGCTAAAAAACTATTTTGAACCAGTTGGAAAAGGTGGGTGGCCACCGATATCCACCTGGATCACCCTAAAATAAGGAAATTAGGTTAATTTGGTTAGAAGTTAACCTCTTGAGCAAGCTTCATGAAAGTATAAATAAGAGAGCAAGGCTCTCCTATTAGCACATATTGAGCACATTCAATATCTATTATTGTGTAAGTTTTATTGTAGGTACTCATTGATACATATGAAGTTGCACAAGTCTAAGGTAGCATGAAGAGTTGATGGCAAAAGTTTCATAATTACATAAAATACTGAAAAAACGCTAGTTTTTAAGGTGTACGTGGACTGCAGTGGAGCAGGGCACGTATGCACATGGGATAGAAGTATAATAGGGCACATACATGAGGAAAAATCCCTAGAAAATTCAGAAGATGAATATTCCAGGTCTCTAGTGCCTAAAATCAAGCTCCCAAGAAGGTCTATAGTGATCAGGTACATCAGATCTATCTACTGGTTCAAAAGGTATGTCTTATTTCTATGAGTAGTTGGGTTTTGTTGTCTACATGAGAAATGGTTATGAGGGTTTGAGTATTTTCCCTAGAGAGATTAGTGGTTGCATGAGAATTTTTGTATAAGTCAGATCTACAAAAATACAATGCTAGCATAATCCATATTTATCTTTCATACATCTTAGATGGTTGATAGGTTGTACTTGTGAAGTGGTTAATGTATTGAGAGGTTATATATCAGAAACGGTTTGATCTCTAGTCCATGTGAGGGTCATTATACTTGTTCTTGATTATACTTGTATGGCACATGACTAGAGAGATATAAATACATTTGGTTAAGAGATATGTATGAGAATGTATGCATAGGGAACAACTACAAGTTACACATAGTGATAGGTTGCAGGTTGAGTTGACAAGATGAAACATAGTGTTTGAGTTTCAACAGAAGTGGAAAACCCTTGTTTCAGAAGGATTACATAGGATGCGGTACAAAGAAGTCGCGTACATACATGGGTTGAAGTATAGATAGGGCACGTACATACACAAACTACAAAACAAACAAGTCGTGTATCTAGATTTTTTGGTTGGTACATGCTCAATACAAGTACAGGTTTATTATGGAGTAGTGGTACAGGTTGGCTACAAGTCATTGGTACAGGTTGGTACAAGTTTACAGTGGTATATCTCACAGTGACAACGTGGTAGTGGTTTCTTCATTTGACACTTATATTTGAGGGTGGCAGGACGGGGCAAGGATAGGTGGTTGTATCCACCTTCTGTTTGTAGCTGGGGAACATAGGGGGTTGTATCCTCCTTCTAGTTGTAGCTATAGAATTGGGGAGTTGAATCTTTTCTCAGGCTGTTTCTTGAAAATATAGGGGGTCAAAGCCTCCTTCTAGTTGTAGCTCGAGAACAAAGGAAGTTGGTGCTTCCAATGAATGTAATTCTTAAATACAAATAAGAAAAAAAAAATCTATGGTTTTCTCCTGCATTGGGTTTCCACCTAAAAATACTGGTGCACTGTGTATGTGTATGATTGTTCATTGTTCATGGTTTATTTACTCTGCACTTATTGGATGATAATGCTATATTGATCTTAAATATAATAACACTTGCATAATGTGGTTAAAAAGGACTATATTTCTCTATTATTGATTCACCCCCCCTCTCAATAATCCAACATGGAAGTTTCAGTATTAATATTCAAAATAAAAATCCAAAGATCAATAAGTAATGTAACTTTTCGAAACAAGATTTGAAACAAATTCAAAATCTTATTTGAAATGATTTTAAACATAAACAAGGAGAATTTGTATAAAGGTCCATCACTGCAAACCATGTATTATAAACATTTAAAAATGGACTTACATATTAGTCTTCAAGAACAAAAATACATTCATTGTTTCCACAAAATAAAATCTACCATGTCTTCATTATTTCTCCCACAGTGCTTGCATCTCTACTTCTTTGAAATAAAATACAATTTTACAAAATAAATAGAATTGAGAAAATGAAACACAGTTCCTCCTTGGTCTACGGATATCACTCTCTCCCATTTCTTAGAGTTCTACAATCACGTATTTATGCAAAAAGATGATGAGGGTGAATTGAAACTAATTCACAAAATTAGAAATTTTGAAACAACTTTCTATCTCATTTTAGTGGATTTGGATTGGAAAGATTGCTCCAGACTTGATCGTAAAATAATTTTCCAGCCATACAATCATCTAGATGCATTACAAATTGATTTATTTGCTGGATAGTCACTCATCTTGTGTCACATATTTGGACACAGGCTGTAAGTGGCAAATCTGGGCAAAACCTAGATTAGAAAACTAGAGTTTTCTCCCAAACTGTGACCTTTCTAAGAAATACATTCATGGGGGACCTAAATTAGGACCTTATGGAAAATCCATATCTTGGTTTTTTCAAATTCGTCTTCATTTTCTTGCAAATCATGTCTGAAGTCTGTTGGGTGGTATAATTTCGAGCTGAAACTTCACAATCATGGATGCTCACACGTGTGCCCTAAGTGCATTCTATTTCAAGTGGAAATGGAATTTATTATGAGTGACACTTGTAAAATATTAAAAGAAATATATCAATAACTTATATAAAAGAATCATAATTTTAAGAGCAGCTACAGAATCAATGATTATGTAGCTACTCAAAATAAAGAAAATCACGAATAACTAATAAAATAAAACTAAATCTAAAATAATAAAATCAAAACTAAATTGAACTAAACTAAAAACTAACTATAGTCTCTAAAATGCTCATGGTTATATATTCCTTTCAAATATGATCTTAAAATTCTAGAAACTTCAAGTTGATGAAAAAATGCTAGTTTGGAGTTTCCACAAAATCAAACAAATGATACATAACTTTTTTGCTTTTTATTTTGCAATGAGATGTTAATGAAAACAAAACAATTAATTAATCCCATCTAATGATTTTGTGAAAATGAGAAACCAACCAAAATATTATTTGATGAAATATTGAACTCATTATTCAAAATAGTTAAACTTGTTTATGAGCAAAAAGTGAAAACATAATTATAATTTAAACAAAACTAAAAGGTTGGTAAAAATTAATGCTTTATATACTTTTTTAAGGAAGGGAATGAGTTCATATAAGAAAGCCTTGTTTGAATTACTTTTGTCTTTCCGTAGAGAAAAAAACTTATACAAAATGCATAATTTTAAGCAAAAGTTCACAACTTGTAAAAATTAATGTTTAATGCAATTTGAAAATTGTTAGCTCACTTCTACTCTTTAACATGCATTCTTTCAAGCTGAAATCAAGTATTTTAATATTTGAATTTTACTTGAATTGTTTTGATCCGCCAAAGTGCTTAAATACCAAAGACTAAAAACTTAGCAAGATTGTTGAAGCATCAATGTTAATCCAATTTTCGCAAACCGAGGCATGAGATCAACTTGGAAAATGAATATGCAAGAATTGTGGGAAAACTGGGGAGCCGAAATACTCAAGCGTCGTAGATAAGACACAAAATAAAATATTCATCTCATGAAAGAAAAACGAAGAATCAATAGCGAGAAGAACGAGGAATCAATCATTTAAGAAATGAAACCATGAAATGATTCTTTTCAAATCAAGCAAGATAAAACCAAAAAGAAAACGAAAAGCGATATTTTTCCAAGATTCCAATCGAGGCCCTTTAAATTTCGAACAAAATTTAACGACCGTTGTTTGGGCCCCAGCAAATGGAGACACATTAGGGGAAGTGATTATCTCTAGTTAATTAATATAAAGGTTTACAAACACAAGGAACTGAAGGATAAGGGTCTTCTTTCACTGATTTTTTTTTAAATACTATGATTTAAATTTATTGATTGGTTTATATAGATAAAATTGAACTTTAAAAGATTATCAAAATAAGTAAAAATATCTCCACTATTATCCAAAGAGATTTGAAGAATAAGAAACTAATTTAATGATAAATCAAGTATACTTTACCAGGAATCAATTCTAAGAATTACCAAGTCACCAAATGAGTAACTAGTATAAAAGAATGACCTCAATACCACATGCATGGCCATTTCTGCTAGCAGGAGTCTATACCTTTTAACCCATTCAAATGATTTAATACCATCAAGTAGTTGTAGATACATAGAAGATCAGTCTTGTAATAAATAAGTATAGTTTCATTTTTCTCTTGGAAGTGAGCGGAAGGCCACTGCCTTGTCTTGGTAACCAGCTGATGAAAGTGTCATCCAAAAACAACCTACAGAAGTGAACAAGCGGCTTGTGATGAGAAATCATTTCCTTCAGTCTTGGATTGAAATCCATTACCCTGGCTTGGTGACCAGTAGTAGTAATGTCACTCTGTAAGATTCCATGATCTTGATAGGTCAGCTCATAATGATACCTCCCATCCTTTAGTCAGATTCCTTTGTTCTTGTTCCTTTAAATACATGGGATCCTTCTATGGTAAATGATTTAATCTCTTGGAAATTTTTTCTAAAGGATGGGGAAGCAGATCTGAATAACTCCTTAAGAGCATGGGATGGCATAAAAGGTTAAATGATTAATAGAACCATCGACTTCCATGAGTTTCTTAAAATAGATTCCTTTAAAAGTAAACTAGTTATTGATTGTTTCTAAAAAAGTATTGTCCTAAAGATAACTTCTTAACAAAGCTTGTCCTAAAGATAACTTCTTGACACCTTTCATCGATCAGATTCTCGATGAGTGTGCGGGAAGTGAAGTGTTTTATTTTATGGATGGATTTTCAGGGTATAACCAAATTCAAATCAAACCTAAGGATCAACACAAGGTGACATTTATTTGTCCTTGGGGTACTTTCGCATACTGGAAAATTCCCTTTGGCCCTAAAAACGCCAGAGCAACCTTCCAACGTGCTATGACCTTCGCATTCCACGATATTAAGCATATAGTCGAATCTTACCTTGACAATCTTGTTTCTCACTTTTGTTAGAGAGCGGATCACTCTACGCACCTTTGGTTAGTTTTTGAAAGATGTTGTTACTATAGAATATGGTTGAACCCTCATAAGTGCATCATTTGAGTTAGGTCTGGTCGTCTTTTGGGATTTATAGTTTCTGAGACTGGGATCATGGTAGATCCATTAAAGGTTGAGGCAATACTTTGATTGCCTCCCCCGTGCACTATTCGACAAATTCAAGGTTTACATGGGAAAGCTAACTTTTTACGTCGGTTTATAGTAAACTATGACAATATCACTAAGGGTTTCATGTGTCTTTTGAAGAAGGACACCCCTTTTATTTGGGATGAGCCAGCCTAGAAGTCATTCGATGCTTTGAAGAAATCCTTGGTATCAGAGCCTCTATTGAAGTCTCCTGACTATGGTAGGGATTACTTGTTTTATATTTCCGTGTCCAAGGATACGATTGGTATGGTTTTGGTTCAGGAGTATGATGATCTCCATGAGCACGTCATCTACTATCTTAATCAAAACTTAGTCGGTCTTGAGCTCAATTATTCTTAGGTTGAAAAGATATCTTTGGTTGTCGTTCATGCAGTCCAACGTTTATGTCATTATATATTGCTTTGAAAGACTATTGTGGTTATCGATGTCAATCCATTTCAATACCTCCTTACCAAGCGTATCATAGGGGGGAAATATAATAAATGGATTGTCATTTTACAAGAATTTGATCTCAATTTTGCTTCTGTAAAATCCAAGAAATCACTAGTCTTCATGGAGTTAATATCAAACTTTCCATGATTATATGAAGATTTTATTCATGTCGATTCGTTTCTGGACGAACACATTTTCCTTGTCTCATCGTCTGACCCCTGGTATGGAGACACCGTTCTCTATCTTCAAACTTTGAATTTCCCTCAACATCTCTCGCAAGATGACTGACAACGTGTACGATACCAAGCTAAGAATTATACTATCATCGACGACACTTTGTATCGTCGAGGCATAGACAATATCGGATTCAATCAAATTATTGCCTAGTTCGGTATCCCGAGTGAGATTGTCACTAATCATGGCAGTCACTTTTAGAATGAAATGATGGAAGAGATAACATCTAAGATGGGGTTTAAACATGGTCATTCTTCCCCTTATTACCCCCAGGAAAATGGACAAGTAGAGGTCGTCAACAAGTCTCTCAAGACCATTTTGCAAAAAACTGTCAGCCAAAGTAAGTCTCACTGGCACATTATGCTATATCCTGCACTCTGGTAATTTGAACCTCGGTCAAGACTGCCACCGGATTTTCCCCTTTCTAGTTAGTACATGGAGTGGAGTCGGTATTATATATTGAATGAAAAATCCCTTCTCTTAAGTTGGCAGTCGCGCTCCTACCTGACACTTCCGATCTCGAGCGACGCCTTGTACACCTAGAGAGTCTTGATGAGAAACATCGAGATGCCTCTACGACTATCAAGGAAAACAAAATATGTGTCAAGGTCCAGTAAGATAAGTCTGTCTGTCCTCGGTTTTACACTGAGGGTGACTTGGTCCTCTTATATGATCAAGCCAAAGAACCACTAGGGGCAGGAAAGTTTAAACCCATGTGGCACGGTCCTTATATCATGCGACGTGTCTTAGAAAAAGGAGCCTATGAGTTAGAATATTATGAATGGAATATATGGCTGAGTCCAGGAATGAGCTCTACTTGAAACTCTTGAGCCCAAAGATTGGGCGGAACTCTTTGTATACTAATGTAATTTAGTGTATATATCTTTTACCTTTCTTTTCATCTTCAACTTTCTTATCGAGTTTTCCCTTGGTTGGAAAATGTCAACGGAGTCTTTAGTCTACTTAGGATTCACAGACAAATCCAGTCGTCATACATGGAACTTGGCTTTCACCACTTGGGTGGTTTACTCACTCGAGGGTCTACTGGTGTCTTCAGGTGGTGTATGCCTAGAGCCATCAATGAATAATGTGGCCGAATATAGAGTCATTATAAAACTTTTGCGTGATGCTATCTCACATGGTATTCACTATTTATAGGTTCGCCTGGATTCCCAGTTAGTAGTATGTCAGTTGAATGACAATTACCACGTGCGTGACCCTGCTTTACTCTAACGATTCCTACGGGTACGTCTTTTAGAATGACATTTTGATTTTATTACTTATTATCACATTCCTAGGAGTTCTAATTATGTATCCGATGCTTATGATAAATTAGTTTTAGATTAGAATTTGTCACATAACTAAATCAAAGAAAACCATCTCATAAATGTACATATTGTAATATAAATAAAGCCGAAGATCCCTGTTTTATATATATTTCAAAAAATATGATGTTTATAGTACAAAATTGGGGCTAACACCCTCAATACACATATACAACCGATAATAAAAGATCCACGACATCAACACCTGTGACACCAGATGTGTGTCATGATAACAAACTACGAAATTTGTGAGACACCGAAAGAGTCACACCCAAGCTCTGGGCACATCAACCACTTGTCGTTACATGGCCTTTGGAAGATCCTCTACCTAAACCATCAGAATCCTATGAGTCAAATGAGATAGGTTTCCCTGCATGCTTTGAAGGACTCTCTCTGCTTCTCCTCCCACCACCCCATCTCCCTAGTGCCTCTGATGATGTCAGGGAAGCTCGTTCAGCCATCGCGGACCCACATATGCATCACACAAGTGTCTAGTTAGTACTTAAGCATCATCCAAAAATATTTTTGTTTCACTATACAAAAATACAAAAAAATGAAATATTTAAAAACATTTGACATACCTATGTCCTCGTAGGTAGTTGTTGGTGGGAGTGGCATGTCAAGGTCCCCTCTGAAGTCAATCCCTGCATAGGGGTATTCATCCAAATCAATGGCCTGTAGCCTCCACCAGTAGAAGAAATCATCATTGTAGGGTGTGGTCACCCTACCTCCCCCCTGTCGTCTCATTACCTCGGTCCACCATTCCATGGATGGATCGTGAGGTCCTCTCGGAAGAATATCAACTCTAGGTCCCAAACCTAGAACCCGTTCAAAGAAAAAGCTGCATAAGATAGAGGAAAACCCAAAGTTCCTCTTGCCACCCTGTTTGCACTTTGTCAGCTGGCTCTTCATATTAGCCAGTAGTGAGGTACACCAATCATATACTATGGGTATCAAGCACTATACAACATAGAACATGAGCGACCTCGATGCATGGTGCAATGAAGTCGATCATGTGATCCTGGTCAACACGAGGACAACAATCTTGAGGGTGATATTGTTTATCACTCAGATGGGGAGTTGACTCTATGTACTCCTCTATTTTCATACTGCTCCCAGCTCCCCAGGATTTGAGGTTCACCAGCTCACCTTGGTGTGATAACCCAGTCAAAAAGTATATATCCTTGACTTCAATCCTCAATGGTTTCTCATCAAGGTTGAAGCTCTCACTGTCAAGATCCCAATAATCCACAAGCATCTCAAGAAATCTCACTTGGGCCCTCATCCCTTTGAGTGCCCAAAATTTATATAAGCAACATATTTTCAAGGCCATTTGGGCCCACAGATCTCTATCCACAACATCATCTACCTCCCCGTTCTCTCTTTCCCTCCATTCTAGCACCATCCTGCCATAAAAAAGTCAATTTTTGAGTTAGCAACCATAGAAAACATTGATTACGGACTTGTACGCAGTCTGCTGCATTTACAGTCGTGTATAGGGCTGATTACACGTGCCCTATATTTTACATAGGTGCGTATAACCTCATGTATACGTGACCCAATGAATGGTAGCCCGCATACACATAATTACTCAATTTGCGCCCTAATTTACTCAAATTTTGAAACCTAATTTAAAAATCTAATCCACTAAAAATGAAAAGGAGGGGAAGAGGAATTACTTGGTCCAAACGTTTTCTGATTTCATCGCTCGACGCTCCCGCAATCACTAGTTGAAGATCGAAGGTATTTTGGTCCAATTTTCACTATTTGGGTAAAAAGTCAAAATGACATAGTAAGTTTTGGTTTTGTTACTATTTATAACAGTTTTTACCCACTTTCTATAGTTTTGAGTAATTTTTTCTCCTAATGGACTAATATAACAGTGGATTGAATTGTTTTTTTTAGTTTTCTCCAGGGATTCTTGCGGATTTCAATGTTATGCTGACCGTTCATAACCATGGGCAGGTGTTTTTACTACCCAACATATAGGATAGGTATCCATTCCATCATGCACTTTTGCATTGTCCTATAACTGTCACTCATATGCCTTAGGTACGAACCCATTTGTTGTGACACAGAACCTTCCATCTTCTATAAGACGTGTCGTTATCAAGTGGTAGAGACTTACCAAACATGGGTGCCCTAGTTAGATCCTCTACTTCATTTGGTGCCCATGCATATATTTTTTCCATAGGACCGGGAGTCCCTTATAACTAATACATGCCTTTATGTTGAGCCTCATTTCACACTCATAAACAGGTTGCCTTATACCTAGAGGAATCCCAACCGAGTTTAAGTTAAGCTCTTTTCCAACTCGTCTTCAAAAAAGTGAAAATATTTCCGAGTGAACTTGTCTCTTTCACACTTGTAAATTGGATTTGAAAGGATGTCTATTTGGTACAATTTTATCTCTTTTTCACACCAACTAGACTAAAGATCATGAAAAGGAAAAAAATTTGGCGTTAAGTTGTGATTGCATCTCATGCCCTAGCTTGTAGTATTGAGCCTATAGTCGGTTCTCACTTTGAATTATAAGTCGTTTGTCTCAGCAGTTTTGCATCCTCAACCAAGTAGAGCCTCGTTTATATCCTTCGCAATTTGACACCCTATACCCAGGAGGGAACATTCCCCCAAGTGTCCATCTCCTGCATGCATCTCCTTGCATTGAACATAGGTATGCTCCACTCCTGGAACTAGTTTTTCTTACTTGCGACACTCATTTTCTCCTCTGTATCATAGCATTAATTTTTCTATGAAAAAACAAAAAAAAAGACGGGAGGGAAGGGAGTATTATCTTATATTGTCAACATTCGTGTCGCATTTGAATATAGCACAAAGTTATTGAGTCCATTTTTCATCATAATTTTGGGTTTAGCATGGCCTTAGGAAGCTGAGCTCATTACAAAGAGTTTTCTCTACCGATTGGTTACTCTTCCAGTCCCTATGGATAATTTCATTGATTCCTCCTACATCTCATGGTGTCATCATTGATTCTATGCTGTCAGAGTATTCCATATGTCTCATGCTCTTGTTCAAAGGAAGTCTATCAACCTATGTCAGCCATTTCTCAGAACTCTTGACTTTGCATGTCCTCCATACCCTTAGTTTGTCTCAGAATCACATGATATTATAGTCCTATCATGCACCTTGGTCCTACTTTCATCATTGGTAGGTAATCTTGAACCCGACAATCGACATTTCATCATTGGTCATTGACTGGGTGGTTTCCCTTTTGTTTGATGACAAGACATCTATTCACACATTGGGATTCATGCAATGTCTTGGATGCCATTAGCCCTATTGGTGGTTTCCTCACCTTTGTCAGCAGTTTTCCTCATTGGATGCTATTCAGAGGATCTTTTTCGTGTACCGCTTTCACTTGGCACAGACAAAAGATGCATAGGGTCGTTGGTTCATGAACATGTTCTTCGTCCGATTTCTTCCAAATCATGAAGCTCCTAATTTGTTCCTCATGTTTAATGATGAGAGATTCCATATTTCTCTCCTTTCAGCGAGTCTCCTTCCATTGACTTTATCTCATCTAATCTGGAAATGAGACCTACATTATTATGAGTACCTTCAAGCTTACAGTCATTAGTGGTAGGTTCTCTTGCCATCAACAATTGGGAATACATCAATGTCTCCTGAATGATGGATTCTTCAGGTGTTCGACATCGACTCCTTTATTCACACTTGTGAGAATGTACTCAGTGCCTTGATACCTACTTTCATTATTGGTATGATATCTCACGTTTGTTAACAATATACCTCAATGACCGGTAATCAAACGATGTCTCATTGTGTTTGACCTCAAATCCTTTATTCACATGATGTAGACTTTCACCTTTGGCAGATTGTGTAGAAGACTTGAAGACATCAGTATGTGGCCGCAACTTTCCTGAGTTGTTTCTTTCTTTTCATTGGACCGGTACCTATATGACTTCAATAATCATGGGATATCAGATTATACTCCATTGTATACATATATCTTTAGATTGGTTTTGATACTGGTTCTACTGGGCCTTGTTCATGACTATGACAACCTTTGGCATGTAACCACATTTGTATTTGCCTAGTCATGGCCATAGAAAATTGTTTGGTATATTTTCACATGGATCTGTAGTGTAACTCAAATTGGCATCCATGTATGCAAAGTTAGTATGGAATGTAATGAGCAACTAGTTCTTCCATTTTGTTCCCCATCACTCCACTTATGGGTTATTTATAATGTATTTTGGCCATCACAAATACTCGTCTGACCTCACACATTAGGAGGCATCTATTATAGCAATGTTTGCCTCACCTTATGCAATCTTTCACATAAGGACTTTTTACATTTCCCTATGAAGACTTGTCATCCCTTTTTGCAAATCCCACAGATAAAAAATACATTTTTTCCACATGTACGTACCTTTCCTACTATACAACATGCGTATATGCAGGTTGCACCACTACAACACACGTACATCGAGATTTGTGCCCAAAAATTAAAAATGGTGTCGGGCCTCCATGTCACGACATGAGATCTATGATCCTTAGCCTTCCATATACTAGAAATGTTTTGAATCGACCCTTCAGTTCCAATTGAAGGCTATAAATGGGCCAATTCCGAGCTATGGAAAAGAGGAGAAAGAATTCAACTTTGAGAACAAAGTTACTCTGGAGAAATTATTTACTTCATATTGAGTCTGCATCCCTTTGTCCTTTAAGTCTGAACACAGTGTTCAGCCTCCAAGCTCTTCCCTTATTGATTGATTACTTCATTGTATCTCTTATATGAGCTTGCCTTTGGTGGAGGATTGAAGTGGTGGAGGCCCAGATTGAAGGAACTTAGTTTCTTGGTTCCGAACCTTGCCGACACAAATGTCTATAACTTTTTCACTTCTGCTGATCATATATTAATAGAAATAATATTTTCTCATTCAATTGATATCTTGCAAATATTTGAATTATTATTCCATTGGCATATTTTTCATGTTTATTAATGGATTATGCTATTGAATGTGCTAACATCATATGTTATCACCATATGCTTGCTTTGCTTGGTTGTTGAGGACTAGTTGCAGGTATATTGCTTTGGGTCAGGTGCTCAATGGTGGAATTCATCGAACGTCTGGACGAGGTAGGCATTTTATCTTGTCTCACTAGCATATTTGTTTATATAACATAGGAATAGAGTTGATTTATGCAGTCATTTCCATCTGTTGTGGTTTACCCTAGCCATAGAGAGATTTTCCTCGTAACAATTTCATATATCACGTAAACCACAAGTCCACATGATTTTGATGACTCTTCCATATACCCCTCACTCACGCTTGTACATGGTCCCACTCCTCACGATCCTTTTAACTAAGTCTTTCACGTAAACACTTCATTTATTTAATATTATTTCTTAGTAACAATTATCATGCTAAATTTATTTCCCTTAATTTTTGGGAACACCTCCAAATTACATGTAACATTCAAGACCTATTATATGTGGACATGTGGAAGTGACATGGACCTACCTCTGGTGACACATGTATGGATATAGATGACTGGATAGTTAGTTGGAATGATGACTAGGTAATACTATGGAAATCGAAATATGCGTGGTGCACAAGCTACATGGATTTCTATGGCTCTCTCTACCTCATAGAGAAAGAGTATGAAGATTAAATTTCAATATAAATATTTCAATAACACCCCCCCACAATGCATGTGGGATAAATAATTCAAATTTGGAAATACACGGCTCAAAACTCATGAAGACAAGATCAACGGTGGCTGAGTCTCCATCTTCCAGAGCTCATAACTTTTGATCCCGATGTCCATTTTGAGCAAACGATAGCTCTTCCAAAAGGTAAAATGATGAAGAAAACTTTGGAAGTGGTTTCAATGGCTGAAATATCAGTTATCAGGAACAAAAAATTAAATTACATTCATAACTATTTTCATTCTTAAAAACAAATTATTTTCAGAAATTGATTTATTTAAAGAAATTCCTAAGCTTCTAAAGTGGTTCTCTGATGTTGGAACGAATACCAAAGCTCATATTTACTTAAATGATTAATTCAATGCACCAAAATTCCAAACCCTAACCAAAAACCAGTTTCAAGAAGATGAAGATGAGATTACAAAAGAGAAGAACAAACAAATTCAAAAGGTTAGTTGTTGGCTATTGGAGAGTTTCCTACATGGTTCTTTTTGTTGGAAGCTAGTTTTCCTTTCCAAAGATTTGTGAATCAGCTTATGTGACTTTCCCATTTATCTTTCTCTCAACTATAATGTTTCCATCACATTTTCCATGTATGTTTTCCTACAAGAATATTTGGGTCTGGTGAGCTATGTCTCTAAATTCTTCAGTCATTTCAAGACATTTCATGCCTAGAGGAGAAAAATCCCTAGTAAAAATAAAATAAAATAAAATTACAATTTATCTATTTGTTATTGAGATTTTTTATGTTGTCATTCCATTCTTCTTTTTTCAAACATTGTTAGACTTGTCATAATTGGTATATTATTATCTATTTCTCCCATAGAGAACTATTCCAGGGCATAACTCTAATGATTTCTCAGACTTTGATATTTTTGAGTATGAAATTTTTGGAGTGTGCTCATCATAATATTTTCAATTTTAAATGCAATACTCATCTAAAGTTCTTTGATGACCTGTCAATTTTACTCTTTTTTCATATTGCAAAGTCATAGTTGATTATGGGTTCACAACATTTTAAGAGGAAGGAAAATATACGTCGAAATCAAACTCTATACAATATCATTCGATTATATTTATTTATTTTTATTTCCATGAATAAGATGATGTGCTTAATGAATGAATCTGCTAAATGAAAAATTTGTTAGAAGATATTTTGGGGTTTTCTCTTTAGCACTCACCCATTTCATTCATTCACAACCATATAAAGAATCTTCCAATATATCAAGAGAGAAGAACCACCTCTATAAAAACGAGGAGAGTCTTTCTTGTTCCCCACAATATTTTCTCTCAAATGTTGGTCATTTTCCCTTGATAGAAAAAAACAATCAATACCCTCGAGACTATACCTACATATATGTATATATGTATGCATGCATGTATATATATGTATGTGTGTATGCATGTATGTATCTATGTACACACATGCTCACACACATGCTAGAAAAAAATAGATCCTTGCATTAATAGGGAAAAGGAGTGATCACCTGGTGATAACATAGAGGATTTTCTTTCTCATTAATGCATAATAAGTCATTAATAAACCTATGGGACTAATTAATTAATTCACTACTATATGAGCACATCTACGCTTAATAAAAAAAAATAGTATGAAGCCAAGATCTAACAATTGTGGTCCATTATGACTTGCCTATATATCTATTGCAATTAGAGAAAGAAACACAAAAAATATAAAAGGCTCCATCTCATTGCTGGAAGACAGATTTTGCTACTATCCATGACTAGAGATAGCTTGGCTAACTTCATCTACTAAATTCTAGAATTTCATTTGTCTTCCATTATTTTTCCTCCCCCTCTCACTCACCAAATAGGAAATATGATAGAGTTGTTGAATGATGTCCACAATTTTTCCATTAACTCCTCCATAGATTGTATTGGTTTAACAGTGGTATAGGAATCCTACAATTCCATTTGTTTGGTGCACGATTGAGAGTGTGGGTCACTGGAATGAAAATGGGGAAAAATATGGGTTGAGTGCATTGTTTATAGTAGTGGGAAGATTTAGGTGGGAGACTAAATAGGATTGATGTTGGATGTTGTATATATAGGCAAGGAACGTGTCACTTTCCCAAGAGATATGGTTTCAAAGCTACTCCAATACCTCATATCTCACAAAATTATATTAGATCCAATCTATGTTGTGATTGAGGGGACCTGGGATGAATGGCGTCATAGGAGGAAATCACTTGTATGAGTTTAGCTTTGTAATTTTTGGTCCCATGCACACTCTCTTTCATATTTGAAAGATTTATAATTTGTATAAATAAGGGTAGTATTGATTGATACAAAGCATCTAGTTTTTATGGATTTTTTGGTGATCTAGTTTTTCTCCTTATTGGTTACTTGATGAACATGGCTCCATGATTATTATGCTTTCTAATTTGTTATTTGATGAGGTACCTAGGGAAATTACAATTATCCATTATATATTTATCTCATGTGTTTTGAGGATGGCACCAACACCCACCACTCCTAGATAATTATCTTTTTATGCTCTATCAAAATTATATTTGACCCATCCCTACTTGGGGTGGATCCATTATGCCTCCTCCAATTGAAGGGTAGTAGTAGTAGCGATTATTAGAAGGTGGATGCCCAATTATTTTTGAATTGATGTGGATTGGATCATCATACAATTTTTCATCTATATTGGTACTTTATGGGTGGAAAAAATTGAAGGAATCGAATTGCAGGGCCATTTTAGTGGTAGGTCCCAATTTGGAAAATTGGGGTCCATAACCTTCTAGATCCATTTTGAGGCATTAAAAAACTTTTTTTTTGGGTTATAGGGTTTATAACTTATGCACACAACCTCGATGGTGTTCTACACATTGATATATTTCCAACAATGTAAAAATCGCCTCAATCGGAACTCGTATGCAAAAGTTATGTTTCTTGCAAGTTGACCTACCTTGTTAACCACCATGTTATGAGTGGATGCCACTTCAACCCCAATTAATCAAACATGTGGGGTTAGCCATGTGTGGAATTTAAAGAATATTATAGAAGGTCCAAACCTTATCACTAATTGAGGGTTGAGGAATATGAAACCCTAGCCCTATACAACTATCGAGCTACGCTAAATACTGGGCCGCTGGGAGGAGAAGGGGGTTTCATTATTTTGTATTGTACTTGTTCCATACTTGAGAAGAGCATCAAAGGAGTGGGATTTAAGAGAATAAAATAGGTGGGAAGAATATTGTTTAGTATCTAATCAGGCCATAGACTCATAGGAAACTCCATAGTGAGTGCCCCCCTTTCTTTGTAATTGCATTTCTTTACTAAAGGAAAGAGAGAAAAGCATAGGCCTCACCTTCTAGCTAGGTTTTCTCCCATATTGGGTTTCCTAGGATATATATTGTGTTCATTTTTTTGTGTATGGTGTGTTCTTTTGCTCATTTATTTCATTTTTGCATTCAGTTATTTTCATAAATTCAAGCAAAACTAGTAATTAATTAATTTGGGATCTAAGGAAAATTGTTTGCATGGTATAAGATGTCAAAATATTATAAGAAATGTTATGAAAAAATGTTCTAGTGGAATATCCATGGAAGTTTATAGATCATGTTGGTATAAGAGAAATTTTCTTTGGGGTATTTGTGGAAAGTTGTGGGATCCAATAATTTCCTTAAGAAGAAAGTCGCAGAACCCTAGCCATGGAAGATGAGTATGTTCACAAAAAAACTAGGGATCCACCAAAAGAGAGATGTGTGAGGTTGGAAGAGAAATTTGTTGATATCTCTGACAATATGAACCTCCTTACGGTGGCTCTAGAAAATTATCTTGGACCATTCGGGGAGGTTGGAGGCTCTAACTAAGAGATTGGATTAGAGGGGAAATTGAGAGATAATGAAGACCTAAAAACTGAGTGGAGGAAAGATCCCAAGAAAGAGAAACTGATTTCTAGTGCCATTACTCCTTCACAGTCCTTGTTTCAAATATAAGAGAAAGTGGATATCAAGCCATACCAAGTTGAAATCAAAATCATTGGTTGCAATAGTCAGAGGTCTATTTCAATATCCACCATATAGAAGAAGATAAATATATTTTGTTTTCCAGAGTAAAATTAGAGGGCCATGCATTAACCTAGTGGGAAAGTCACATGGAGACACCTAGGATGGAGGGAAATTAGCCAGTAACAAAGTGGGAGGATTTCAAAATCCTCATTAAGTCCCATTTCTACCCAATTGGGCATGTAGAGGACCAATGGATCCGTTGGCATTACTTCAGGAAAAGGTAGGGGGAGAGTGTGCAAGAGTACACCAAAAAATTTAGAAACATGGCTATCATGATAGGTATCTCACCCAAGAACCTAGATGTACTCCTCAATTATATAGGGGGTCTACATAGTCATTTGCAAAATCAAGTGATGCTCTTCAATCCTAGGAAAATTGATGAGGCATATGTGCAAGAACAATATATGGAAAATATAGGCCACAATAAAGGATAGCCAATAGGTTCCAAATAGAAAGAGAACCAAGACACTTGGAAGGAGGGGAAGAAGAAGTGGAAACAGAAAGAAAATAAGATCATATCCACTACACATCAATTCAAGGATCTAAATAACCACTGTAACCATTGTAATATCGATGGCCACACTGACGAAAAGTGTAGGAAACTAAATCCAAAGATGAACCCTAAGAACCATAAGAAGGATTCCAAGAAGAAGAACCTTCTAGCCATGGATTCAAGAAATTAGGTAGAGAGAAACTCAAATGTGGATGAGATATTTCCAATACTTCAGTGTAGAAGGAGGTGAATTTGAATATCCTTCATCATAAGGAAGAGAAGGAGATGATTGTTAGGGACCTAACCTCCCTAACCGCTAACGTAGGTAGAATAATATATTTTCCATGTAATAAAGGTCGACATTAGTAAATAAGGCCTATTTAGTAATGTGAACAAGTCTAATGTAAGAATACTAATAGAAGCTTCCACTTATAGAAATATATTCCTTCTAGAATGTTCTTTAGAAGATATAATTAATACAAATAGGAGTATAAGGCATGATAAAGATTTGTCTTAATAATTATTGTAATAGAGCACTGCTATGCTGGAGGTTTTCCCCTCGAAGAGGCAAGTGAACTTGGATTTCTATCAATAAAGGTATCATTTTTGGTGTTGATGTTCTCTCTATTTTATTGTTCCACTAGTATTTATCATAATATTTTTGTTTCTGCTTTATAAAATACATCTAGTACCTTAAAAGTGGTATCATAGCACTTTCCTCTATAGAATTTATGGGGATTTTTTTTCTAAAGTAGAGATGTGTACTTCTGATGTCTTTAAAGCACAAATATCTATTGTTCAGTGGAAAAACTACGGTTGGGGACGACTACACACAGGAAATAAAGACAGTTTCACGGGTTACTCGAACAAACATTTCACCTAGTTGGAAACCTTTTTGACCCTTGTTAGTACCCCTTCGAGTAGTACCCCATAAGACATAATATGTACATGAAAATTACTCTAACATACTGTCAAGTATATAGGGAGTCCCCTAGGTCTCCTGAAACGATCTCTAGATCAACCAATTGGTCACCTGACTGCTATAGTGAAACTGAGAACAACACTCAGAAATATACTCTCTAGTACCTGGGTAATTGGGTAGTACGACTAAGGGTATGGTCAAGCCTCCTTAGTTGGTACCATGAGATATTGAGATGAGTACTATCATTCAACCCCACAAATATATGAGAGAGCTATAACATAGGGAAAAATATTTTCTATAGGAAATCTTAAAACCCTAACCCTTGGGAACATAACAAAACAAAAAATAAATAGAAGGGAAATTTTTATCCGCAATCCTACCTCTTGCATCCTAGTTGTGAAATTCCTACACATTTTTCCTCGCTAACAATTTGGGCATTTCATCACTAAAATATTCTTCACGTCAGAGTATAACTCTACAAGAGTATAACGGTCGTTCTAGCACCCTTATTCGATACCTATCCCATTGGATTCCTCTCTTTTCCCTGATTTTAGTGGTACCTATCACTTTTAAGCCTTTCTTTTCCATGGACCCACCCACCCTTCCCGGTACCCTTATTTTCCACCTCTCCCTTTGGATTCCTCTCTTTTCCTTATCTGCCATGATACCCCTCATATATAACCATTTTTTCTATGCGGAACCAACTGCTCACTTTCTGCTTCTCCCCAAATGGATATCACACTGTTGATGGGCAGGACTGACCACTCGTCAACTAAGAGGAAACAACCCAGTCTGAGGTCCTTAGAATAGAACCCAAACCATTTGGAATGGTTGTGCCTGATGGGTTTAATGGCTAAGTTAGATAACACGGGAATCTCCTCTATAAAGAAGGAGATAATGAAAGGTTTTCCGAAGAGTGCTAACTACTAACTAACAAATCCCTATTATTGACAATAATTATTAAAACAAATCATTAACTACTTTAGACAAAAAAATAATTTTTTTACAAATAATACAAAAATTACAAGATTTCTAGAATCTTGTTAAATGAAGATTTTCAAGAAATTTTAGAGCTAAACCTGAAACAAAAAAGAGTACAAAAGTAAACTAATATGTAAACAAACATATTATAATCAAACCAAAATAAATAGAAACATGCAATTTTAAGTGCAAATAAGTGAGGCAAGCTCAAATGGTCACAACATTTTGGTCAAACCTGATAATAAATGACGTACATTTAAAATTGACCATAATATCACACCAAAAATATAGCTAAAGAAACACACACAAATATCTTGGCCAAGAGGGTGGATTAGGTTTAGTAATTGAATTTTCTTTCACATTGGTATAACTTTTGTTATCTACAGGAAAGAAACATCTATGTGATAAACAACATTAAATGAAAATTTTAAAGAAGTTTGTTGAAACAAAGTCGAACAAATTTCAGTAATTTTTTATTAATGCGAAAGGGAAACAATCACAATATCAACTCTTGAGTGAAACAAATTAATATGAGTTTCACTAGATGAAAGAAATTTCACATAATGAAATTGATCAAACATATGAAAACTATAATTAATTAAAATCAATTCAACTAACACATGTATTTTTCCATTTTCATTCAAAATTGATATAAGTCAAAATAATGAATGGAATGTTGATTAATTGGGTTGGTTGTCATTGATTTCATCCCTTGAAGCAAGTCCGGTAGCAAATTTTGGTAGCCCCAACTATATGGTTAAGGGACTTCCATTTGATTGATGTATCATGGTATGGAATTTAATATATTTGCAGGTAAGACTATTCTATACGGATAGCACATGTCATGCCATTTCTGGTGATATGTGGAAAACCACATAACTCCTCACAGTTAGATAGTTATGGCCTTATGAAGTTGGAGAACCCTCATGATTTATCTAGAAGGTCAAATAAGTCAAAATTATTCTAGAAGCTCCTAGAAGAAGTTGACTATTCAAGTGAGTGAAACTAGGAGTTAATCATGGGTTAAGTTGTTGCAATAAGAAAATAATTAAAAATAAATTAGTTTCAACTAGAAGTGGAGAATTTACTATTTATAGCAAAGTGGGTTATCCCTAAAAGAATGAAATCGGATTAAGTTGGTTAGAAGGTAACCCCTTGAGAAAGCTACATGGAAGTATAAATAAGAGAGAAAGACTCTCCTATTAGCACCTATTGAACACATTGAATATATATTATTGTGTAAGATTTATTGCAGATACTCATTGATACATTTTAAGTTGCACAATTCTGAGGTATCACGAAGAGTTGACGGTGAAAGTTTCAGAATTACAAAAGATATTGAAAAAACCCTAGTTTTTGAAGTGTACGCGGGCTACAGTGGAGCATGGTGCATATGTACGCCGACTAGAAGTATAATAGGGAACATACATGAGGAAAAATCCCTATAAAATTGAGATTATGAAGATTCCAGGTCTCTAGATCCTGAAAGCAAGCTCCTAAGAAGGTCTACAATGATCAGGTACATTAGATCTATCTACTGGTTCAAAATGTATGTCGTATTTCTATGAGTAATTGGATTTTATTGTCTAAATGAGAAATGGTTATGAGGGTTTGAGGATTTTCCCTAGAAATATTAGTGGTTGCATGGGAATTTCTATATAAGTCATATATACAGAAATATAGTGCTGGTATAATCAATATTTATCTTTGATACATCTTATTAATGTGAGACACATCTTGTATTTCTTGGCATATGGTTAAGGGTTTTTGTGGTACATAGTTGAGAGGTTGTACTTGTGAAGTGGTTGATGTATTGAGAGGTTGTATATCTGAAAATGTTTGATGTCTAGTCCATGTGAGGTTCATTATACTTGTTCTTGATTATACTTGTATGAAACATGACCATAGATATATAGATACATTTGGTTAAGGGATATGTATGAGGATTTATGCATAGGGCACAACTAAATGTTACAAACAGTGACAGGTTGCAGGTTGAGTTGACAAGAGGAAACATACACAAGCTGTGGTACAGATAGGTCGTGTACATATGAGGGATGAAGTATAGATAGGGTACGCACATACACATGATGCAAAAAAGATAGGTCACATATCTCTTGTTTTTCGTTGGTACAAGATCAATACATGTACAGGTTGATTACATGGCAGTGGTACAGATTGGCTACAGGTCAGTGGTACAGGTTGGTATAGGTTTATAGTGGTATATCTCACAGTAATAGTGTGGCAGTGGTTTCTTCATTTTACACTTATATTTCAAGCGGGACAGGGCAAGGATAGGTGGTTGTAGCCACCTTTTGGTTGTAACCGCAGAACATAAGGGGTTGTAGCCTCCTTCTAGTTGTATCCAGATAATTGGGGAGTTGTAGCTTCCCTCAGGTTGTAGCCTGAAATTATAGGGGGTCGGAGCCTCCTTCCAGTTGTAGTTGGAGAAAAAAGGAAGTTTTTGCTTCCAATGAATGTAATTATTAAAGACGTATAAGAAAAAGCATTCCATGGTTTTCTCCCGCATTGGGATTCCACGTAAAAATGTTGGTGTACTGCGTATGTGTATGATTGTTCATTGTTCATGGTTTATTTACTCTGCAATTATTGGATGATAATGCTATATTTATCTTAAAGATAATAACACTTGCATACTGTGGTTAAAAATGACTATATTTCTCTATTACTAATTCA
>ML788023.1:0-23896 GCA_009831015.1 Picea engelmannii | reverse complement strand
CTCAATAATCCAACAAATGGTATCAGAGAAGTTCCTTTAGAAATTATTTTAACCATTGAAAGGTAGATCATGGAGAGCAACAATATGTATAAAAATGGAATACCAGAGTTTGATGGACATAACTATGTATTCTGGAGAAGAAGGATGAAAACATATGTACATGCATAGGGATTTGAGGTTTGGAAATCAATTGTAGATGGATACAAAGAACCAACAGTTCTGTCAACAGAAAGAAGCCCAGTCTAAATAATTCAAAATCCACAAATTCACTTATGAATGGTCTTTGTGATTCAGTATATTCCAAAGTTATTCATTGTAGCTCCACTAAAGAGATTTGGGACAAACTTCAAAATATTTATGAAGGAGATGAAAAATTCAAGGCATCAAAGCTTCAAACTTACAGAGGTCAAGTCGAACAATGAAAGATGAAGGAAGAAGAGGATATTGGAGCTTACTTCTTACGAGTTGACGAAACAATGAATGTAATCATAGGATTGGGAGAATATGTTGATGAATCTATAATTCTTGAAAATGTGCTAAGATCTCTTCCAATGAGATTTGATCATAAGATATTAGCACTAGAAGAAAGAGTAGATATTGACTCAATAAGCATAGATGAACTACATGGAATCTTTACAGCCTATGAAATGAGAAATGAATAGGAAAATCTAGGTATAAAAGAAGCAACATTCAAAGAATCCAAGAAGTCAAAGAAAAATGAAAAATAATGTAGCAACAATATTGACATCTCAGAAGACGATGAAGAAGTGGAAATCTTTTTCAGAAGACTGAAAAAGGGAACCGAAGACAAATATAAAGGTAAGCTTCCATTGATTTTTTTTAATTGCGATGGTATTGGTAATTTTGATAACAAATGTCCTCACAAGAAAAAGAAAAGAAATGAAGAAGATGATTCAAATAACAAACAACCATATAAAGGAAAAAGAACCAAAAATAAAGTCTTCAAGAAAAGATTTTGCACCAAAAAAGACGACTCTTCATCAGACGAAGATGATGTCAATGAAAGTGAGACAAAAAGAGTTATATTCATGGAAATAGAAGACTCCGATAAAGAAGAAACCAAAGAGGAATATGAAGAGGAAGAATTTGATTACAGAGAGGAATTGTTGAGTGTTATAGAAGTTATAAAAAGAGAAAACAAGAAAACAAGAAGCTCCAGGAAGAACTAGACAATAAATAAGACACTCAGAATTCAAACTCTGAAGAACTAGAGAAGGTGATCACTGAATTAAAGGTTCAAATAGAATAAGACAAAAGAATTGAAGAAGCAGTCAAAGAACAACTGGAAGAAAATGATAGGATCAATGGAAATTTGGCAGCAGAGGTTTTCACATTGAGAAAAGACCTTCAACAAAAAAACATGCAGAACAACTCAAAGGTTTTGGATAATATTATCAACAGTCAAAGGCTACATCATGAGAAATCTGGACTAGGATACAATAAGACAAAAAGAGGTTCAAGATCCAAAACCACAGATAAAGAAACACAACCAAGAAGATATGCAAAAACAGTTAGAGGAGACAAGAATTTTTACAGGGGAGATCATAGGGACACTCCTCCACCTAGAAGAGTCAGATTTCAAAATAAGCAACAATCAGAAACAAGAAGGCCTTAGGAAGAAGAAGGATTCATAAGAGTAAATTCTTTCAAAATATCTTCAACTCCTAGGTATCAAACTATCTTTTTTGGTTTATGTTATGGATGTAATAATTTTTGACATAAAGTTGTAAATTGCAGATCTAATAATAGGAACAAAAACAACTTTGAAAGTCATGTAAAAAATGGTTATCCAAAAATTATTAGTGAAACATAGATAAGAAGATACAACAAGTTTGAATCATTGAGCATTGAAGTGGAATGCTAAAAGTGCAACAAATTTGGACTATTGGCCAAAGATTTTAGAATGACAGTCCCTCCTAGAGAATCACAACAGAATAACAACAATCACATACATGAATGTCAATAGAGAATATGGATAAGGAAGCAGGATAAGTTTAAAAATGAAGAATGCACACTCACTCTACAAGATAAACACAAGAAACGTGGTTGGTATGTTGACAATGGCTTCTAAAAACACATGACAGGTAATGAAGACAAGTTTTTTACATTTAGAAAGGAAAGAGATGGATCAGTCTCCTTTGGAAATGATGAATCAACTAGAATCATTGGAAAGGGCATAGTCAGAATTGGAAACAAGAATACCAAGGAATAAAGTGTTATACTAGTGGAAGATATGAAACATAATATTCTAAGTGTAAGTCAAATGTGTGACCAAGGTCATAAACTTACATTCGATTCACATAAGTGAGAGATAAGAAAAGCAGGATTAGGATAATTGATTGCAACAACTGAAAGAAATTCAAGCAACATATATGTATTAAGTGAAATTGGAAATGAAAAATGTTGTTTAGGAAAGGAATATGAAGTTTTTCTATGGCACAAAACAATGGGTCAAATAACTTCGATAACCTCATCAATGTCAGCAAAAAGGAATCAGTCAGAGAAATTCCCCAGATCACGAAGCCAACCAACACATTATACAAGCAATATCAATGAGGAAAGCAAACAAATACTAGGTTCAAATCAAAGGAATACTCAATGACAAGACCACTGGAAATTGTGCATACTGATCTAGTTGGAACAACTAGAACAAAGGGTTTAAAAGGTGAGAAATACTTTATGTTATTGGTTGATGATTATACAAGAATGATCGTAGTTTGTTTTCTTAGGAATAATTCAGAAGTATTTGAAAACTTCAAGGTATACAAGGAAATGGTTGAAAATGAAATGGTTCAAAAATCAAATGTTTGAGATATGATAATGGAGGAGAGTTTACTTCAAAGGAATTTATGGATTTCTGTAGAAAGAATAGAATAAAAAGACAATTCTCCATTTCTAGGACACCTCAACAGAATGGGGTCATCGAAAGAAAGAACATGACAGTATAGGAAATGGATCGAACAATGTTAATGGATTCTAAGTTGACAAAATTTATTTGGACACATGCAGTGCATACAACAGTTCACATTCAAAACAAAGTAATGCCCAAGAATAATAGTGACAAAAATCCCTATGAGCTATGGAAAGTAATACCAACAAATGTGAAGCACTTCATAGTGTTCAGAAGAAAATGCTACATCAAAAGAGAAAATGGAAGAATGGGAAAGTTTGACTCTCGTGTGAATAAAGGTGTACTTGTTGGTTACTCAAGTACAAGGAAATGATAAACGTGTTACAATCTAAGGCTCAACAAAGTTTTGGAAAGAATCAATAACACAGTTGAAGAAACAAGTGGACGAAAATTAAAGGAAGAAGAAAAGGAATCAGTGGAACATGTTTACTAAGAAAAAACAAAGGATGAAGAAATTGCAGAAGGGGAAGATGAAGAAGATCATATAGAATTAGAAGAGAAAGTTCAACAAGTGCCTCCAAAGACACCTATCAAACGAGTATAGAAGAATCATCCTTCATATCAGATTATCGAGAACAAGGATGCAGGAGTTGAGATTAGAAGAAGAATTCATTCACCAGAACAACTGCACCTAGCACTCTTATCTACGATTGAACCAAACAATTTTGAAGAGGCCAGTAAGGATGAATTCTGGTTAAAGGTCATGGATGAAGAATTGGATCAGATAGAGAAAAATGAAACTTGGGAATTGGTTCCAAGACCAAGGTACAAGAATGTGATCGACACAAAGTGGGTCTTTAGAAATAAATTGAATGAATATGGATATGTTACTGAGAATAAAGATAGATTGGTATGTAAAGGATACACACAGGTTGAAGGTATCGAATTTGAAGATATTTTTTTCCCTAGTTTCCAGAATGGAAGCAATCAAATTGATACTAGCCTATGCATGTTCAAAGAATATTAAAGTGTATTAGATGGACGTAAAATCAAATTTTTTGAATGGGGAACTAGAAGAAGAATTCTACATTGAGCAACCAGAATGATTTCAGTTGTCAAAGAATGAATATTATGTTTGCAGATTAAAGAAGACCTTGTATGGTCTTAAACAGGCCCCCAGAGCATGGTATTCTAGAGTAGACAGATACTTACAACAACAAGAGTTTAGAAAAGGAAATGCAGACATCAACCTCTACATCAAGCTAACTCAAGATAGCATTTAATTAATTGAAGTTTATGTTGATGATATTATTTTTGGAAGTGATGATGATAGGTTAAGCCATAAATTTGCAAAGGATATGCAAAATTAATTTGAAATGTCATTACTCGGAGAACTATCCTTCTATCTGGGTCTTCATATATGTCAAAGAAACCAAGGAATTTTTATTTCTCAAACTAAGTATATCAGAGAAATGATAAAGAGGTTCAGAATGGAAGACTGCAAACCAATTAACACTCCTATGCAAACCAATTGCAACTTGAGCAAAGATGATGATTCAAAGTCTACAAATCAGAGGTAGTACAGGTCAATGATTGGAATCTTACTTTATGTGACAGTATCCAGACCAGATGTAATGCATGCAGTTGGACAAGTGGCACGATTTCAAGAAACACCAAAGGAATCACATGTTCTAGCTGTAAAGAGGATTTTCAGATATCTCAATGGCACAAAAGAGTTTAGACTATGGTATCCAAAAGGAAAGGATCTATAACTTATTTCCTACACAAATGCATATTGGGAAGGTTGCATTCATGACTGACGAAACACCTGTGGAGCGACATTCTACTTGGGTGAGTGTTTGGTATCTTGTCTAAGAAAGAAACAATCATCAATATCATTATCTACAGCCGAAGTAGAGTATATTGCAACAACTTCTTGTTGTACACGGGTTCTATGGACGAAACAAACTTTGATAGATATATAGGTTGAGTATGATGAGCCCCTTCCTATATATTGTGATAATAAAAGTGATATCAGTATCTCAAAGAATAAAGTGATGCACTCCAAGATGAAATACATTCCTATCAAGTATCACTTTCTATGGGAACAGGTTGCAGAGAAGAATATCAAAGCTTAATATGTGGGAACAAAGGAACGGGTTGCAGATATCTTCACAAAACCGCTTCCAAGGGAATATTTTGTGTATCTTTGCCAGAGACTCATAGTAATTTCTACTCCAAAATGGATTCTTTTGAATGATTATCTTATATGTCTTAGATTAACACGAGGAAACAACATACATAGCACAATTTAGGTTGGGGGAGTAGGTTCAGAAAAAATTCAGTCAGGGGGAGAAAACCCAAGGACAATTCAGTTAGGGGGAGAAGCCCCAGCGTGAAGTTACCTTTTCCATTGATGTCATAGGGGGAGAGATTCACCAGATGCAGAACAAAGAGTTAGATGCTTGGAGAGAGAGCACAAAGGCATGTTTCCAAGGGGGTCGATGGTCAGAGGGGGAGCATAAGAGATATGGATTTAGTATTTCATCAAAGTGTTTCCATCAATGCCAAAGGGGGAGATTGTTGATTAATTGGGTTGGTTGTCATTGATTTCAAGCCTTGAAGCAAGTCTGGTAGAAAATTATGGTATCCCCAACAATATGGTTAAGGGAATTCAATTTGATTGATGTATAATGGTATGAATTTTAATATATTTTCAAGTAAGACTATTCTATATGAATGGCACATGTCATGACATTTCCAGTGATATGTGGAACACCACATAAATCCTCAAGGTTAGATAGTTGTGTCCTTGTGAAGCTGGAGAACCCTCATGAGTTATCTAGAAGGTCAAAGAAGTCAAAATTATTCTAGAAGCTCCTAGAAGAAGTTGACTAGTCAAGTGAATGAAACTAGGAGTTAATCATGGGTTAAGTTTTTGCAATGAGACAATAATTAAAAATAAATTAGTTACAACTAGAAGTGGAGAATTTACTATTTCTAGCAAAGTGGGTTAGAAGTGGACAAGTGGTTAGAAGTGGGTTATCCCTATGATCCATATTTTATGAGCAGAATGAAATGACTACAGATTATCAAGAGGAGTTTAACACAAAATAACAGAGATACAATAAAATTGGCTTTATATTCAATAAGGAAATAAGTTGAAACTGTAAAATGCAGTGGAAACAAGCTTGCTGGAATGGTGGTGACTTATCTCTGAGAAGAGATGTGACGGCTGTGCTCATTCACAAGAAGGTCATTACAATGAGGCTCTGAAGGCCTTTTTTTACAATAAATAGGAATGCCAAAAATTCTAGACATCCAAAAACCTAACCCTAGGAGATGAAGCACCAAAAGTAATGTAGGCCCTCGTCTGGGTAAGTTAGTACATCAATTTCTCAGGGTCGTAACTTTTGCATACAATCTCTGTTTTAGGTGTATGATAGCCCGTTGGAAAGGTATCATCAAGGAGATTCATTTTGGGGGATCAATTATTCCTTTGGATATTATTGATAAGATCAATCCTGAAAAAACTTCATTTAGGCCCTCAAAATGGCCTCGGAAGTTAAAACTGCTAAAAATAGTAAATTGCCAAAAAAATGTTTTTAGCCAGTTGGAAAAGGTGGGGGGCCACCGATATCCACATGGATAAATCCTCCCTCCTTAGGAAGAAATGGTATCTATTTTTTTGAGTTCCTCCATCAGATGAGGAAATTTCTGCTGAATTTGGCCCTGGGTGAGTCACTTGCCTTGGTACAAGAGCTGCCATGCTTTGACGACTCGATAAATTTGGATCCTTTGTTGTCAAGTTCCCTTGATATGTGTGTCCAAAATCTGATTACTCGATGCCTCTTCTATGCAGTCGGGGTTGATATCTATTGGTTTCAGTTATTCTTCTATGTCTGAGGTGTCCAATAATGGTGGGAAATAAGGGAGAAGGAGATCCACATTGAACACTGGGTGCAGGCCAAGGAAAGAAGGAATGTTGAGATCAAAAGCATTATCCCCCATGGCCTTAGTGATGGTGTACGACCCATAATGGAGTGGGAGAATCTTCCTATGGGGTCTTGTAAGGAATTCTTTCTGCAAGTGCAACCAAACTTTGTTTTCCACCTGAAACTTATGTGGCACCCGATGTTGATCATGGCGTTGCTTGTACTTGTCATTAGACTTTTGTAGGATATCTTGAACCTATTGGCAGATGTGCTAGATCCTCTCAATGAACTGGGTGGCTTTGTCAGCTGCAGTTGGAGTAGGAGATGAGTCAGTCAAGGTAATCGCAAGGGGAAGTGCAACATCTATGGGACCCAATGGTTGGAATCCCAACCCCACCTGAAAGGGGCTATGGTTGGTTGAGCTATGAAGGGATTGGTTGTATCTATGTTGGACATAGGGAATGATCTCATCCCATGTGCAAGGGTGATTTTAATTATACATGAGAAGGATATGCACAATCATTTGATTTACGACCTCGATTTGGCCATCTATCTGGGGGTGGAAGGCTGTGGATTTGGTGAGCTTGGTGTCCAGCAGTGACCAGAGGCTCGACTAGAATATGCTAAGAAATCGACTGTCTTGATTTGAGACAATGGTTTGTGAAATTCCAAAATGTACCTAGACTCGTTCAAAGAATAGCTTGGCAGTGGCCTCTGTTGTGATGTTCTTCTTGCAGGAAACCAAAATCACCATCTTAGAAAAGAGATCAACAACCAAAAAAACATAGTCATTTCCCCGCTTGGTGGATGGGAGGCCTGACATGTAGTCCATTGAGATGGATTCCCATGACCTGTCAGGAGTAGGAAGAGGGGTGTACAGGCCTTGTTTCTTAGTGGTTGGTTTGGAAATAGCGCAGGCAGTGCAAGACCTGATACACTTGTTGACCTCCTGTCAAAGTTTTGGCTAGTAGAAATGTTTTTGGAGCATTGCCACTGTCTTTTCGATGCCGAAGCGTCCTGCCACCTGACTGTAGTGGGCTTCCCAGATCAGCTTCGCTGTCTCACTTGATGGAACAAAGATATGGCCCAGACGACACAACA
Organism: Picea engelmannii; assembly: GCA_009831015.1. Classification (NCBI taxonomy): domain Eukaryota; kingdom Viridiplantae; phylum Streptophyta; class Pinopsida; order Pinales; family Pinaceae; genus Picea; species Picea engelmannii. Next base: position 15,988 of record ML788023.1, on the reverse strand, counting down.
ACCCATCCTGAAGATGGAAATTATCGACAACTGCGTTTGCACCCAACATTTGGTAGGTGGTGGCGAAGTCTGGGTCTGTCTCATAGAGTTGGGTCCATCCAGAGGTCTCATGGATGCAAGAGTATAGCACCATGGTGAGTGTCACGACTAGCGGTCTGCTGAGGAAATCAACAACGCGATTGGTGCTTCTTGTTTTATATTTGATGTTGAGGTGGAATTGTTGTAAGTATGTGGACCACTTTTGATGGTGATCATTCTACAATTTTCCTTGTGTCTGCATGAACTGCAGTGGCTTATGATCAGTGTGGATGACTGTCTCCTTCCCAAGAATGTAATGTCTCTACTAGAGGCAGGCTTGAACAATGGAGTAAATTTATTTGTCGTAAGTAGGGTACTTACGAATTAAATATGAAAGTGTTTCACTCTAATAGGCCACGGGGTGGCCTTGTTGAGTGAGAACGACACCCACCGCATAGTTTGAAGCATCTGTCTCGATCTCAAAGGGATGTTGCAGGTCTCGTAGTGAAAGTATTGGGGTTGAGCATAAGCGTTTCTTCAAATCATCGAACGCTTGTTGTTGTTACCAACCCCATGCAAATTTTTCTTTACCACCACCCCTGGTTATTTGGTCGAGGGCCCATGCAATATGGGAGAATCCCAACACGAACCTACGGTAGAAATTGGCAAGGCCCAAGAAGCTTTGAAGCTCAGTGAGTGTGGTTGGGGCTGGCCAGTCATGGATGACTTGGATATTGGCTAGATCCACTTGTACACCATGTTGATGAATGAAGTAGCCGAAGTAATGGACCATGTCCATGCTGAAGGAGCATTTTTCCAAGTTGGCATTTAGTTTTTGCTGCCGCAGGGTGTGAAAAACCTGCTAAATATGCTGCAAGTGTTCAGACCAAGTCTTGTTGTAAATGAGAATGTCATCCAGATACACCACTACAAAATTATTGGTGAATGGTTGTAGGATATCGTCCATCATCCTCATGAAAGTAGCTGGAGCATTTTTCAAACCAAAGGGCATGACCAACCATTCAAAAAGGCCTTCCTTTGACTTGAAGGCAGTTTTCCGTACATCTGTCTATTCTATCCAAACATGGTGGTATCCAAAATTCAGATCAATCTTAATGAAGCATTTCCCCCCCGTGAGTTTATCAAGGAGGTCGTTGATTCAGGGAATCGGGTACCGGTTTCTGACTATGATTTTATTCATAGCTTGGTAATCAATGCAAAGTCGCCAGGTTCCATCATTATTCTGTACCATCACAATTGGGCTTCCACAAGGTGATGAGCTGGGACAGATGTGCCCCTTGTGGAGGAGTTCTTAGATCTTTCTCTTGATATCCTCATTCTCTAACAGAGAGTGGTGATAGACTGGCCCATTGGGTAGCGGTGCGTTGGGGCTCATATATATGGGGTGATTGACCTGGCAGTGTAGAGGTACCCTGATAGGTGAGAAGAAGATATCTGAGTATTCTTCCATGACCTTATCTACTTGCTTCTGCTATGTGGAGAGGTCGGCCGAAGAGACCTTATATGTGGCTGTGATATTTCACTTATTCTGAGAGAGAATCATGATGAAGACAAACTTCCCCATCTGAGAGATGACCTTCCTGCATTTCTTAGTAGAGATCAAGGAAATAACACTAGGTGGAACTTCCTTGGGTATCCTGTACAATTTCCTGTTCAAAGTAATAATAACACTACGAGGCCTAGACTCATATACAACATGACGTTTCCATAAATAAGGTTGGCCCAAAATAACATCACAAACTTTGAGAGGAGAAACATCACACAATACCTCGTCTTTGAAGGGATTGATGTCGTACGATAGTTGTCACTATTGGCTGACACGGAGATCACTTCCTTGATGGAGCCATCCAATGGTGTAAGGTTGTGGGTGCAGGGTTGTCGGCAGGGCCAACCGCTTGACGACCTCTGCTGAGATGAGGCTCTTCTGGCCATTGCTATCAATGATGAAGTGTAATGGGGTGCCTTTTACCCACATCTGTGAATGGAAGAGGTGTTCTCCTTCTTCTGGCTCGTCTGGTTCACCAGGTTGGAGCTTGGTGGTAGCAACGGTGGCACTGGGTTCTGTGTCAATGATCTGTCTTCCCCTTTCTGGTTCTGGCTCAGAGTCAGAACCCGCATCTGATTCAGAGGCTTTCACTTCAGCCACCAACGACTGCTTTGAGTGGCAGTCAACAATGTTATGCCAAGGGCTCTTATGGAAGTCGCACCACTTCCCAGTATCTCTCTTTGTCTTTTCGATGTCCTTCTTTTCTTGCAGCTTGGACTGGTTGTACTAATATTGTCCATATTTGTATTGTCCTTTGTTCTTTGGGTTGGGGCCGCCCTTTCCTGGATTTTGTTGTGAGGGGTTCCCAGGCCCAAATTGTCGCGTCTTTTGTTTGAGCTTTTTCTCAATTTTGACGACATATTGGTAGGCTGCGCCCAAGGATGAGATGTCCAGAAATTCCATTTCAGTATGGATGTATCTATGTAGAGTGTCGCAATATTTGAGCAACAGATGTCTCTCTGAATCTTTGATACCCAGCTTGGTGCGCAAGGTATGGAAGATATTTGTGAAATTTGGCACTGTTTGGTATCTTTCTTGTCGCAGTGTGGTCCATTTGGTATACAAGTCGTCATAACTTCCATCGGGGTAGTATTGTTCCTTAATAACATCCATGAAGGATTCCCAGGTGGTCATGACTGTAAATAATGAGGGTTCCTCTATTTCCTTTTTCTCACAGAAAGTTTCCCACCAATCTTTGACATGGGGAACGACTTTGAGGAGTGCAAAAGTAATATTTTCTCTATTTGAAAAGTTATGGAAAGAAAAATACCCTTATAGTAGATTCAACGAATTGTCTACAACATCTGCATCTATCCGACCTTCAAATATAGGAATACGAAAGTTTATTTGTACCTTGAAGGGGGCGACGCCTCTGCTCAAAGAAAATGTGTCGCCTGTTGGTAGCCGCCGAAGGATTTGCGCGAAACTATGCATCATCTCATTCCTTTGTTGCGTGAGGGATTCCTCAATCAGTAGTTTGAAAGGATCTCTTGTCCCATCATATTTATTTTCTCCTTCCATCAGAGGTCGCTTGGGCGTGCGAGAGATTTTTTCCTCAAGAGAAACAAGCTCGAGACCCAACTCTTTGTACTCCGACCTCGTTGGGGACATGCATTAAGACGACAAGTAGAAGATCGCTCTGATACCACTTATCCAGATTTTATGAGCATAATGAAATGAATACAGATTATTAACAGGTGCTTAACACAAAATAACAGATATACAATAAAACTAGTTTTCTATTCAATAAGGAAATAAGCTGAAACTGTAAAATGCAATGGAAACAAGCTTGCTGGAATGGTGGTGGCTTATCTCTAAGAAGAGATGTGACGGTTGCGCCCATTCACAAGAAGATCATTACAATGAGGATCTGAAGGAATATTTTTACAATAAATAGGAATGCCAAAAAACCTAAGCATCCAAAAACCTAACCCTATGAGATGAAGCACCAAAAGTCATGTGGGCCCCGTCTGGGTAAGTTAGTACATCAACTTCTCGGAGTCGTAAATTTTGTGTACGATCTTTGTTTTAGGTGTATGATATCCCATTGGAAAGGTATCATAAAGGAGATTCATTTTGGGTGCTCAATGAATCCTTCAGCTATCATTGAGAATCTCAATCTCTAAAAACCTGCATTTAGGCCCTCAAAACGGCCCCAGAAGTTAAAACTACTAAAAATAGTAAATTGCTAAAATTGTCAAAAAACTGTTTTGAGCCAATTGGAAAAGGTGGGTGGCCACTGATATCCACCTGGATCACCCTAAAATAATAAAATTGGGTTAAGTTAGTTAGAAGGTAACCCCTTGAGGAAGCTTCATGAAAGTATAAATAAGAGAGCAAGGCTCTCCTATTAGCACATATTGAGCACATTCAATATCTATTATTGTATAAGTTTTATTGTAGGTGCTCATTGATACATATGAAGTTTCACAAGTCTGAGATAGCACGAAGAGTTGATGGCGAAAGTTTCATAATTACAGAAAATACTGAAAAAAACACTAGTTTTTAAGGTGTATGTGGACTGTAGTGGAGTAGGGCGTGTATGTACATGGGATAGAAGTATAATAGGGCGCATACATGAGGAAAAATCCCTAGAAATTTCAGAAGATGAATATTCCAGGTCTCTAGTGCCTGAAATCAAGCTCCCAGGAAGGTCTATAGTGATCGGGTACATCAGATCTATTTATTGGTTCAAAAGGTATGTCTTATTTCTATGAGTAGTTGGGTTTTGTTGTCTACATGAGAAATGGTTATGAGGGTTTGAGGATTTTCCCTAGAGAGATTAGTGGTTGCATGGGAATTTTTGTATAAGTCAGATCTATAAAAATACAATGCTAGTATAATCAATATTTATCTTTGATACATCTTAGATGGTTGAGAGGTTGCACTTGTGATGTAGTTGATGTATTGAGAGGTTATATATCAGAAATAGTTTTATCTCTAGTCCATGTGAGGGTCATTATACTTGTATGGCACATGACTAGAGAGATATAAATACATTTGGTTAAGGGATATGTATGAGGATGTATGCACATGGAACAACTACAAGTTACACACAGTGATAGGTTGGAGGTTGAGTTGACAAGATGAAACATAGTGTTTAAGTTTCAACAGAAGTGGAAAACCCTTATTTCATAAGGAATACATAGGATGCAGTACAAACAGGTTGCGTACATACATGGGCTAAAGTACAGATAGGGCACGCACATACACACGCTACAAAAAAAACAAGTCACGTATCTAGAGTTTTTGGTTGGTACAGGCTCAATACAAGTACAGGTTTATTATGGAGTAGTGGTACAGGTTGGCTACAAGTCATTGGTACAGGTTGGTACAAGTTTACAGTGGTATATCTCACAGTGACAATGTGGTAGTGATTTCTTCATTTGACACTTATATTTCAGGGTGGCAGGATGGGGCAAGGATAGGCGGTTGCATCCACCTTCCGGTTGTAGCTGGAGAACATAAGGGGTTGTATCCTCCTTTTGGTTATAGCCAGAGAATTGGGGAGTTGAAGCTTTGCTCAAGCTGTTTCCTGAAAATATAGGGGGCAGAGCCTCCTTCGAGTTGTAGCTTGAGAACAAAGGAAGTCGGTGCTTCCAATGAATGTAATTCTTAAAGACAAATAAGAAAAAGAATTATATGGTTTTCTCCTGCATTGGGTTTCCACGTAAAAATACTGGTGTACTGTGTATGTGTATGATTGTTCATTGTTCATGGTTTATTTACTCTGCACTTATTGTATGATAATGCTATATTGATCTTAAATATAATAACACTTGCATAATGTGGTTAAAAATGACTATATTTCTCTATTATTGATTCACCCCCCCTCTCAGTAATCCAACATGGAAGTTTCAGTATTAATATTCAAAATAAAAATCCAAAGATCAATAAGTAATGTAACTTTTCGAAACAAGATTTGAAACAAAGTCAAAATCTTATTTGAAATGATTTTAAGAAGAAACATGGAGAATTTGTATAAAAGTCCATCACTGCAAACCATGTATTATAAACATTTAAAAATGAACTTACATATTAGTCTTAAAGAACAAAAATACATTCATTGTTTCCACAAAATAAAATCTACCATGTCTTCATAATTTCTCCCACAGTGCTTGCATCTCTACTTCTTTGAAATAAAATACAATTTTACAAAATAAATAGAATTAATAAAATGAAACATAGTTCCTCCTTGGTCTACGGATATCACTCTCTCCCATTTCTTAGAGTTCTACAATCACATATTTATGCAAAAAGATGATGAGGGTGAATTGAAACTAATTCACAATATTAGAAATTTTGAAACAACTTTCTATCTCATTTTAGTGGATTTGGATTGGAAAGATTGCTCCAGATCTGATCGTAAAATAATTTCCCGGCCATACAATCATCTAGATGCATTACAAATTGATTTCTTTGCTGGATAGTCGCTCATCTTGTGTTGCATATTTGGACACAGGCTGTAACTGGCGAATCTGGGCAAAACCTAGATTACAAAACTAGAGTTTTCTCCCAAACCATGACCTTTCTAAGAAATACATTCATGGGAGACCTAAATTAGGACCTTATGGAAAATCCACATCTTGGTTTTTTCAAATTCGTCTTCATTTTCTTGCAAATCACGTCTGAAGTGTGTTGGGTGCTATAATTTCGGGCTGAAACTTCACAATCATGGATGCTCACACGTGTGCCCTAAGTGCATTCTATTTCAAGTGGAAATGGAATTTATTATGAGTGACACTTGTAAAATATTAAAAGAAATATATCAATAACTTATATAAAAGAATCATATCACTAAATTATAAATTTTAAGAGCGGCTACAGAATCAATGATTATGTAGCTACTCAAAATAAAGAAAATCATGAATAACTAATAAAATAAAACTAAATCTAAAATAATAAAATCAAAACTAAATTGAACTAACTAAAAACTAACTATAGTCTCTAAAATGCTCATGGTTATATATTCTTTTCAAATATGATCTTAAAATTCTAGAAACTTCAAGTTGATGAAAAATGCTAGTTTGGAGTTTCCACACAATCAAATAAATGATATATAACTCTTTTGTTTTTTATTTTGCAAAGAGATGTTAATGAAAACAAAATAATTAATTAAGCCTATCCAATGATTTTGTGAAAATGAAAAACCAACCAAAATATTATTTGATGAAATATTGAACCCATTATTCAAAATAGTTAAACTTGTTTATGAGCAAAAAGTGAAAACATAATTATAATTTAAACAAAACTAAAAGGTTGGTAAAAATCAATGCTTTATATACTCTTTTAAGGAAGGGAATGAGTTCATATAAGAAAGTCTTGTTTGAATTACTTTTGTCTTTCCATAGAGAAAAAAACTTATACAAAATGCATAATTTTAAGCAAAAGTTCATGACTTGTAAAAATTAATGTTTAATGCAATTTGAAAATTGTTAGCTCACTTCTACTCTTTAACATGCATTCTTTCAAGCTGTGAATCAAGTATCTTAATATTTGAATTTTACTTGAATTGTTTTGATCCGCCAAAGTGCTCAAATACCAAAGACTAAAAACTTAGCAAGATTGTTGAAGCATCAATGTTAATCCAATTTTCACAAACCGAGGCATGAGATCAACTTGGAAAATGAATATGCAAGAATTGTGGGAAAACTAGGGAGCCAAAATACTCAAGCGTCGTAGATAAGCCACAAAATAAAATCTTCATCTCATGAAAGAAAAACGAAGAATCGATAACGAGAAGAATGAGGAATCAATCATTTAAGAAATGAAACCATGAAATTATTCTTTTCAAATCAAGCAAGATAAAACCAAAAAGAAAACGAAAAGCGATATTTTTCCAAGATTCCAATGGGGGCCCTTTAAATTTCGAACAAAATTTAACGACCGTTGTTTGGGGCCCAAAAAATGGAGACACATTAGGGGAAGTGATTATCTCTAGTTAATTAATATAAAGGTTTACAAACACAAGGAACTGAAGGATAAGGGTCTTCTTTCATTGATTTTTTTTTAAATACCATGATTTAAATTTATTGATTGGTTTATATAGATAAAATTGAACTTTAAAAGATTATCAAAATGAGTAAAAATATCTCCACTATTATCCAAAGAGATTTGAAGAATAAGAAACTAATTTAATGATAAACCAAGTATACTTTACCAGGTATCAATTCTAAGAATTACCAAGTCACCAAATGAGTAACTAGTATAAAAGAATGACATCAATACCACATGCATGGCCATTTCTGCTAGCAGGAGTCTATACCTTTTAACCCATTCGAATGCTTTAATGCCATCAAGTAGTTGTAGATACATAGCAGATCAGTCTTGTAATAAATAAGTATAGTTTCGTTTTTCTCTTGGAAGTGAGCGGAAGGCCACTGCCTTGTCTTGGTAACCAGCTGATGACAGTGTCATCCAAAAACAACCTACATAAGTGAACAAGCGGCTCGTGATGAGACATCATTTCCTTCAGTCTTGGATTGAAATCCATTACCCTGGCTTGGTGACCAGTAGTGGTAATGTCACTCTGTAAGATTCCATGATCATGATAGGTCATCTCATAATGATACCTCCCATCCTTTAGTTAGATTCCTTTGTTCTTGTTCCTTTAAATACATGGGATCCTTCTATGGTAAATGATTTAATCTCTTGAAATTTTTTCTAAAGGATGGGGAAGCATATCTGAATAACTCCTTAAGAGCATGGGATGGCATAAAAGGTTAAATGATTAATAAAACCATTGACTTCCATGAGTTTCTTAAAATATATTCCTTTAAAAGTAAACTAGTTATTGATTGTTTCTAAAAAGGATTGTCCCTAGATATTGATGGAAAATTTATACTATATTTCAAAAAAATAAAAATTTCCTTAAAATTTTTCCTTAACGTAAAACTTTAGAACTCTTTGAAAGAGATATAAAAATATTTCCAGATGAAAACCAAATGATATTATTTATTTACAAACTCTTTCAAACTTCAAACAGATTGTTAAAAATAAGAGAAAAATAAAATATAAATACTAATTTAATCAAGAATGAATAAAATATATGTACAAACAAAATTAAATTAAACCTTGAACAAACTAACTTCTCAGTATGATTATAAATCAAAATGAAGAATTAAATCATTTAAATGTCTTGTATATAGGCAAGTTCTTTCCTTAAGGTCATGATATAGAAAAAAAATCATTTAAAAATGGATGAGATGTTAATTTAATCAAACTTATTATTAAAATAAAAGAAATATAAATTGACAATTCAAAAGAGAAAGGAAAGTCCTTAATTAAAATATGTGAAAGTGATACGTCATATTCATGAAATTTTATGTTAAGAGTGAAAATTAATGTGAATTGTAAAGATTAATTTATTTATCTTTTTACTTTCTTTTAAAAATATTATTGCTTGAAAATGATGACATTAAACATTTCAGAATTAATGAATTATGAACAAAAATGTTTAACCAAAACACTTATGAACAAATGTATGAATAATAAAGAGAGAAAATAATTTAAAATAAACTTCCCTGACTGTATTATGATGATGGCTCGCCTTGTATGTTTGATATCAATGTGTCTTCATATCTACATTTTTTTGTTTGTTTGTTAGTTTGTCTGTGACATGTGGGACTAACATGTGGTTAAGAAACTGCGACTTAGGAGCATCTAAGCCATCAAAATCACCCAGGGATCGCACCCGACCTACGCCACACCAACCCTTAACATGGCTGGATTTTTTGTCCCCGAAGGTTTTGAATCGGTGACTTTAACAGCATAGAGCGCCTTAACAACACACTCCGTCACTGACTATCCTACACCTTGGGGATGTCTTCATAACTACATTATTCCAAAAGAAAAATTGAAAATAAAAATTAATCTACTCCTAAACATACTCTAAACTACATCAAAGATCAAAATACTAAGTGAAATTATATTTCCAATAAAGTTATTCATGTAACTTCGATCCTGCAGAGAAAACAAAATCTAATATTAGTAACAAGAATTGAAGTACCTCAAAATAAAGAAGAAAAACATTGTACTTACCTTCTTGATCTTTATTCACAAATAATGTGAGGATAACCTTACCATTCTCATGAAACTTTTCGCAATAAAACCGCTCAAGACAATCTCCAATCCAATCATGATATGTACAATTACTAACAAAGAATGGTTTGAAGGAATTTATCGATGAAAAATATTTATGACGATGATCATGAGAAAATATATTATGGAAAGAATCTTGATGTTGTAAAGATGATTTGATTCGGATATTAATTCAAGAAAAGGAGAAGGTAATATAATGCTTGATTGTGTCACATTTTCTTGAAAGTTCATATGAAGTTCATACCCCTCGTAATAAATTTGTAATGAATAAATAAAAGGAAATGATGTGTGTGAGTTATCATTTCTCTTCAAAATAGGCATGTTATCAATACTATGACGATAATTGAAAACATTATAAGTTTCATTAAAAATTTTAGTTTCCAATGGTTTATTATGGAAGGAATAAGATTCCTCAAAAGATCTAGATGGATCAATAGAAGACATAATCTGAAATCTGCTTATTGAAGTAATTCCTAATTCTTGTGCACAAGAGTGATTAGAAAAAGGACTAAAAAATTGTTGTGAGAAAACATCATCTTCTTTTTCCTCTATATGCACATTACAATTAGTTTGTACCTTATTAAACTCTGGCAATGCAAAATGTAATTCAAAATAATTTGGAACATGCATCACATTATGATCAAATAAATCAGGATACAAAGCATAATGAGTCAAAGAATTAAGAAAATAAAATGAGTCTCTTAACAAAGAAACATCTTCACAAGCAAAATCATGTAATAACATCTTATTTCCTGAAGACTATTCCATGGGTGGTTTCAACTGTGTGTTTGTTTCTTCTCCTTGTATAAAGAGATCAACCTCCATTGTATGCTCTCATGAAAAATATGAACATGAAATATTATTCAAGACAAAATCATATTCATTGTGTGAGAGAAAATCACAAGAGTTATGAGATGATTCGGGAATTAATGGGGAATTAATAGTTTGACTAATAATGGAATCTTCCCTACTTGTGGGTTGTGTGGACACACCTGGAGGTTATAGAGGTAGCATATGAGAATCGACCCCATGTCACGCAAGTACGAGAACCGCAAGTTGTCGATTCCTCCAGTCACAAAAAAAAATAATGGCATCTTCCCATAGTTGATATTGTTTAAATAATTTAGGAATATATTTACCAATAACATGATCGCCAAATTTAGATTCGATCTCTTTCACTTATGAAATAGTTGTAGTATCTTGGAGAGTATGACATTTGTATTTAACTAAACTTAAAGTTTATTTCTCATTAGAAGAAGACATCAATGAAAAAGAATTATCAGGAGTGACAATTGCATCTTCTAAAATATCATGTTGCTCCTGATCTAACAAAATGAAAGAAGTTGACAAAAAATATTGTGCTTCTACAACTTCTAAATCTTCAAGATCATCATGAAAATTCAAACCAACATGTGAATGAATATTATTGTCTAATTCAGATTGATTAACAATTAATTGATCGTTTTCATCTGAAAGATAAATGAGATATCAAAACCATTCATGAATAAGAGGCATTTATTTGAAAGGGAATCTAGTACAAACATGTATGATACTAATTGCAAAATCTTCTAATTATTCATCATTTCCTTTCCTTAAAGAATTAAATTCTTCACCCAATTCATCATAATCAAAATTTTTAAAATCAGATAAAACTTAGTTCCAAACTCAGACCATGAATTAATCGAATTAGCCAGAAAATATTCAAACCAACATTTAACCCGACCTTGAAAAGTGAGAGTGAACAATATGCATACAACATTAGTATTAATGATATTATGATTTAAACACTTAAAACCAAATTTATAAAAATGATCTTTTGCAGATGTGTTCCCTTCACCATCAAATGTGAGTTTCGACAAGAGAGAAATTGTCTTGTTGGGAATGTTAACTGATGGGAGATTGAAAACGCGTTCCCATACAGGAATTTGGGCAGGAGCCATTGATTATATGTAGAAATAAAGAATTTGAATGAAAATATATTATCTTGCCATCCAACTTTCCTTCAAGCACGTTAATGACATCAAAGAAGGATAATAGTAAATCAAAAATAATTATAGGTTGCTTGGGCCCTCCTTCTAGCACCATTTATTGACCGGTGGAACTAACCACTCGTCAACTAAGAGGAAACAACCCGGTCTGAGGTCCTTAGAATAGAACCCAAGCCATTTGGAATGGATGGCAGGTTTAATGGCTATGTTAGCCAATAAGGGAATATCCTCTATAAAGAAGGAGATAATGAAATGTTTTCCTAAGAGTGCTAACTACTAACTAGTAAATCCCTAATATTTACAATAATTATTAAAACAAATCATTAACTAATTTAGACATAAATTTACAAATTTTACAAATAATACAAAAGTTACAATATTTCCAGAACCTTGTTAAATGAAGATTTTCAAGAACTTTTAAAGATAAATTTGAAGCAAAAAATATTACAAAAGTAAACTAATCTACAAACAAACATATTATAATCAAACCAAAAGAAATAGAAACAAGTAATTTTAAATGCAAATAAGTGAGAGATTTAAATTGTCACAACAGTTTGGTCGAACCTATAACTTATATATATATATATATATATATATAAAACACACATAACTATCATGGTCGGGGGCGTGGATTAGGTTTAATAATTGAATTGTCTTTCACATTGATATAACTTTTGTTATCTAAAGAAAGAAAAATCTCCCTGATAGACAACATTAAATGAAAAATTTAAAGAAGTTTGTTGAAACAAACTCCAACAAATTTCAGTGTTTTTTTATTAATGCGAAAAAGAAACAATCACAATATCAACTCTTGAGTGAACAAAATTAATATGAGTTTCAATAGATGAAAGACATTTCACATAATGAAATTAATCAAACATATGAAAACTATAATTAATTAAAATCAACTCAAAACTATAATTAATTAAAATCAACTCAACTAACACATGCATTTTTTCATTTTTAATAAAAAAATGATACAAGTAGAAATAGTGAATGAAAGTTTTAGTATTAATCTTCAAAATAAAAATCCAAATATCAATAAGTAATGTAAATTTTCGAAACAAGATCTGAAACAAAGTCAAAATCTTATTTGAAATGATTTTAAGCAGAAACAATGAGAATTTATATAAAGGATCACTACAAACCATGTATTATAAACATTTAAAGATGGACTTACATATTGGTCTTTAAGAAAAAAAAGATACATTCATTATTTCCACAAAATAAAATCTACCATGTCTTCATTATTTCTCCCTTCGTTGATAGTGCCTCCATCTCTACTTTTTTAAATAAAATACAATTTTGCAAAAAAAAATAGAATTGAAAAAATGTAACATAGTTCCTCCTTGATGTAGGGAAACCACTCTCTCCCCTTTTTTAGAGTTCTACAGTCACATATTTATGCAAAAAGATGACGAGGGTGAATTGAAACTAATTCACAAAATAAGAAATCGTGAAACAACTTTCTATCTCATTTTAGTGGATTTGGATTTTAAAGATTACTCCATATCTAATTGCAAACTAATTTCCCAACCAAACAATCATATAGATGCATTACAAATTTATTTATTTGTTGGTTGGTCTCCGTATCTTGGGCTGCACATTTGGACTGGGCTGCACATTTTTCTCTCAAACCGTGACCTACCTAAGAAAAAATCTGTAGACGATGGGTCCTAAATTGGGACCTTCTAGACAAAACCCATATCTTGGTTTTTTTCAAATTCTCCTTCGTTTTCTCACAAATCACATCCGAAGTCTACTGACTGGTATAATTTCGGGCTGAAACTTCACAATCATGGATGCTCACTCGTGTGCCCTAAGTGCATTCCATTTCAAGTGGAAATGGCATTTATTATGAGGGACACCTAAAAATATTAAAGTAACTATATCAATAACTTGTATAAAATAAGCATATCACTAAATTATATATTTTAAGAGCATCTATAGAATCAATGATTATGTATTGACTCAAAATAAAGAAAATGGCGAATAACTAATAAAATAAAACTAAATTTAAAATAATAAAATCAAAATTAAAAACTAACTATAGTGTTTAAAGTGTTCATGGTTATATATTCTTTTCAAATATGATCTTAAAATTCTAAAAACTTCAAGTTGATGCATAGAAGAAAAAATGTTATTTTGGAGTTTCTACAAACAAATGATACATAACTATTTTATGTTTTATTTTGAAATGAGATAATAATGAAAAAAATAATTTAATTAATTAATCTCATCTAATGATTTTGTGAAAATGGAAAACCAACCAAAATATTATTTGATGAAATATTGAACCCATTATTCAAAATAGTCAAACTTGTTAAAGAGCAAAAAGTGAAAACATAATTATAATTTAAACAAAACTAAAATGTTGGTAAAAATTAATGCTTTCACTTAAATTAAGATTTGTATGTTTGCCCCCAAATTTTGACATATACTCTTTTAAGGTGGGGAATGAGTTCATATAAGAAAGTCTTGATTGAATTACTTTTTTCTTGCCAAAGAGCAAAAACTTATAGAAAATGCATAATTTTAAGCAAAAGTTCACAACTTGTAAAAATTAATGCTTAATGCAATTTCAAAATTGTTAGCTCACTTCTACTCTTTAACACGCATTCTATGAAGGCGCGAATGAAGTATCTTAATATTTGACTTTTACTTGATTTTTTTTTATCTTCCAAAGTGCTCAAATACCAAAGACCAAAAATTTAGCAAGATTGTTGAAACATCAATGTTAATTCAATTTTCACAAATCGAGGCATGAGATCAACTTGGAAAATGAAAATGCAAGCATTGTGGAATAACCAGGGAGCCAAAATACTCAAACATCATTGATAATCCACAAAATCAAATCTTCATCTCATGAAAGAAAAACGAAGAATCAATAGCGATAAGCGCGAGGAATCAATCATTTAAGAAAGGAAATCATGAAATTATTCTCTTCAAATCAAACAAGATAAAAGCAAAAAGCAAATGAAAAGTAGAATTTTTCCAAGAATCCAATGGGGGGCCTTTAAATTTCAAACAAAATTTAACAGGAGTTGTTGGGGGCCCAACACACTCGCAACCAAGAAATCAACACCTGGCTCTCCAACAATGAATAGACCAAGTGTACCATCCAAGACATTAATTCCAATATTGCTACCTTCAACTATGATAATGCTACCCTCAAATATAATATTTCTACCCTCAAAAATGATATGCAAGGTGTGCAACATTTCATAGACTCCCTCTTGATCTTGAAACATGTCAACAAATCCATTACATATTTAGACTAAGAAATAAAAAAACCATCACACAATGGTAATACTTGAAGACCCAAAAAATAATGCAGAGTGTTGATATATGTCATATCAAAGGAGTCAACAAGTTGCTTCTTCAATCTAAAGATGGGAGCATTATTATTGTCGGTAATGAGCAAGTCATCAACATATACAACAACAATCAGAGTGTCTCCATTGGAGTGGAGAACATATAGGCTATGATCAGATTCACACTGTTTGAAACCAAGTCAAAGAAAAAATTGTTGATCCTAGCGTACCATACCCGGGGAACCTACTTCAAACCATAAAGAGACTTCTTAAGTCAAAATACCAAATTGGAATCCATCTCAAAACTAGGTGGTTGTTCCATGCAAATTTCTTCATATAGGTCTCTGTGAAGGAAAGCACTCTTTACATCCATCTTATGGATTTTCCATCCAAAATGAACAATGAAGTAAAGAATCAATCGATCATAGTTCATATTTGCAACGATGGAAAAGGTTTCAGTGTATTCGATTCCTTCTTGTTGAGAAAATCTCTTCGCAATGAGGTGTGATTTATATCACTCAACAACATATTCAAAGGTAAATTTGGTCCTCTAGACCCATCGACACTTCACAATGTTCTTTATGTGCGATCAGGGAACCAAGTCCCATGTTTGATTCTTATACAATGAATCAATTTCAGTCTTCATTTCATGTTCCCATTCAGGTCAGTCTTTGATGTTTGAGTAGGTAACATAGTTGGAGGTTTCAAGGACACGAGTCATCAAGGAAACACTGGCATGTTGCTTTTGACTCTGAGTCTATCTTCTACGAGAAGCACCTTTGACATAAGTGTAACGACCCTAGTTGGATAAATGTTTAAGAAATTATAAAGTAAAACTCATTAGGGGATTAATTGTGGTAACAAGGTATTAATTAAACAAAGATGATTTAATGATATTAATTAAGTGAGTTATTAATTAATTAAAGAATATAATTGTGATTAATTAATTAATAATTTAACTACAAACTACATTTAATAACTTGCGTAATGGATTTAATAGA
>ML788022.1:275002-331279 GCA_009831015.1 Picea engelmannii | reverse complement strand
ATAGATTATTATTTTTTATGAACCTAAACATAAAAGAGGAATAAAAATATTGAATCCTAAAGATTGTTAAATTATGTATTGAAAAGGATAATAAAAATATTGAAGAGTCGTGAATCTAATAAAAATATTTAAGAGTCATGAATTTTCTAGGCAAGGATGAACACCTCATGATGTTTAAAAAACTCAGAGTTTCTTGCTTAGATGTTGATGGCAGGCTGGGGGTATTGTCAGGATTTCAAGTGGAATTCTAACAAATGTTTTTTCAATTGTTAATGAATTATGTAAAGCTTTTGAAATCAATAATTTGGGCATTAATGGATGTATTCTTAGTGTATACAATCCATACAATGTTACACAAATGTATTGGGAGAAGTTATTTGTTCTTAGTGTCCTTAACCAAGTCTTTGTAGTGATAGGTGGAGACTTGAGCTTCATCTAGAATAGGTTTGAAGTTTGAGGACCTTCAACAAGGATTGATAGATTAGGGGATTTCTGCACACATAATTTTGAATTGTGCATTCTAAACGTGCTATGATTTTGACCTTTTCCAACCATATTTTTTTGACCATTTTTTCCTATAATATTGTTAAAAAATTAGAAGAATTGTTCGAATCACAAATATTTGTTGTTGAGATTGCACAATCCAAGTGAAATAGGGGGCTTTGAGGATGTTGAAACTATTTATGCATTCAAAATGCAATTTCAACAATGAAAATTTTCAATTTGACCAAAAATTGTATAGTCGAATTCCGACGATGATTAAAAAAAATTCCAAATTTTGTAATGTTTAGACTTCTCTATTTTGAATAGGTAGGTTTAATTGATGTTGAAACACTAAAGATTACTCCAAACCGGAGGAGCACCGAACTTGGAAATGATAGTGTTTCAAAGTGATTGGATTGATTTCTTATATTAGAATAGTCATGGGAAAGGTTAACAGATCTAGATCATGGGCGGGCGGTGGTTGAGGCTTTGACCATTATTCAATATTTCTTCATATAGAGTCAAGAAATAATAAACATCCCTCTCCCTTTAAATTCAATTCAAGTTGGTTGAAGGAGGGAGAGTTTTAGAGTTTAGTTAAAATTGAGCGGAGGGGTTATGATGGTAGCTCTTGGATCCCAACTTGTGTTTAGTTTACTTAGTGTATGAAGAATATAAGGTCCAAAGTGATGGAGTGGGAAGTTGAAAGGCACAAATCCAAAGACAAGGCTTTAAAATATGTTGAGGAAGAAATTACAAGGACGCATTGGGATGATATTTTGGGGTTCTTCAACAAGGAAGAAAAAAATAAAATTCAATGAGTTGGAATGCAAAGTTAGGAAGATTTTGACAGATAGAGAAGTTGAGTGGAGATTGAGTAGAGTTATCTAGCTTGAAAATGGTGGTGAAAATACTAATTTTTTTCACCCTTTTGCAAATCAAAAGAAACAGAAGAATATGGGAAATGAAGGATGAGGTAGGAGAATGGGTAAGAAGTTATGGGGAAATTACTAGAGTATGAGTTAGGAATTTTCAAACTATTTATAAGGAGCCCACCCAAGTGAATATTGTAAAAATTGTCAAACTGGCTACTTACTTTCCTATATTTGTGATTGGATAATAAAATGAGGATCTCTTGGAGGAAGTGACTAATGAGGATTTAATGAATGTACTATATTCTTTAAAAAAAGATAAAATTCAATGTCTCGATGGATGGAATATTGAATTTTTTCTTATTTTTTGTGATTTGGCTGAGGAGGATTTATTAATAGTGATTGAGGAAGTAAAATTTTTAGGAAGAATGCCTGGGTGCTTTGATTCAACATTTATAGAAATAATTATAAAGAAAGAAAAAAACATATTCCTTTGATGAGTTCAGGCCCATATCACTTTGCAATTGTATCTACAAAATAATAGAAAAAATGGAAGTTGTTAGTTTCAAGAGTGTGTTGTTAGGGGTGATATCATTAAAACAGTTTGGTTTCCTAGAAGGTAGGCCATTGCATGAGGCCATTGGTACTACACATGAAAGTGTCCATTTCATTAAGAGTAAAAAATGGATGGACACTAAATTGGACCTATCAAAGGCATATGACATAACTAACTGGTTATATTTGAGATATTTTTTTTATTCATGTAGGGTTTAATCTATTTTTAGTTAAATGGATTATGGGATGTATATCATTTGTGAATTTATCTTTATTGATAAATGGGGTAGCTTCAAAATTCTTCAAGCCAATGAGAGGATTAAGGCAAGGTTGTCTTCTATCCACTTTATTATTCCTATTGATAACTAAATGGATTTCTAGGGCCATCATGGATGGAAAAAGGAGTGGAATAATTTGTAATGACCTTGCTCGTTACGACAACATGCACCGCATAACAAGTGCAAATTTTTTGTTTTTTTCCAGGAAGGTAACAGTGACAACAGTTAATCAATGCAACTCGACGATGAACACAACACATGAAAATCATGCAACAACATCATAACAACCTAGCATACTAGCACATCATGCAGCTGGAAGCAACATACAACATTCAAGCAGACGAAGAGTAAAAACGATTACCCGCTCGTCCTACCCTGCAAGGTTAGGACCTCCAGGACACATAAGCAATGCTCAAGCCCAGGTTCCCATCTATTTTGACCATTTAAGGTCTCAAGGTTGGTGACTGTTCTGAGGAACAAGGAGGAGTCTACATCCCGCCTGACACAAGCAAGACAACACCTACAAGATAAAAGACAATCATCAAATCAAAAAATGCAACCGCACCAACCGACACACGTAACACAAACCTTCAATGCAATCGATACTTAGCAATCAATGAATCAACAATGCATGGGGCACAAATAAATAACAACAATCGAACATTAGTGGCCCTTTGTCGCGCACCGCCAGATAATATAATATTTAGACAAGCACAACCTTACTTAAAATAAAACATCATCCACAGCGGGATGCACATGATCCAAAGTTAGGTTTGTATGTGAATGTCGATAAATGCGCGCAATGACCCATTCATAAGGTATCACATCGCCACTTTGCGATTGAGGCGCTAGGGACCCACGTGCAAACAAAATGATTCCAAACCTTCTACCAAACATAAAATCTAATGCGCCTGAAATCCACTGGAACTAACCTACATTGTTACTAAAGATGGTGTTTTAAAGTTGTAAATAAAAGAGAAAGTGCTGAAGGTGAAGAACTTGTAGTTTGTGAAATCATAGACTAACTTCTATATGATTTTCTTATTTCATTAAAAATTTTCACATTAAAACAAGGTCTTAGGAAAATCTTATACCTATTACAGAACTAATATCAAATCGAAGAGTTCTAGATAAGGTAAAGAAAAGAACTATGATCAAAACATAATTTTTGGTAAGGCGAAGGACAAGGTTCTAAATTATCAAGGGGAAAGGGGATGTGTCAAAAAGAAGACATTTAAGGTTGCAAAACTACAACCCAACTTTAATAACCCTTTCAATAGAAAATTTAATAGCAATGGTTGTATCATACATCCAAAAATTATAAACATTGAGGACCCATCACCTTTATATCAAATAGGAAAAACCAAATTAGGATAGATGTGAATAGTCAGTATATCACCAAAGGTAGATTTGGTTTATAAATCATTAACCACATTATGCAAGAAACAAATTGGTGTTATCAATCTTAAATAAAGTATTATAACTATTGTTTCTTCTTTTAGAAAGGTGCTCATATACATATTATAGATCTAATACCAGTTTTGAAGAATTCAAGATAGCAATTAAAATCCATGTGTAGTAATGATTGGAATTTAATGGAAATAAACATATCTGTGTAGTAATAACTGCAATTCAATAGCAATAAAATTTTCAGTGCTATTTGCTACCAAAAACAAACATTTCTAAATTGCAAAAATACTGCCAGCTCTTAACCACTCAATAATTAAACAAAACAAAACATTTGCAATTACATAATACTGCCAGTTCTTAACCACTCAATAATTAAATAAAACAAAACATTTCCAATTACATAATGTTGTTAGTTCTTAACCACTCCATAATTAAATCTTCTGGGTGTCTATAGAACTCTGTAAAATAATAATAAAAACTCTGTGTAATTGCATGAAAATTGCAGGGTGGTTATTAAAGGAATGGGTAAGATCTGGGCATAGATAGACCATGATTTGATGCATCAGTTATCACTGCGCATGCAGGTGCAGCATGGTAAGCGCGGCATGGTCTTACACCTGTCCAAGTGAGATAACGGTTGAACTGCGGGAGAGGGAAATTAAAGCCGGGTGCAGTGACCCCACCTCCTTACACTGACACAGACAAGTCTAAAGAAAAAACACTCTATTTGGTTAACGCAAGAAGAAAACAAATGATTCTAACAAAATCCTAAGGGACAAGTACGAAAGGGAGATCTCTGTGTTTACAGGTACCTTAGTTGATTTCAGTATGCAAACTCTTGCCAAATCCCAATCAACTCTTAATCTCTCGCCTAGCTAACTTTTTAGCGAAACTGAAATTTGTAACTTTGAATGGTATATAGTTTAATATATTAAGTGCATTGTCAAAAACTTGATAGACCAGGGGCATTGAAAAATTCAACCCAACACCAAACATGAAGTACTAAGTGTGCTTGGGGATCTTTCATCTTAATCTTTCTGACTAGGGAGTCTTTAATCACATAAAACGTGAGTTAGTGTGGCAAAATAATTTAACAAGACCAGATCATGATAGAGATCAACTCATTATATTCGAAGGGTTCAGTAGATATTACCGCATAGATACATCACAACACATATTTCATGTAGATATTACAGGGTAGATGTATTACAATGTAGATGTAATACCACACATAAAATCTGGAGACGCCAACCTCTGCTCAACCAAATAACATTTGGTTTCGAACGTAAGACACCACTTTATGGAGGTCTCAGTCACTGCTTAGTCCACCAGGTTCGATCCGTGAAATGCATGTTCACAAATGATAGGGTTTGCCAAACATGTTGAATTCTTTTTTGCGTTGAGGGGATATCGTAAGCTCCTCGTGTCCCAAGCAATGACAAGTCAGAAGTCGGTTGAATTTAAAGGTTCTGAGTGATGTAGCCAGCACAGGAAGGAAGAAAAATCTTTTAGTTTCCAAATGAAGAGAAGATAACAATAATGATATGTAAGAAGTGTTGAATAAAGGGCATTGAAAACTGGGAAAAAATATCACAAGAAAAAAATAAATACAGTAAGTTAAACTTCAACTTAGACATTTCCAAAGATGCACCGTAGGAAGAATAAAACCAGTGAAATAAAACCCATATAGACATTGTCAATGCCACGCCACAGGAAGAACAACCACAATAATATATTATTCATTTAGACATTTCTTGCAGTGCTACCAGACATCAATTTAAGCAACCAAAATTCCTTTGAGCGAAACATGAAGAATACCATTAAACAAAACACAACTTATACTGATTGGAAACAAATAAACAACCTATGCATACTGATGTTCACGGCCGTGGCAACGATGACGAGAAGGTTCTTCCATCGAAATTACCTTTCACAACTGCGGTCCAAAATATATCTTCAACATTCACCATTATCGATATTCATATACAGAAATTAAACTAATCTTTTAAATGCAACTCACACACACGTACATTGTCCTATACATAAAGCTAACTACCTTTTTAGTACAAAATTTACACAAGTGTATCGTAGCTAATGGAGAAGAACCGAAAGTTGTTATCCCGTGCTTGCGCCTCATTTGAGTCCTGCTTGCGCTCTGTCCAAGTACTGCTTTCCAACCATTGAGACCTCACCGGTACCTCCCAGCCAACGCTAGGGGTAATCTTTTTCCCCTTGATCCCCTCGAGCCGAAAAGTGGCCACAGACACAATACTAGAGAATTCTAGCTTCCCATCTCACCTCGCAAGGTCAAGCTACCACTCGTTGTCGGAGCTCGGTATCCCAACTCCCACAAGAGAAAATTCAGTCAAGATAAAATTCAGCAGCGTAATGTTACGCAAGCCATATGTGATCCATACTCCTCCACCATCCTTTTTATGGAGTTTCTTATTCATTAGTTTCCCAAACCCTCATTAGATTCCTTTTTCATTTATTTAATCAGGAAAAACCTCCCCCGTACACATGTCGCCCGATCCCCTAGTTGCACCAGAAAATCAATTTATCAATTAAATAATTTATTCTATTTCCCTCACCCACCTAACAACGTTCCTAAAAATGCTCCTTGGTGTCCCATTATTCCCTTACAATTCTTAAATGACTTACGCCTTACTTAATTCCTAGTTGAGTTCATAAATAGAAAGTTCCAAAGGCTAGATTGCTTACTAAGTTAGACATTCCCTTTTTCCCTTAAGTTTTCCCTTTTCTTTAAGTTTCCCTTTTTCTTTAAGTTTCCCCCATTTTTCTTTTTAACTAAAAATCAGATTTAGCAACTGTAGAAAAACAACCATTGACCCTTTTAATAAATTTAATCCTCCATTATAACTTTTACTTTAATAATTAAAGTTTGAATTTCTTTACCCCCTTCTTGTTATACGTCTAATTATTTTTTTGTTCAGAGGTTCTACTTAGACCTAGGTTTTAAATTCACTAGGCTTGGCGACAATTCTTAAGGGAAAATTATTTGTTATTAAACTTTACTCATTACATTATTCACTTTAAGGTCAACTAGGTCCTAAGGAGGCATAATATTCTAGGCACTAGGTTTATTAACTTACCATAGTTAAAATCACGACGTGTCCTTCCGGACGCACTACGTGTTCCAAGGGTGTCACTCGCCTCTTTCCGTTTTATTTGTGCGACGTTTCCTTTAGGACGCACTACGTGCTCCAAGGGTGCCACTTGCCTCTTGACTGGATTTGGTAGATTTCAAACCCTTGGATTCAATACTCCGTCAGGTGATCTTGTGGGAGACTAAGGGCCTCTAAGGAATAAGGACCCTTCCTTATTGTGCGCCCCTTAGAATCATCATGAGTGACTGTCACAGTCTGCCCTCATGGCATCATGGGTCTCTCAAACTAGGTAATCATTAACCTACAATTCGAGCCACAGTGGGAGTGCTAGTAGGCTGTGGCAGGGTTGCTGCCACACCTCTCCCTCAATGTCTCTGGTTGTCATGCGTGACCCCTTTACTCCAAATGTGATTTTGGTCAACAAGATATCGTCAGCTTGCATCCATCAACAAATCATGTTAGCAATAAAAATCAACATCATAATATCTAATCATATGTACATATGTCACATCAACAACATTCAAACCCTAACAGTCCACTCCCTGACTCGATCTAGAGTCCCAGGAGTTTCCTCGATGCCTTGACATCCTCAATGTCTAGATCCCTGCACACTCAAGAAAACCTAGTCAATAGCACTTGTCGATGTAAACACAACAAAAATAACATATCATCAAATCCACAATGTCTCATAATCATAATCAAAACAACCAATAGTATAATGACCCGGATCACTTTCACACAAGTGTCCTCAAATAATAAGTCCTCTTAGTGCAAGCAAGAGTGGGATGTTACAACATTCAAGATATGAAATTTGGATCTCTAATGCAACCAGAATCCCATTTGAGCTGGGATACTCCTAATTTTGAATATGTCCTATTGAATTCTTAAAATTCTTTTAACCTCACTCATTAATTCTCTGAAACCATAATCAATTATTCCCAATAGGGATTTGATACCATTCTGTAATATACCTAGACCCTTTTTCATGTTCTAATACCAAAAATGTAACAAGATGCAATGCATATGATACAATTATGCAAGCCAATAACATGTAGTCTCATGCATAACCATATAAACATCCACAAATATAATGTGCATCTTATTCATTAAAACTACAACAAAAATCAAACACATAAGTATGCATTATACATATCAATAAAAGCACATATAAACATGGCACTTATATTATATAAAAGAACCATATGGCTACAAATCTTAGACATTCCACCTAGACATAGACATTGTTGTTCTAGTTCTCTGAATAGTAGGTCACCCTTGAGTCGGGGCTATGAATCCACCAGGTAAAAGCCTACCTAACCCATCTGAAGTCTCACAATGAGAGAAAACAATGACTAGGACAAGGTAACAAACTACAACAACAATTCCAACCTACGTCCTCTCATTCCCCATTAGCTTGTGCAACCCAAGGAAGTGTACCCATTTCTTCCCTCCAAATTCCCCCAGGTTGTCCGACTTCCCTTCCAAGGATCCAATATAGGATGGCCACAAAGTTTTAGAGCTCTATGGCTTTAGGAACTCTATCTTCTATAATGGAGTCTCCAAGCACTCTCCAGGCCTCACAACTAAGGAAACCTATCCTAGGTTGATCCGAATTGGATCATCATATAATTTTTCATCTATCTTGGTCCTTTTTAGGTGGAAAAATTGGAGTAATTGTCTTGTAGGGCCATTTTAGTGGTAGGTCACAGTTTGAGAAATTAGGGTTTGGAACCTTTTGGAGAAATTTTGAGGCATTAAATGGATTTTTTTGGGGTCACAATGTCTAGAACTTATTCCCACACCCTCGCCATTGATATACACACCAAGACCTTCCCAATGGTGTAAAAATCACCTCAATCAGAGATCGTTTGAGAAAGTTGTTCATCCCACAAGTTGACCTACCTTTTTGACCACCGTGGTACAAGTGAATGCCACATCAACCCCCATTACTCACACATGTAGGTCTAGCCATGTGTGGAATTTCAAGAATATTATATAAGGTCCAAACCTTATCACTAATTGAGGGTTAAGGAATCCAAAACCCTAAACTCAGATGACCATCAGGATATGCTAAATACTAGTCCACTAGGAGGAGAAAGGGTTCCATTCTTTAGCATTATATTTGTTCCATAGTTTAGCAGAGCATATGGGAGTGGTATTTTGAGATAATAATAGGGGAGGAAAATATCCTATAGCAACCATATAGGCCATTGTCAAAAGAAACTCCATAGTGAGTGCCTCTTTCTTTATATTTGCATTTCCATATTTGAAGAAAAGAGAGTAGAGCATAGGCCTCATATTCTAGATGGGTTTTCTCCCATATTGGGTTTCTTGGGATATATCTCGTGTTCATTTGTGTGTAGATGGTGTGTTATTTAACTCACTTGTTTCATTTTCATAATTTAGTTATTTCATAAATTCAAGGAAAGCTAATAATTAATTAATCTAGGATCTAAGGAAAATTAGTTTGCATAGTCTAAGATTTCATAATATTATAAGATCTGTTGTGATTAATTTTTCAAGTGGAATATCCATGGAAGTTTACAAATCATATTGATATTAGATCCATTTTCTTTGGGTATTTATGGAAATTTGCAGGATCTAGGAATTGGTTTAAGAAGAAAGTCACAGAACCCTAGCCATGGTAGATGAGTTTGTTCACAATAACCCTTGAGATACAACAAGAGAGATATTTGCAAGGCTAGAAGAAAAATTCTCTAACCCTCCTTATGATTTCTCTAGAAAACAATATTAGACCATTCAGGGAGGTTGGAGGTGTTGGCGCTGCGTGCAGTTGTAAGACCCTAGGTGTGAGTTATCTTTGACCAACAAAACCCTTCAGACACCAGCCCTTTCGGAATCACCTGCTTGTGTAGATGAAGTATCACCCGAGGTATCTATTGGGACTACAAGAACCAGGTTTCTACAGTAGTGAGGGAATAGGAGGTGATCATTTTATTCAATCTTCCTTATTAGTTATGTGCGCATAAGTCTGTATTTATCCTTCGTGAGTTACTTAGAGATTTCAGTTTCATATTACCATTATATTCCAAATTACTGCATAAACTCATTACTATAACAATCATAACTATTGCGCCATGAATACACATAAGACAAATCTACTCTAATATGCATCGAGACATATTCCATAAACAATCACACAAAAGACATGTAACACAACATTTAATGTGGTTCACCTAACTCTAGACTACGACCACAACGATTGGATTTTTTATTATGCATTTGGTAATTGCTTCAGGATTGCGCATTGTGCTTACAAATATAGATCATGATTATCTCCCTCTCACCTAGCCTAGCCATTTTGTAGTGCAAGCCTCTCTCCCTCTTTGCATTCTCTCCTTAGAATTCAAACATGGGTTCCTCTCTTTTACATAACAGAATCATCACAGTAATTATCAGAAAACCCAACAATGAGTAACATGAACATATGAGGAAGAAGAAGAACAACCCCTATTCTCCCAACCCATTACATATTTATACATACATTATAGGGTTTAAAACCCTACTTTGTTCATCCCAAAACCCTATTACAATGCATGACTACTCCAGCTAACTGGCTATTCGGGTTGCTTTCACTTGATTTTCCATTTGCATGTTTCTTTTGCACTCTAACTATTGTTCTTCTTGTTTTTGCGCATCCTTCTATCTTTAACATGTCGAGTTGTCATCCTTCCTTTTCACTCGCTTTCTTCTCCTTTTGTCTTCTCTTCTTTATTATTCTCTCTTGTTTATTCTTCTCCCTGCTTTATTCTCTTTTTATGCATGATGTCCTCCTGGATGCACCTCAACTGTGCACTCCCTAGTCTTTTTTCTTCCTCTACGCACTTCTTGTACACTTAAATTTTTTTATCAAAATTGTATCCCAAAACTTCCTATCCAACAGGACCCCAACACTCGCATGTGGTTTGTGTCAAGCCACTTAGGCACGTTTCTTGATCCTCCATGCTTCAACGAACCTTTGGGAGGCTCCCTTAGATACCTATACTTCCTTTTGTATTTATTCCTTTGTTTCTGTGATCTCTTCACCCCCCTGTGCAGTCAAGGCTGTAAGTTTCTCTTTTACTTCAGAAGCTGCTTGCTTCACATTACCCTATGAAATGTCTAGTTCACCAATCACCCTCATTTCTTCTTCTTGCAATGGTCCTAAATGTTGTTGAAGGATCTTCTATTGATCCCTCATCTGTTCCACTTCCACATATGACTGCCTCTGTGCCAAAATTGTTGTCATATGTTTAGCTAGTGGAAGTTTAGTGATCCTCTTTCAAGCTTGGTGGGAATTTTCTTGTGATTCTCTTAGTTTGGCCTCTACAACCTTCATATCTAGATCTTCCACTAAGTCTATCCATATTTGTGTGCTCTCATCGCAGGTTTTTGCACACTCTTCTTCTATCTTTTTAATGTTGGTGACTGTTGTCATCACCATTTTGTCTCTTCCTTCTCTTACTTCTGGTGGTGTGAATGGAGTACTATGTAATTGTAGGTATTCTATCTGTGATCAAAATCCTTTAATGACTTCACCTATTTGCAATACCTGTTCTTCCATAGTAGCCTCGACTACTATAAGGACTTCCAGAATTTCCTTGTAGAATTTCTGGATGACTACTTTTGTTTTCTGCGCCATAATTTCATGTTCATCCTTTTCCTTGAGTGTTTTCTTTACCCTTTCCTCGACCTCATTTTTTTCTTTCATAACTTCCTCCACTCGGCCTTCAACTTCCTTCTTCTGCTGGAGCGCAACGTCATATTCTAGCTGCAGCGGAGCTCTTTCATCCTGTTAGCACTCTGTAAATTTTGTCTCGCTGGATAGACAAACGACATAGGTAAATGTTTCAAATAGATTTAGAGATGAGGCACTAGCCTACTCAACTCAAAGAGGGCTCTCTCATGTCACTGGGTATATCTGTGGAAATCAGTGGCTAGATTTGGTTTGTTTGGGGGTTTTATAAAATTGTTGGCAAAGAAGGGGAGAAACACAATGGGTTATGGAGTCAAAATTATGAAAGTAAACGGAAACAAAGCATCGAATGATAGAACTCTCCAGAGGACAAAGGCTAAATGAGGTGATGAATCTAAGTTATTCTTAAAAATAAAAAAGAGTGTAGGAAGATACAGAGAAAAAATAACTGTATCGGAGCATTACCAAAATGAATTCTGAATAAGTTAAGAAGACAATCACATAGTTTAAATTTCTTAAGCCGAGAGCATCGCAAGATGAATTATGGGCCACATTTTATTGATTTGTTGTATTCTCTGATATACCTTCAGTGAAATTTATTCCTAGGAGTTCACAGTTCGTTTGCGCCAATAGTCTAGCAAGTCCTTTCCCTTTGATCAATTTCATGGGTTTGATTTCAAGGTCATACTCCAACAATACTGCAATCCTTTTTCCTCTATTTCCTTCAGGATCAGGCTGTGTCAAGATGTCTTTTACCAAGATTCTTGGGACATAAGCAGTGGTATGTGAATGTAGAATATAAACCCTAAATTCCTTCAATGATTTGACCAAAGCATACGTCTGCTTCTCCATGATGTCGTATTTCAGAGGAGCATATCTCAATGTCTTACTGTAATATGCTATGGGTTTCTCGGATTTCTGGTCATCCTTCTGAAGTAATACTCCTGCAATTGTATGCTCAAAAGTGAAAGAGAATAGTATGAAATCTTTTTCAAAATTTGGACTGGCTTACACAAGAGATTTTGTTAACGCTAGCTTGATGTCTTCACAGGATTTTCTAGCCTCAGGGACCCACTTGATTTCATTTCCCTTTTTCAACATGTTGGTGATATGTTTTATGTTTTCAGCTAAATTAGGAATGAATCTCCTTAGAAAATTTACCTTGCCCAGAAAAGATTGTACCTCCTTTTTTCTTCTAGGTATGCCAATCTTCAAGATGCCCTCCACTCTGTTGAGGTCTACCTTTATCCCTTCCTTCGAAATAATATGCCCTAAATTTTTTCCCTCTTCCATGGCAAAATTCAACTTTTTTGGATTCAAGGATATGCCAAACTTCCTGCACTTTTCAAACGTCCTCCTAATATGCTTGATGTGTTCTTCGTCTGAGGCAAAATACACCGTAATGTCATCCATATATATAACAATGAATTTATCCTTTTCATATGCAAAGTCTATATCCATGGCCCTCTGAAATGTTGCCCCTGCATTCATGAATTCAAAAGGAATTTTAGCATACATAAATGTTCCCCAAGGTGTGGTGAATGTTGTCTATTCTTGATCGTCAGGATGTACCATGACCTGATTATATCTCGAGAAACCATCTAACATCGACATCCTTTGGGAGACTACTACTTTCTGTAAAATGTGATCCATTTTAGGTAATGGATAGTTTTCTTTAAGGGATACTTTATTTAGGTTCTTGAAGTCGACACACAACCTGATTTCTCCACTCTTTTTTCTAACTGGTACTAGGTTGGCTACCCATTTGGAAAATCTCAGGGACACTATGATCTTTGCTTCAAACATTTTTTTCACTTCTTTCTCTATCAATGGTAATAGTAGAGGATTTATTCTTCTTAATTTTTGTTTGAATGGTTTGTGGTCTTCTTTAATTGGGATAACATGATGGATTATACTGGTATCATAGACTTTTAGATCATCGTAGCTCCAAGAAAAAACATCAGGGAATTCTTTTAGTAATTTGACATACCTTTCCCTGATTTCAGGGTTGAGCTTCCTAGACAGTTTCACGATCTTTGGGTCTTTTGGAGTTTCGATATTGCAATATTCTACGTCTCCTTCATTTACTATGATATTCGGACTTCTGGCTATGCCATTGTTATCAAAAAGTTTATCTAATGGCACCTGAACCTTGGGGATGATATTACTCTTCAGCTGTACGATATCTCTACCAGCGATCTGATTGTCAGAATATACTTCTTTTGTGAAATCGACTACATCTACCTTGTTGTTGCAAAATTCATCGTCAATGTTCAAATTCTCTAACTCGTTCTCCATTTTTAGGAAGCTTGCCAATGCTTCATATTTTCTGGTACTGTTGGCCTGTACTTTACCTCTACTTTGTAACTTTTCTCAAGGAAGATAGGGACTCTAAACACTGCTGCGGAAGTGGCTAGAGTGTCAACAATCTGATTCTTCTCTCTTGGGATGGCCGATAAATTGCATTCTTCAAATTTATCAAGGATTTCTAGCACCAGATTCCTATAAACCCTCAATATAGGTTGTTTTTATTGGTATATACCCTTGATTTGATTTATAATTAACTCAGAATATCCATGCAGAACGATTCTTTTGGCACCTAGTTATTTTAAAATTTTCAATCCCAATATCAATGCTTCATATTCAACCATGTTATTAGTGAACTCAAAAACAAGTTTGTAAGAGCATAATGTTGCATCTCCATCGTGATGGTTGATCCATACGCCAGCTCCAGCTCCTTCTCTACAGGCAACTCCATAGAAATTCATCTTCCACAACTGGTCTTCTACGTTATCTTGTGGCTCTGAAAATTCTTCCATTCGCCCTTTAATCTCGTCCTTGTCGGCTAAAATGACTTATGTTTCTTCTTCCTCGGAGCATAGGTCATTGAAGAAGATGGAAGATCCTAACTCAATCTCCATTGAATATATAGGATGATTGCTAGGTTATGATTTATTACTGACCATATATTTAAGCAAAACCTCCATGTACAATCTTCTTTGACCAAAGACAGGAATAGTAGCATAAGACATGTCCATCTGGAGGGTTCCCTTTAATTTTGCAGCCCATGATCTGGAAAACAACATACCAAATTTTGGAGGAATATCAGCAACCACTACATCCATCACCATGTTTTTTTCTGGAATTTGTGCCAAAGAAACGACTATGTCTTTGATCATACCAAGGCATTTTACCTTACTCAAATCAAAGGAGAACAAATATTTGTAAGGCCTCGTGACCTCAAGACCTAATTGATCCATGACCACCGTTGGCATCAGGTTGTGTGATTCTCTAGAATCCATCATAGCATTGTGTAGAGTCATGTCATGAATTTTCAAACTGACATAAAAGGGAGGGAATTCTTCATTTTCGCTGCCTTCTTCCACTCTTGGCCCGAATAGGATAGCTAGGTGATCATATTGTATGTTTAGGGTATCAAAGGTCTGTCCCATTTTTAGCATCTTGATGATCTGGTTTCTATATTCGTTGTTCCCGATCAATTCATTAAACGATACCAAATTTTTTATCTTAGCCATTTCACTCTCGAAATCAAAAGATGATGGGGTTCTTTCTACCTCTTTGGTGACTGTTTCTCTTCTTGTCAATATTTTCTTCTGAGGTTCTTCTTTTTACTTTCCCTTTTCCATGGTATCTTTTGCAACAACATCTTTCATAGTGGATTCCTTCGCAGTTGAATCTTTTGCAGTAGAATCTTTCTTGGTCTGGCTAGAAGAAGGCACATTGTTCTGAGCTTCTCTAGAAAGGTTCCCCTTTGGAGGATTACCTTTGGGAGGATTTGGGGGCACTTTTTGATTCCGTAGGTTATATTTCCTTTGGAATTGCATGATGGTGTTTTGTAGGCTAGTCTCATAATCTTCTTTTTCCACTAATACCCTTTCCATATCATCTTGCAAAAATATTTCGTTTGCATCTACGAACTGGTCATGTTCTTCTTTGGTAAAAAATATATCTCTTTATTTATCATCACAACAGTTCATGTTATCTTCGAAATATCCATCATAACCTTCATCTACATAATTATTTTGGAAGGGAGGCCTGATTTGTTGTTCTCCTTGGTTCCCTTGGTTTCCTTGATTTACCTGGTTTCCCAAATTTACTGGATTTGCTTGATTTTCTTTGTTTGCTTGATTTCCTTGATTTGTTTGCCTAATCTGTGGAATAGCCAGTCTACTTGGATTTCTGGGTGGACCATCTTCTTGATATCTGGGCTTGGGTTGATTTCCTAGGGCCATACTTTCCATCATCTGCTCCATGTTTCTCATCATTACTTCAAATCTGTCCTCTGATGTTTGAGATGTTGAAGGTTGTGCTTTGTATTGAGTTCTTTTTACGTCTCTGCCAGCATTAGTTTTTATCTTCCCTGAAGCCATTAGATTCACTTCTACTTCTATAGCACCATTTTTCATATCGTCCAAAGTAGTAAACCTTTGTTCTCTTAATAACAAAGAAAAGTCACTTTCAAAAGAATCAACGTATTTGAGTTGAGAAGCCTTGGGAGGGGTTTTTACTTCATCAGGGATGGCATTATACACCTTCATGAATCTAGCTGAAAATTCCTGCATTGTCTCATCGGGTGATCTCTTCATATTGTTGTACTAGGTCAATAATTGAAGGGGGTTTTTCTTGTCTCCCCACTTTGCGAGGAAGCTTGTCTCAAAGGCTTCAAAATTTAGAATACTTCCCGCCAGGAGGGCTCTGAACCACTTCCTCACGTCTTCAGAAAGGCTTTGTGTAAACAGTCTCATCTTCACATCTTCGTAGTCTACTTCTTCCAAGTCTACGAAATCATTAAACCAATCTAAATGTTTTTGAGCTGATATGTTACCTTTGACATCATATAGTTTAATCCTTAGATTGTAATATTGAGGCAGGTCATGTAGTTGAGAGGGCAGTATGAGAGGTGGAAATCTGGCTGCCATAGCTATTGTGAGGGGTCAGAGTGGACGTTGGTTTTGAGCAAGTGTCACTACAGGCTTAACAGATGCGGCTAAAACCAGATCTTGAAATCTCTTCTTGTCAAAGATAGTCTCGCCTAGAAAAGATTTTGACTTAGTTCTGAATAAGGATTGTTCAAATTTCACATCAAACTCAAGGTCTTCAATGCTAGTTGCTCCATCTCTAGGCAAGGATAGATATCGGTCTGGATGCAATACTGGGGTTACCAGCCTTTCTTTTCTTCTGTGTATGAGATTTTCAGGGTCAGACACAGGGATTGGAGCTTCTGCATTTGGATTTCTCCTGGTGTGAACTTTCTTAGGAGCTAGGAATTTTATTTCACAAGGCATGGTGAAAATGGTCACTGAACAAAAGAGTCACCAGGGTAAAAATAGTCTCAGCCAATAAGGTATTTGATCTACTGTCACCCTCAAGGATCAACCGAAGGTTTAAGTCATTTTCCCAGGGAAGATATTTTCAATTTTGTCCTCGGCAATGACGCCAGAATGTTAGCACTCTGTAAATTTTGTTTGGCTGAATAGACAAACGACATAGGTAGCTGTTTCAACCAACTTTAGAGCTGAGGCACTAGCTTGATCAACTCAGAGAGGGCTCTCTCGTGTCACTAGGTATATCTGTGGAAATCGGTGGCTAGATTTGGCTTGTTTGGGGGTTTTTATAAAATTGTTCGCAAAGAAGGGGAGAAACACAATGGGCTATGGAGTCAAAATTCTGAAAGTGAACGGAAACAAAGAATCGACTGATAGAACTCTCCAGAGGACAAAGGCTAAATGAGGCAATGAATCTAAGTTATTCTTAAAAATAAAAAAGAGTGTAGGAATATAAAGATAACAAATAAGTGTATCAGAGCATTGCCAAAATGAATTATGAATAAGTTAAGAAGAGAATCACATAGTTTAAATTGCTTAAGCCGAGAGCGTCGCAAGACGAATTCTGGGCCTTTAGACTCTCCAATTTAAACAAAAGAAAATGTAAAAGATATGACAGGTTATAGGAAATACATACGATGAAGGGAAACAAAGCTCATATCACCACCCGTTAGAATCTTTTCATAGAGACTTCAAAATCTTTTGCATTTATATTCAATTCAGATTCAGAAAATTTACAAATAGATTTTGATACAACCAAAAGGTGCTCTTGCACTTCTGCCAACATTAATCAACTCAAGTCTCTTAGTACTTATACAATTCGATAAAAAACAATTGAAACTGAAACATTTCATCTTCTGTAACAGTTTTGACTGACAGTTTCAATATACGAAACAATTTACAATAATTAGCAAAATAAAACATTTCAAAATCATGAGCAATTTCTCTGACTGTCCGACTTCTGCTGCACCATCTGTCTCTCTCTAACCTCCCGTCGGATCTGCAAAAATGGTGACACCTGGAGATCATCTATTGGTTCTAGGGACGTGACATTTTGTCTTACCCAACCACATGATCTCTTTCCATTGTGAATAAGAGGGGATTCCGTAATCCATCATCTCCTTAATCATAATTTCCAAGTCAATGCATGTGGCATAGGACATGGCGGGCATCCTAAACTTCACTGTTTTAAACTTGTTTAAGATTTCAAAATCTGTAGCCAAATGCTCTACCAGACTCAGACCTTTAAGATTTTCTTCCATATCCTCGAACTTAGAATGGTCCATTCTGCATTGCATGAGGAGGGAGTGATAGTCTTCTTGATTGTACAACGAGCCTTTACCATCCCAAACAGAACTTCAGACCCTAATTTATTTAAAATGACTCTTTCTCCCTGAGAGTATCGCTCTGCGCACCAGCTTACAAATTTGGGGAATGGAAAGACCATTTCTATGATGTAAGGGATGATGGAGGCCTGAGCCACTTTGAGGAAAAGTATGTGATTTCTGACATTGTCCAACAAATTTGATCTAGACATGGATACAGGTGAGACTGTTATCTTTGTGTCGAAAACGTCAAAATCTCTATCAATTAGGGCTTCTTCCCTGGAGGATATCTCTTGTTCATTTACGGATAAAATGATAGGACTGGCATCCACAGTGAAGAATACTTGTCAAGCAGCGAAGAATGTGAGTCTGGTTTGATTCTGAGCTTTGAAATGTGACTGGAAGCTTCGCGCCAATTTTTCAAACATTTGAAGTCTTAGAACTATCATAGAATAGTGCCGGGGGGTTCCTCCTTTTATAGGTATCTATTGGCATTGGGGTTTGGAGAAAATGGTTTCAAGTGAATTTCCTTCCACTCCGACGTGCCTCCGAGGGCGCTACGTGTCCATGCTTTAAACTAGAGTAGTTTTCCCCGGCCCGCCCTTTATCGATTAATCTCCGTGCTGTTTCAATCGCTGATATAAACTTCAGTCGTTGATCCGGGCTGCTTCAGGATCTATGGTCCACATTTGCCTGGTATCTTTGGTGTCGGGGGTTTGGAGGAAGTGGTATTAGTCAAACTACTTTTTCCCTCGATGCATCTCTATGGGCACCACACGTCCCGTAATAAAACCGCTACTGTTTTCCCTGGCTTGCCCTCGATCGCTTAACCTTCGCGTTAGTTAAATCTCCAATACATGCCTCGGTTGTTGATTTGGGCTGCTTTCAGGATTGATGGTCCATCATGTTTTTCTCTTTTCATATCTTCTATTTTGTCCTTATGTCTCCAAATATAGCGAGCCTTTTGATCTATCATATCTCTGTGGTGATATAATCCTTCACTAATCTTTTTAAAGCTTGGATACCATCCCGAAAAGTTATGGTGATAACACATCCATCATTTTTGTGAGCTCCTAGTGTGCTTCATCTCCTTGGTTCTTAATCTCTTTCAATAAGCCTATTTTCAAGTCTTGTAATATTTGTATCGACATCCTCGATACCATTATGTTTAGGTGTCCTAGCGCATTTCCGTGTTCTTGTAATTCAGACGTTGGAAATTCAAGTACATCCATTTCAATATGGAGTGTTATGTGCCTGGTTTCTTGTTGGGTTAATGCTGGATGCACAACCTCTGCTTCCTTCCCCAAAATTATGGATGGTCCTCCCTTGGTCCTACTCTCTTTTGTTAGGCTGGAAACTAGTAAGAGATGCTGGAGTGTTTCCAAATGATCCTGGACCCTCTGTTTTTTCTCTACATGTTTCTTTATTGCTTCCTCCATGATTTCCTCTGCAACATCCCATACTTGGTAGCCTATGCAGTTCATATCGTCATTGGTTAAAGTATAAAATCGGGTTTCCTTATGCACTTTAACCTTCTTGCATGCCCCTCCTATTGATTCCTTCCACTTATCCTTCATTTGTGCTCATGTTGTGGGGATTGCCTGCTAAAATTTTGTTGTTGATGGGCCAAGCATATCTCCTGCTCCATTGCTCTATCATTCCCCTGCTCACTCATCTGGTTCTTCATAACTCTTCTCCTAATCTTCTTTTTCTTTAAGGTGCCCCATTTTCTCTATTGGGGTTTTCCACCCATCTTCTCAATCATTCAAAATTAGGCATACATTTTCTGATGTCACCCTATAGTTGACATAGAAACCACTAGTGCATCGAGTTCTTCTTTTCCTGCACATACATGTGGTGCATTCCTTCTTTGAAACACATAATATCCTTATAGGTTTCCACCTTCTCAACTGATATATGCAGTGTATGGTCGATTATACGCCTGATCGTATCGAATTATACAAAAAATGTAACATTATTTTCTTGTTGAGAATATGCCATAAGTTGGCATACCGCGAGGCCATACTACCTCTATGAGATGTGCCCATGTGATGATAGTAGCCTGGTTCCTGCCAGTTGACCAGCGCAATCAAAATCAAAAGCCATGCATAGTAAAATTATGTGACCTTTTCTTGGGCTTCAATACAATCTTTCAAAAAATGGTTCACCAATAAGGTGGCCCAGTTCATTTGAACCCCTTCAACACATTTTTCTGCAACTGCAATTACTGTAGTTAATACTTCATCCTTCTGAAATTTGTGCAACAACTTGCAGGCCAACACCTACGTCACAAACCGGACATTGTCATCGCTGATTTTTTTAACATCCAATCCCCTTTCCCCCTTGAAATTTTTGAACTTTTCCTTCATTTCTTCTGATAGGTCTCTTTCTCTCCTGTGCAATCAACATAATATCGATTGACACAGGGGGGTCAAGCCACAATGTCCTGCCATGGACACAACTAAGAAGTAACTTCACACAAACATTAATTTCTAGACTGCGTTCGAAGTGTGGGATCTCCATCAGGTTTAGTATGCTTGACTTCTCCAATCCTGTTTCCCACCCTTGTGTCTCCATCATTATTGCTCCCGTTCCCGGTATGATCTTACTGCACAAGTATTTTTTCCTTGCCAAATCCAGGAATTTTCGCCCGTCGGTGATATCATGATCCACGAACTTCAGTCCGGTAACCTTGACGAGCATATATCCTTCAATGCTTACACCAGGAGGGACTAGTGATGTTTCCAACTAATATTTCCCATTTGTTGGTACTTTGATTGGTGTCATGTTAACCATCCTAGTGGGATGTAATTTCTATGGAATATTTCATGTGAAGCTGAAGCCAAAGATTCAAGTACTTCTTCCACCTATGGTGTAACTGCTAGGATTTTTGACTATTTTCGTGTTGTTGTTGATGGAGCTCCAACTTTTGGCGAGGCCATTTGTCTTGTGGGACATATTCATTAATTGGATCTGCAACAGTTCTGTTGTAGTTGTGGCTCAGCTCTGATGCACTCAGATTATCTCTAGTTCTCTCTGGCTTTCTTTCTCTTGCATGCAGCTCTTAGTCATAATGATTTACGCTTAATGACCTTCGACTGTTTTTGTGCCTCCTTTCCAGCTGTGCATGCCACTTCATGCCTTAACTAACTTGTCCAATCTACCAACATGGTTGATGAATGGTTAAATAAATGCGCCTTTATTACCAAATCTGTTGTGTTATTTCTCCCTCGTACTACCAATCTGTCATGATTTTTGGTAGCTTTTACCATATAATATTATACAACATCTTTATGACTTGTCATAACCCATGTGTAACCATCGTTTTCATTCTTTAATGATTTTAACAATCTTGTCAATGTCAAATTGCACAACTGTTCTTTCTTTGGCATTTGTTTACCTCATAGTCTTTTTCTTTTGTGTATTATTTTCTGAATGAGCACAATTCCATTCTTATGTGTGATAACCATTCCTTCTGCACTAGACCTTATGTCCTTGTTCTTGAAATTATTTCTCCTTTTTTCTATATCTGGTTTTTACTTGTTTTTCTTCTTTTTTCTACTTTTTTATATGCTTTTATGTGTTTTATATTCCTACTATAGTACAATTACTATGATACATGTGTGCGGGCGCAACCCAGATTACTGCATAGACCGTCAACCATCTCTATAGAGTTTCAACTGACTTCCATTCACCATTCCTCCAAACACTTCTCCATTCAGAGTTTCCAACTGTGCAACACCTATCTTTGTTACATGTTGAATTACATATAGTCCTAACTAGTGCATTATAAACTTCCCTGGATTCTACATAAACTTGTTGTCATAGAGTAATACCAAATATCCTACTTGAAATTTTTTCTGTTTAATGTGTCTATCATGCCAAGCCTTTTCTCTTTCCTTCTATACTTGCTGATAGAAACCTGCAACAAACTGATCTTCCTCAAGATGTATTAACTGTGTCAATCTCTCCCCTATTGCACTAGATTCCAATAGATTAGTGATCGTTGCAATGCACAAGATAGGAAGAATAAATTCCATTGGGATGACTACTTCTTGCCCATAGACCAACCTGAAAGGTGTCTACCTTGTCAACTTTTATTTGTAGTCCTGTTAGCGCATAACACTGCAGGAACTCTTAACTCCCAATAATCTCTCCCTACGTTGTAAATCTTTGTTAAATCCTTCTCCATGATTTTGTTGAAAGATTCCACTATCCCATTGGCTTGGGGATGATATGAGGTAATATCCTGATGTTGAATTTGAAACTCCTCAGTTAATGTTGCAATTGTCTTATTCAAAAAGTGTGTGCCTTGATCACTAAGTAATATGTGTAGAAATCCAAATCGTGTGACTACATTCTCAAAAAAGAATCACGCAACTATTGGACTTATCCACTCCGATTCTTCTACCAGTTCAATGATCCATGTGTCCAACATCCTGTTGATTTTGACTTTCACCTTCTCTTTGTACTTTGGATTTAACCCGTAAGGCCATTGTCGTACTAGATTAGCACCTAGTTTCAAGGGAATATTGATCTCACCTAATTCCCTAGCTATCCCCATCATCTCCAAAAATGTCGTTGGGAATAGGTCTTGATATTCGCGCAACAAGTCTACAGTCTTCTCTACTGTCTCATCACTCCAGTAATCACCTATTTGTGCAAACTTTGTATTCTTTGTCGTCTCAATGTTTACCTTCTGTGTCTTTATGTCCTGTGTGTATGCAACAAACTCAAGCTTTGGTCCTTCTATTTCTCATTCTCCTTTTATTTCAGATACTTACATGTTCCTAGGATCTTCCTCATCATATTATTCCTTAGCCACACTTTAACACTCTAATAAATCCTAGAAAATCACAGTAGCTCTGTGCGCATTGCACAATGGTACAATCTCCATAGACCCTTATTCTAAGAAGATCTTAGTTCGAATAGCCTGTAGCACTGCATCTATTGATGGAGATTTATGTTCAAACATAAATGTGACTTTGAACCTATGAACCAACTCTTCCCATCTTGTTGTCTCTTTGTGCATTTCTAATTCCAAATACCAGTTCTTTGGAATTGTGTCCAGTATATGTATAAATCTGTGGGTCCATTCTATTTCTAATACTGAACTCCATAAATCCATGTACTACTCTACACTGCAACCAATCTTTTACTCCTTCTTTGTGTGTGGCCCACCATCTGGTTGGAGTCGATTTTAGAACAACATCTAATGCCAAAATCCTTTGTTGTTTGGGTACCTACAACTCAAATGCCTTTAAAAATAAACTTATTTAAATCAATCCATTATACCTAGGCGGATCACATAATTCTGTCCCAATCCAATGCAAGGATCGGGTTATGCACACACATTGTCTAGTTGAAACTTCATGCATTCTCTGTTGCCAATATTTTAGACCTTCTTCAGAATCTAATGCACACAAACTAATACCTTACCAACGTAGTGTACCATGTGCAACAGGGTTTACATAATCATCCATCCACACAATCATGTTATACAAGTTATCAATGCCAATTCTTTGGCTGTCTCTATGTATCCCTTCCCTTCTGATGGGTCCAAGGGTGCAGTAAATTTCAAATCTCCAAATTCAAATATCATCTCTCTCCTATTCAAATTAATGATTGCATGGTTATCAAAATCCCATTCTAGTCCCATTAGTGCTGGATATGGTTGACTGTTATCCATGATCTCAATAAATTCAAAGTCTTCCACACTGCCACCCCCTCTATGTTCATAGATACTCCTATCAAATGACCAATCAATACTATTTTGTGTTGTTTCATGAGCCTTAAATGAAAAGGATACCATACTATCTTGGGTTTTCCCATCATCTCCCATGTATTCTTAGGTAAATTATTCACATCAGACCCCAAGTCCAAGATGACATTATCCACATCATACTCCTCAATTTGTGCACTAAATCTAAATTCTCCATTGGTCCTCTTCCTGTGCAGTACCTTATTTACCACCCTTTGTGCGGTGTGAGTTTCCCTTCCTTGTGTGAAATTATCTCTACACAACTCCTCATGAATTCTGTTAGTGTGCTTACCTTTCCAGTTGGATTCTCTGGCACAATGCGATCTCCTACATGAGGCGTAGATGATGTTGATGCTCCCCAATATTGTTCAAGGACTTCTTTTCTTTCCCTTTGATATGTCTTCTTTTCTTGCTGAGGATAAAAGGTTGGCATGTGTCCGACTGAATTCCTTACCAATTGATTAGTCTGGTTCCCTCCATTCGTCATAGAAACTCTTCTTCTAGCTCCTCCGCATGTAACAAATGTTATTCTTGGTCCTTTGTTGTATTTTTTGGATGATATTTTCTGTACATTCTGATTTGGATTCTGGTTCTGGTTCCCTCTAACCTGCCATTTAGAAACTAATCGGGGACAATCTTTTGTCACATGGTCCAGTTCTCTGCAGTATGTGCACATTGTATACAGATTCAGGCAATTGCAGGCCAAGTTTCCTAGTTGATTACTATTGTAACATATAATCGATCCTCTTCCTCCCCTACCAAAATTTCCTCTGCCAAAGTTTCCTTTGTTCCCTATATTAAATCTTATTTCATTATTATATTGTGGATCACCCCTATCTGTTGCAATATTCTCCTCTTGAATCCTATACATATATGAAGTGCACTCCCTCATCAAGTCGAACACGCGAAAATACTTCTCTTCACGTCTGAAGGACTTGCAAAAATTGCAAAAGAAGTTCCTTGGTGTACTTTGATACTTCTGTAGTAACAAACAATTAGTTGGGTGATGGCCCCATTTCTTACATATCTCACAATATCCCCCTGCTGGTAGTGGATTCAGTGCTCCCATCACCAAATATTGCGCGGATGTTGGGCATTCATCCTTGTGATAGCCTTTAGTCCTACACTTGGTATAACAGACTTGCTCACATTTCTCCTTCCCTTTTGTAAGTTCTACCAGTTGGATCATCAATGCAGCCAACCGCATATGAACTTGCGTCATCCCTTTGCTGTCTCCTACAGGGGATGATTCCATTTTCATTGCAATTTCCAGTGCCTCGAGCTATGACACAACCTTATTTTGAATCAATGGTTTGTAAATGTGTGGTAGAATTCATGCAATAAACTATTCTTGATGTTTTTTATTGGGGATATGAAAATTCAGTATGCCCATAAGATCCTTGAACCTTTGATCGAAATCCCATACCAACTCAGTTGGTAACTACTTAATCTCCTTCAGTTCTATAATATACTAAGACTCAAACTTTGAATTCCTGAACTCTTTCAACATCACTTACCTTATCTCTGCCAAAGTCCTGACTTGTCCCATAGGTGTGGTACTCTGCAACTTCATGTACCAGACTAGCGCATGACCTATGAATGTTGTTGCTAACAATGCAATCTTTTCATCCTTGTCTTGGACATTCTTTGCAGCCCAAATTGTCTTGCAGACAAACAGATGTTGTTTTGGGTCCTCTGACCCAACTCCCTAGAACTTAGGCAGTCTAAGGGTGTTGTCTACCCTTGACATATTGCTTTGTGTAGTCCCTCTTCTTGGTGATGTTGGTTGAATCTGACTCTGCATACTGCTTCCATTGCTCTGACTGCTACTACTCTGTCCTCCCTAGATAACTATGAATGCTTTTGATAAGTCTTCAACTGTTATCTCTGATAGTGGTGACAAAAATGGGATCATGGATTCGACATAGGACCTAGACTAAGTATAAATTAACGGTTCTTCTATTACTGGATTGGATTGAAACTCCTCTTCTTCTCCTCCTATATGTGGTAATTCCATGATTTTGAATATTGCACAAGGTTCTCTCCCCTCTAGATCACTGTGTGGCTCTCCTTTCTCAACCCCAATATTTGGCCTCTTGTACCTCCTTCCTCCATGCAATACTCAAAACTCATCTTCTTCCTCTGGTATACCTCCTTCAGTGCTCTGCATCCTCAACCCCTCCCTTTCGTGTTCATCATTTCCTTCATTCTCTCATGTTTTCATACTATCCTCTTGTCATCCTCTAGTTCCCCTATGTGCGGGAATACCCTTAGAAATTGGATTCCATTATCATCACACACTTGTCACACAACAACATATTTATCCATGTAGCTAATGATTCCATGAACCTTCCGTGCGAACCTTTGAAAAAGTCCCTTTCTGCAAAATTGTATGATTGGGTACAATCTACGACAAATTATGTAATGTATCCTCCTAATATGTTATCCAACCAAACATAAACTGCACGAGTAGTCAGATTAATTAAAGAATTCAACAGTCTTACCAACTTAGGAGTCCAATTCCTTGGTGCTGCAGTTCTATACCTTCCAGTATTCTCCACTAATCTTTCTAGTCACTCAAGAAAAAATATTTGAAATTCTCCAAAGAAAATTTGATGCAGTTATGTATACACATACCGTTGCATCCATTTCTTGTCACTCATCTGAGGATTTCTATTCTCTTGTCAAGAAAAATCTTGTTCCTTCCCTCTCCAACCCTTATGAGATCTCTTTCTTAGTCGTCCTCCAAAACATTCCCTCAGTCACAAATTACGGGTCCCAACAATGGAATCATTTGTTGGCACTGCACGCGGTTGTAATACCATATGTTCGATTTATCTTTGACCAACAAAATCCTTCAGAAACCAACCCTTTCAGCATCACCTGCTTACGCAGTTGAAGTCTCACCCGAGGTATCTATTGGGACTGCAAGAACTAGGTTTCTGTAGTAGTGATGGAATGGGAGGTGATCATTCTATTCATTCTTCCTTATTAGTTTTGTGCGCATACGTTTGTATTTATCCTTTGTGAGTTACTTAGATATTTTAGGTTCATATTACTATTATATTCTAGATTACTGCATAAAATCATTACTATAAAAGTCATAACTATTTCACGATGACTACACATAAGACAAATCTACTCTACTATGCATCCAGATAGATTCCATAAATAATCACAAAAGGGACATGTAACATGGAATTTAACGTGGTTCACCCAACTCTAGGCTACATCAACAATGACTGGCTTCTTTATTATGCGTTTGGTAATTGCTTTAGGCTTGGACACTGCACTTACAAATATGGATCATGGTTATCATCCTCTCTTTTAGCCTAGTCATTTTGCAGTGCAAGCCTCTATCCCTCTCTGCCATTCTCTCCTTAGAATTCAAACATGGGTTCCTCTCTTTTACATAACAGAATCATCACAGTAACTATTAGAAAACCCAACAATGAGGAATAGGAACATATGAGGAAGAATAAGAACAACCCCTATTCTCCCAACCCATTACATATTTATACATACATTTTAGGGCTTAAAACCCTACTTTGTTCATCCCAAAACCCTATTACAATGCATGACTACTCCAGTTACCTAATTGTTCGGGATGCTTTCACTTGATTTTCCATCTGCATGCTACTTTTGCACTATGATTGTTGTTCTTCCCTCTTTTGTCGATCCTTCTATCTTGAGCATGTCGAGTTGTCATCCTTTCTTTTCATCTTCTTTCTTCTCCTACTTTATTCTCTTTTTCTATGTGTTGTCCTCCTGTATGCGCCTCAACTACGCACTCCCTAGTCTTCCTTCTTCCTCTACGCACTTTTTCTACAATTATGATTTTTATCAAAATTGCATCCCAAAATTGCATGTCCAATAGGAGGATCTAACTCAGAGATTGAATCACAGGGGAAACAAGGAAATAATGAAGACCCAAAAAATAATTTAAGGAAAGGACCTAAGAAACAACAACCAAGTTCCAATCTCATTACCCCTTCACAATATTTAATAAAATGGAAGAAAAAGTGGTTGTAAAGCCATACTAAGGTGATATTTGCAGTAAATTTGCATCATTGGTTGCAATAGTTATATGTCTATTTCAATGTCCACCATTAAGAAGAAGAGAAAAATATTTCATTTTCTAGACTGAAATTAGAGGGCAATGCATTAACTTGGTGGGATTTAAGGAATAG
Organism: Picea engelmannii; assembly: GCA_009831015.1. Taxonomy (NCBI): domain Eukaryota; kingdom Viridiplantae; phylum Streptophyta; class Pinopsida; order Pinales; family Pinaceae; genus Picea; species Picea engelmannii. Next base: position 303,236 of record ML788022.1, on the reverse strand, counting down.
GGAGACACTAAGGCTGGAGGCGATCCACTAGTAACTAAGTGGGAGGATTTAAAAACCCTCATTAAGTCTTATTTCTACCCTATTGGGTATGTATATGACCAATGGATCCATTGACGTTACCTCAGGAAAAGGAAAGGGAAAAGTGTGCAAGAGTACACTGATGGGCGTCTAAAACAACACCCTTTTCACACCTTTACTTTTCCATTTTGTGCCACTTTCTCCCATCCTTCCAGCCTAATTTTAACTATAACAATACATTTTTCCTCATGTATGTATCTTCACAACTTATGTAATTTTGAGTGGTTTTTCTAGTGTAATTAAGGGAAAGTTGACCTTTTATTCTCACTAATGGAAGAATGCTAAGATATTGTTCCAGGAAAATATCGTATGTATTGCATAAGAGTTGATGAAAAACCAATACATTGTTGCAACACCCCTCAGGTCGTTGTTGCGACACCATCAAACTTATTGGGTTGTTGTTTCAAAACATTTTCCAGTTGCTGCAACATGATTTTAAGTTGCTACAACATGATTTTTCAATTGCCACACCATGAATTTCAATTTCTACAACATAGTTTCCGTTGGTTGCAACACCAATTGTTGCAACACACATTAGCACTATTGTTGCAACACCCGCTGCCACTACTATTGAAAATCCACCGCCATGAGTTGTTACGAGCCCCCTCTTAACAGTGGTGATCTCTATGATGAGGTGGAAATCACAATCAATGGTAAGTGCATCATCTGAGAAAGTATAGATGGACAGTCGGTCTGATATTGTGAAAAGTTGGAAATAGAAAAGTTTTTTGAAGAAGGGAAAACACATAGTTGGGGGCCTCAAATCCATGACAACTGAAGAAACCACTTCAAGATATCATTGTGAGTTAATGAAGATGTTGGGTTAGGAGAAAAATCACTTCAGCTTTCTTAGTTGGGTTGTTGAAACAAGATTGATAATATCTTGAGGATTGTATATCATCATGGTTTTCCTCAAATCTTTCTTGCTAATAGAAGAGGTGCAAATTGTATAAGAACACGACTTGATTTGAGTAAGGGAATCAATGATTTTAATCTGAATTCTACTCTTTTGATAATAAAATTACTACTTTGGTTCTCCTGCAATTCTTCTATGTTCATGAATATCTGAATTTTGTTGTGTAATTGAAGAACTCCACCAACACTTCATCTAGGGAGGTAAGGCCCCCTCCTTAGTAAGATATTATTGTACTATTTATTGTAGTATATATTCAATTTATTTTGTGATTGATTTACAAATTTCTCATGTGTTTGGTTATGGCTTCCATCTTGTTGCAACAATAGGATACTATGTGCCAATTTGTTTCTATTCTATTTATCTGATTTATTTCTCGATTTAATCTTGTGTGCTTCTAAATACTTACGTAATTTCAGGATACTTTATGCAATTGTTTTTAATATTAATTGCAATATTGAAAAGAAGGGAGTATTTCTTGGCACAACAACCATTTAGAATCAGTAGTTAGCCGAGTGTGTTTTATACAACTAGATTAGACTCTTTCCTTTTCAATTAAATTCATACTAGGGTCACAACACCAAGTGCTTCTAGGTTGGATGGATTAGGTTATTTTTATTTTCAATTACATTCAATCGAGATCATAGAACCAAGTGATTCCATGATGGTTGAATCATATTAGCTTGTTACTTCTTTCAGTTTTCCAATCAGCCTGGGGTCACATCACTAAGTGCTTCAAGGCTCACCTGCGATAGTGTAGAGTATTAAATATTTTTCTAGTTTGCTATCCTTGGAATTGGTGACTTTATCAAAAGATATCTTGATTTTTTAATTTGATCATTTGGTCTCACTACAACTTCATAAATAAAACAATGTTTGAATGATTTTGCTTGGCATATACAGTGCATGACAGTTCACAAGTTCCATATGAATCCCAGATTGACAATTAAATGAACATTCTTTCTAACTGTCTTTCTAGGGAATTGGAAAGGTAATTAAAAAGCCCATCATTTTTTGAACCGTTTCCAAGGAACTGTCAACAATGAAACTTTTTTATTTCTTATCTCTAGAAGCATACTTATCTAGGGATATTTTTTTGTATTCGTTTGATTTTATTCTAATTCCTTCTTTTCAGTTGAATTTGGAGTTGGTGTTTGTTTTTGGCATGAGTGTTAGTTTTGGTTGAAATCAGATGTTTTTCAAAGGCTCATGAGAAGAATTAGAGACCAAAAAGGTTTATTCAATATTTCTACGAAGAACCCCCAACACACTAACAATGCATGGAAACAAACTCAAGGAGGAGAGGGACCCAACCAACCTAATTATCTGATGTCGACAACTAGTTCCCTGGATAAAAATAAGCCTGGACCTCTCTCTGAAGAATTATCATGTCCAACCTAGGCTACATCCTCTATACAAGAAGAAATGTTATTCTATGAGGATTCTTCAATGGATGAACAACCATGCCACAACTTCGAAACACCTCACGATCCAATCATTCCGACAACGTTTCCAAATAAATAGGAGGACATTTTCCTATGGTTGATAAGAGAAATGGCCAAAGAAAAAAACCAAAAAGTAAAGATAGAAGTCATCACCTACAAATTTCCAACCAGAAATACAGATGGGGTAACTCAAATGAAGGATATTCCATAGTCTTTGTATTGCCAAAATTTCATGGTTTTGCTACCGAGGATCCATACACATTTTTGTTCGAAGTTCATGTCCTTTTTAGAAGGTATGATTACATTTTCGATGCTCATAAGCTAAATCTCTTTCCAACCACCCTTAAGAATGCTTCCCTCTGATGGTTCATGGGACTCGATGAGAACCACATAACCACATGGGAACACATTAAAAAGGAGTTCCTTGAAAAATTCTAGTACTACAACAAGGATAAGGATTGTCGAGAGGAAGTGTTCAAAATGATTGAGAAGGAGGATGATATCATTGAAGACTTCATGGAACATTGCAAGTACAATTTACAGTGGTTAAGGAAAAACCAGTTGAACCCAAAGATTAAATGAATCTTGCTACTAAGAGGGTTCAGAGATGACTGAATTGATATCTTGAAATTGATGGACGATGGTGACATATACCAACGACCTTACGAAGTTATCTATGAGTTGTGTCAAAGATACTTTAGAGGGACCTCACAACCAGAAAAAGGGCCAAGGGACACATTGACAAGGATCAATATGACATCCACCGGGGGAGTCACATAATCCAAGAATGGGAATATGTTGGAGGATTTTAAAATGGATATACTCAACTCCTTAGGCTCCCATTTGGATACTCTACAATTAAAAAAGAAATAGGAAGAAGCATAAGTGACCTTACCCATTTTTTCTCAAAATGAAGAAAAAGACATCCATTGAAGGAGTGCCCACTGTATCAAATTGAAATATGTGGAATCTGCGAAGAACAACATGCCACTAGTAAGTGTCCCTCCTTACCTGATTTGAAAGAAGTCTATTAGGAAGCAAGCGGAGAGGCCGATAAATTATGTCTTATCACACAAAAATGAATATGGTTGCCTCGAACTCAAGGTATATCTCTAGACTAATATCAACATTTCAATTATTATTAGACTAACCCTTCCATGCAATATCCTTCCCAACAATTTTACCCATCTAATCCCGTCAACTCACAATAGATGACTTTGTCACCTCGAAACAGTCCCTGGGCGTAAGTGTGGATAAACCCACCTTTTGGGGGGCCTCGACAGTCACTACCACAAAAACCTATATACCCCCAAACTCCTCCTCAAATCCAACAACATAACCAACCTCCTTTGATATTGCAACTCCATGCACAACCTATCCCTGACCCCAATAATAAGCCAACATCACAAGCATATGCTGCTAGATTCCCATTTTATCCCTCTTACTCTATCTCTTCCTTGGAATGTCAAAATACACACTTAAAATCTAGGAAAACCATAAATGATTAAGCCTCACTTGTAACTATAAAAGGCTATGAGGAAGAAGTTCCACCTAAAAATCCCTCGACTAAACAACTCCCTACTTTGAACTTATATCAGGATGAGAAGGATATACAAAACCCACCTTTTCCAGAAAGACTAAATATCAACAAACCCCCTACTCAACCATAATTCAACTTCCTAAGAGAAATCAATAATGTGTGTGTTATAATACCTCTCTTCCAAGCTATCGAATATGTTTGAATCTACTCAAAATCCATTATGGAATTATGCCTATGAAGACTGGGTAGAAAAAGGAAACATCCCTAGACTATGCATGTGATAGGAAAATTGGTAGACTTAATGCTCAATGAGGTTTACACAACCAAGTATTTAGAGCCTAGTAGTCCCATAGTCAATGTCATATCAATGGGACCACCATCCCTAATACCTTAATTGACTTAGGGGCTTCCATCAATGTTATGACTTGAGAAACTATGAGAACCTTAGGGTTGATAGGCCTTACAAAGACCCCAATGGTATTACACATGGAAAATTGATCCATTGTAAAACAAAAGGGTATCCTAGAAGATGTAGTGATCTCTAAAATACTCATTCCACAGGCAAGGGGATGAACTACTCATTTTCAAGGGGAAGAATTACAAAAACATGATTTGGGGGTTTACTAGGGCGAACAGAGATAGGGTGCGACCAGAGAAACTCATTTTCAAACTATGTTTGGACAAAAATGTGATTTGGGGGTTTCCTAGGGTGAACGAAGATAGGGTGCAACCAGAGCAAGATTTGGGGGTTTCCTAAGGGCGAACTGATATTTTCATGTAACAAAATTATCAATTTTCACCACTGTTAGATTTGGACTTATTCATCTATAATTTTCCTCATGTTTTATGGTCTAATATATTACAAGATTAGTAGAAAGAAAGAATAGGAGAGTTATATTAACACTTTGCATTTGAAACAAAATTATAATATAAATTAAGTTGAATTTGAAATTTGGTTATCCTTATTAGAAGAGGAAGAAAAACCAGGAAGAAGGGAGAAGAAATAAGCACATTCAAAAAACGTGACCAAGTTGACTTGCCCAAATCATGACATAAGGAATTTTCCATAGATTTATTAAAATTTCAAGCAGAGGGAAGGAACAAAATTCTAGCCACAATGAGGTAAGTCATTGTCAATTTGTAGATTTCTAATTATCTCAATTATTTCAATTTTTTAGTTTTTAGTTTTTTATTGAAAAATTAAAAAAATATATTATTTTATTTATCTAGGGACATGAGACTAACCAGGAGAAAGAGGCATTGGATTTGATATTGGGGACGGAGTCCGTTAATAAAATGGATGGTGTAGACTTCAAAACACTTGCAAGATACATAGAAAAACGATCCGCTAACACCCCTAAAACATTGCAAGCAAATCAACCCCGTGAAAGGGAATCAATTGATTCCCCAACCACTCCTGGATCAAGCATAATATCAGGGAGGAAATCATTGATGATGACCTATAAGAATTTGGAACAAAGAGTAGAGACCTCCAATGTTGTAGCCACTCCTAGGACCCAAACGTCTTCCACCACGCCATGTTTTGGAACTTGCATTGGGAACTATGATACAAGGATAGAATACGACATGGTTTCAGGAGAAATCAGAATGCCATATGCTATGAAGGTTTTTGTGAAAAGGTTGAAGGAATAACTTCTTTAATCGTTCAAATACCATCTCCAATCATCATTCTCAAAGATACCAATGCACCTGCAGAAAGTTGTAATTCATGAAATGGAGTCTGAATTTGGCGTAGGTTGGTCAGTAAGAAAGGTGAAAAGACAAATATCTTAGAATTGAAAGAGATTCAGGTGCAACTAAAAAAAGAAGATAAAAAAACTCCCGAACGAGCAAATGCTCAAAAAAAGGCCAATTGATGTTAGTATAAAAGTATGGAAAGAACTTGTAAAATCATATGATAATTTGGATGCATGGAGGAAGTCTGGTGAAGAGAGTACCCAGGTATTTGAATTTGTTCATAATATTATATCAAATTTCTTAAACGATTTTTATATTTTATTTGTCCATAGTTAAATTGACTTAATGTATGTTTCAGGACAAGGCCTCCAAATCTAGATTTGCAAAACTATGTACCACACACCACAGTGACCAAAAAGGGCTATGGGCCTTGATGTGCACCTTTATAAGTATATTTATTATGTGATTTTTTTTTTGTATTTTCTAGAAAAAAGTAAATTGTTACATATTTATTAGTTTAACTAGTCCATGTGCCATGTTTTGTCAGGAGGACACATATGGTCGACATCCTACAAATTTTGAAAAATAAATGTTACTAAACAAAAAGTGGAAGGACTTTGTAATCTCAAAGGAGAATGAGTTATCAATACTACTGAAGGATCCCTTGCCTTGTTTTTCCCCTAGTTTTTGTCATTGGCTCCCCATTTGGGAATCCTTTCCCTTTATTTCCTTTGAATATTATGAACTTGTGGAATGTTCCTTTCAATTTATGGAGTTTGGAAATACTATCCATTGTTTTGTGGCTCATGATAACAAACATAGTTTTCCTAGTAGGGATTTTCCCCTTCCGTTAAATTTATTTATATTTTATTACTATTTGGATAAGTTGGTTTCTCATCCAACATTCATAATCCCTTCTCTCCCTTCGAATTTCTCTAACATAGATTCATTTCACTAATAGATGGGTGATAATTTCTTCATCCATCTTCCAAAGTGAACACATGTCAAAACCTTGCTTACTTCTCCTTTGCAAATGATCTCAAAGAAGTACCTTGTGTCTCAACACTATCCACATATAAAAAAGTGTATTCATAGGAGATCTAATATTCCAAAGGGGCTTCCACCACCATGATTTTGTCTTGTTCTGCATTACATAACATAGTTTTGTACTGAGTTATATTTATAGCTCAAAACTTAGTTATACTAAGATACATAGTGGTGTGCCCTTTATCTCCTTTATACAATAGGAATACTTAGGGTTACAATGTATCTAAATTCATGCAAGGGAGAGATTGATCTAGAAAGGTCAAACCCTAACCCTAATCACCTTAAGTAGTGTACTTTCCTACATGGATATATGTATGAGGAATGGTACAAGCCCAATTGGAGAATATTGCAACATTTGAATCCATGCACCTCCCAGGGACCTACTCCCTCCTCCTAGAATATACAATCCACATGTAGTGAAACCTACTAGCATAGGGATATATCCCCTCATCTAACAATATAACATGCATGCACAAATATAAGCAACATTTAATATAGTTCAACTCCTAAGGATGGAACATGCATGCCTACAACATGCATGAGAAAAACAACTGATCTAGGATGGCACATGCATGCCAACAACATAAGTTCAGTATGACATAATACAAATCCATGTCTACACCGATGATGATGGATTTGACGAAAAAATAAATGATGATTATTCAAACGAGATTGATCCACATGTGTACTAACAAATGATTGGATCAATGATGTATCCGGTTAACACCAGACCTAATATATGCTATGCAGTGAATGTTATTACTCAATCCATGAGTTGGCCAAGACAGTCTTACTGAATAACAACAAAGCATGTATTGAGATATACACGAGGCACAGTTGGATATGGCCTAAGATATGCCTTCAGTGTGAACTTGATTTTGCAGGGATATGCTGATATAGAGAGTACAGTGGATCAGAAGAGCACATCCAATTGTTTTTTTTCCTTGAGGTTTACCATGGTTTCCTATTGCAATAGGAAACAAATCTCTATGACCTTGAGTACCAAAAAATCATAGTATATAGCATTGAGTATGGCAGTCTGCGAAGGAGTGTGGCTTTTGACAGATTTATTTGATCATGGGATGGATCCTATTATTAATTGTGATAACCAGAGTTGTGTGAAGCTCTCTGAGAATATTGTGTTTCATGATAGATCGAAACACATTGAGATAAAACGTCACTTTCAGAGACATGATGCAGAGGAAATCAATACACGTACAATACCTTCCTACACATGATAAAATTGCATACATCTTCACCAAACCAACTTGGTGAAGAATACCTCTCTAGTTGAGAGGGAGTGTTGATGACTACAACTAAGAAAACATTCAATTACTTATGTGTGAGACTTGGCCTGATGGAGAATGCCTCCCTAGTTGAGAGGGATTGTTTATGATTATAGCTACATGAGACATCCTCTAGGACGTAGACTGATTGAGTCGACCTGAGAGAGAGCCCATGAGTTGGGTGTCCCGTCCTTATCTAAGATAGAACTGGAACATTGTGTTGGCCTCCTCCTTACAGAGAGTTGATATGAACTCCATATGCTTCTCATGTGTAACGCAGTGAGAAAGAAGATCTACTGAGTTGGACATGCCTGTGGCTGAGCACAGGTGAACGTGTGAAATCCCATGAGCCGGGTGCATCGTTCCGAGACAGAGATGAAATGATGTAATGGCCTCCTCTGAGAAAAGAGTTGAGATGATTAAATCCAGATGACTCTCCTGTGTAATGCAGTGGGAAATAAGATCTGTTGAGTTGGACGTGCCTGTGGATGAGCACATATGAATGTGATCCTAGTGGTTGAGCACTAGTGAGTGTGGTTCTCCTGTGAGACACAATGAGATAGAGATGTGGAAATACTTGTGGATGTGCCTCTAGTGGCTGAGCACTATTGGGTGTATGAGATCCATTGCTATATTTTTCAAAAGTCAGAATTACTTGTAACCCTATCTGTAATGTAAAGGGTACAGGTCGCCCCCACCTTAATGTAAAATATAATTAATGGAAAAGATAATTAATATGGTAATTATTAATTATATTAAAATTTATTGAGGTCATCCCTGTTGTGCCAATAGACAATTTTGTTGACATGTTCAGTCTAATATAAGTAAAGGTAAATTCTCCATTGAGGAAAAATAAAACAAGAGGAAGTTTGGAAATTTCAGCAAACACTTCTTCTTGGGAAAAGTGCACACCTCTCTTGGGCGCTAGGTTTCTAGGGTTTTTGAGCATCCTCTTATGTGCTAAGTGTTTATGGTGGTGAAGGTATTTCTCTTGAATAATATAGAAAAATATTAGCTAGGTTTTCTTCCCTTGTGTAGAAGGGTTTCCCAAGATACTTCTTATGTACTTGTGCATGGTGTTTCTTCTTGTGATATTGGTTGCTGCAAAAAATTGTTCATGGTTTAAGTAAAATGCTAAAATGGAATGAAATTCATTCTTAAACCTTGTTTATTGAAAAATCAACAATATGAGGGGGAGGGGAAGGGCCATATGAACTTCCACCTTCATGTGGTTGTCATTGTTCAGTAGAGGATAAATTATTCTTGGAATCAAGAGAAGCTCATTCATGTTTATACCATCATGATCGTAGATGTCATCATAGTATTGCATCAAAGAAGTTTCGATGAACATATTTTTCATTTATGTAGAATCTTCGTTGAAACTGTTTGAAAACATGGGATTAATATCATGCATGGAAATCCCAATAATATAACCATTTCCATGTCCACACTCTTTATTTTTATCGCCTATGTTGTACAAAACCAACATCATGCCAATTAGGTCCATGAATTTGGTGGAAAGAAGAAGGTGCTAGAGGTAATTTCATATTTAAATAATGATTTCGTACTAATAATATTTAATTTATGGAGCAAAGAAGTACTTAGATGAGAGAAAAAAACAAAGACAAGAAATAATTGATGAAGCTTATGAAATTTATATCAACTAGTACTTGTTTATTGACATTATTACATGTCCTTACAGTACTATATGCGGGAACGTGTGTCTCGAATGAATTTAAAAGGAACAACAAAAAATACATTGTACTAGGACTAGACATGGGAAACAATGACCCGTGAATGGGGCCAGCGTTGAAATTTTTTCAAACTGTTTCTGTATGTACTGAAATTTGAGATGGATAGACTATTCACATTCCTTAAAAATATGGGAGGGTTTCTGGACTAAAATATGACTCACAAACCCACTTGTTTCCATCATAAATTCATCATGTAAACCATAAACCCTATTTTTGTTTCAAAGTACACAAATTAGTTGACACAAGTTTTAAGTTTGCATCATCCTTTGTTCAACTTTATTTTAGGTTCTCCATTTTATATACAATGTATGTGTTTCATAGTTGTTATAAAAAATCCCTCTTTTCATTCATTGTTTAATCAACACCATAAAATTATGCATGTCGAGATGGTGTTGTATCAATGTCACTAAGTATTACATGCGTCGATGGCATAATTATAAATGGTAGTGTTAGATTTAAATATAATTATGGTGTCATGGTAGTATCAGTTTAAATATGCATGCAATGACGATATGGTAGGGTTTCCAAACTCAAATATGAATCACACACCCGCTATATATCTGATCCCGACCTTGTTTCATTTGAACTTTCTCGGATTAATGTCGTGGTGCATGGAAATATTAACAATATGCCCATCGTCATGGTCATGTTCTTTATTTTCATCCCCTATGTCATATACAACCAACATCATGCCCATTAGGCCCATGCGTTCGGTGGAAAGAAGAAGGCGCTAGAGGGAATTTCATATTTAAATAATGATTTTGTACTAATAGTCTTTTATTTATGGAGAAAAGAAGTACTTATATGAGAGAAAAAAACAAAGACAAGAAATAAATGATGAAGCTTGTGCAAGGTATATCAACTAGTACTTGTTTATTGACATTATTACATGTCCTTGCAATACTAGTTGTGGGAACGTGTGTGTCAAGTGAATTTTAAAATTAAATATGAAAAGACATTGTACTAGGGCTAGACATGGGAAGTAGTGACCTATGAATGGGGCCAACGTTGAAATTTTTTCAAAATATTTTTGTATGCATTGTGTTTGACATGGATAGAATATTCGTGTGCCTTAACGATATGTGAGGGTTTCTGGACTCAAATTTGACTCACACACCCACTTGTTTCCATCATCAATTCATCATGTAAACCATAAACGCTATTTTTATTTCAAAGTACACAAATTGGTTGACACGAGTTTTAAGTTTGCATCAACCTTTTTTCATTTTTATTTCAATGTATGTGTGTCATAGTTGTGATGAAAAATCCCTCTTTTCATTCATTGTTTAATCAACACCATAAAAACATGCATGTCGAGATGGTGTTGTATCAATGTCACTAAGTATTTCATGAGGAATCCCTTCAAGTGGGGGTTATGGGTCTAGAAAAGAAGGGAAAACACCCCAAGAGGATGACTAGGCCTACCTAGTCATATAAAAAATATAATAAAGAGGGTGATTAGCTATAAATTAACACATGTGAAGATTACCGTGTTTCCAACACCCCCTTTTGTCATGGATTTCCAATATTGGTCACCTTTTTTAGGTCATTTTAGGTCCATTTGACAAGGGGTGATGATATGGTACTATATGAGGGAAAGTGTGAGTCGAAATAATTTTATAAGTAACAAAGAAAATGCATTTTACTAGGACTAGACATGGGCAACGTTAGTGACCTGTACTCATGAATGGGGCCAACTTTGAAATTTTCACAAACTGTTTATGTATTCATTGAAATTTCACATGGATAGACTATTCACATGCCTTAATGGTATGGGAGGGTTTCCGAGCTCAAAGATGACTAACAAACCCACTTGTTTCCATCATCAATTCATCATGTAAACCATAAAAACTATTTTTAATTTCTTTCAAAGTACACAAATTGGGTGAGACAAGTTCATTGTCTTGACAATTCACTTCTATCCGAGAGAAGTTTTTATGTTTTTAAAACACAACAAAATCACACCATTTACTCTTATTCATGCTAAGAACAGTTGTGAAGGTCCTATTTAGAATTATTAAATCTTCAAACCACCAGTTTCAATATTCTTGAACAAGATGGAAATGTATCACACTTAACCTTCTTCCTTAGCCCAAATAATTCAAAAAAGAGTGTGTATTTTGTTTTCCATAATTGTTGATAAAATTTTGATGTTTTTGTATAATTCTACTACTACTACTAATAATCTAGTTTTAAGGTCACTATAAGTACTTGTTTATTGATGTTATTACATCATGTTCTTGCAGTACTAGATGCAGGAATGTGTGTGTCGAACAAATTTTATAAGGAACAACGAAAATGCATTGTACTAGGACTAGACATGGGAAACGTCAGTGACCTTTACTACTCATGAATAGACCAACATTGAAATTTTCACAAATTGTTTTTGTATGCACTAAAATTTCACATGGATAGACTATTTGCATGCCTTGATGATACAAGAGAGTTTTTGGACTCAAATATGACTCACACACCCACTTGTTTCCATCATAAATTCATCATGTAAACCATAAACCCTATTTTAATTTCTTTCAAAGTACACAAATTGGGTGACACAAGTTCATTGTCTTGACAGTTCACTTCTATCCCAGAGAAGTTTTTGTGTTTTGAAAACATAAGAAAATCACACTATCTACTCTTATTCATGCTAAGAACAGTTGTCAACGACCTATTTAGAATTATTAAATTTGCAAACCACTAGTTTCAATCTTCTTCAATAATATGAAAATGTATCACACTTAACCTTCCTCGTTAGCCCAAATAATTCAAAAAAGAGTGTATTTTTTTTCCATAATTGTTGATAAAATTTTGATGTTTTTGTATAATTCTACTACTACTACTAATAATCTAGTTTTAAGGTCACTAAAAGTACTTGTTTATCGATGTTATTACATCATGTGATTGCAATACTAGATGCAGAAATGTGTGTGTCGAAATTTTTTAATAAGGAACAACGAAAATACATTCTCCTAGGACTAGACATGGGAAACGTCATTGACCTGTAATACTCATGAATGGGGCCAACGCTGAAATTTTCACAAATTGTTTATGTATGCATTGAAATTTCACATGGATAGACTATTCACATGCCTTAACGATATGGGAGGATTTCCAGACTCAAATATGACTCACACACCCACTTTTTTCCATCATCAATTCATCATGTAAACCACAAACCCTATTTTTAATTTTTTTCAAACTACAAAAATTGGGTGATTGTCTTGACAATTCACTTCTATCCCAGAGAAGTTTTTGTGTTTTGAAAACACAAGAAAATCACACTATTTACTCTTATTCATGCTAAGAACAATTGTCAAGGGCATATTTAGAATTATTAAATATGCAAACCACTAGTTTCAATCTTCTTCAACAAGATTAAAATGTATCACACCTAACCTTCCTCCTTATCCCAAATAACTAAAAAAAGAGTGTGTATTTTTTTTCCATAATTGTTGATGAAATTTTGATGTTTTTGTATAATTCTACTACTACTACTAATAATCTAGTTTTAAGGTCACTATAAGTACTTGTTTATCGACATTATTACATCATGTGCTTGGAGTACTAGATGTGGGAACATGTGTGTCAAACAAATTTGACAAGGAACAATGAAAAGACATTTTACTAGGACTAGACATGGGCAATGTCAGTGACCTATACTACTCATGAATGGGGCATTTAGTTCTCATTAATCTACAAATGAGGTTAGAGTTAAGTCAAATATGTCTGTTAATATTTTTAGAGACATTCCTTGATCTTTAAAAAGACCAAGACATGTCTAGTCTTAGTGTGAGTATATATTTCTTCATTTGATCTTCTATTAAGGCTAAATCATATGTTAAATTCAATTAAGGGCTAAGCCTTTAGTCATATATGAGACTCTTCGTCATTTAATTAAATGAGTATAAATTCATTTTATTTATGTTAAAAGGTATAAAGAGTCATGTTATGTTGGTCCTGAGAAAGGCTTAGTTCGATCATCAGTCATCCAAGTCATGAGCTGTGTGATTTGATCACATGTCTGAAAAGTTTCCTCTTCTCATTTGTCAAAATTCATGTCAGTTGAGTCATCAGAAGATTTTAAGTTCATGTTATGTCTTATACAGAGGTTAATCTAATCCCTCAAAATAATCTTGTACCTTATTTCCACATGTGCTAATCAAATTTCAAGTTCGTTGCAAAAGTTCCTAGGTTTTCACAGCGTACAATTGTACTTCTCATTTCGTTGTGAAAGTGTCTCTCCCTTATAACGCTCTAATTAAAATCCTAAATATCAGTTTTTTTGTTGTAATGGGTCACAAATACATGAATTTATCCCTTTGTTAAGCCTATTCATTGTAAAAGTCATATTTTTCTATCAAAAAACCCTAGAGTTTCATTTTTTGTGAAACCCCCTCGATGCTAGGAAACCCTTAAAATTTGTGTTCTTTGGTCATTGAGTTATTTTCCTTTGCTAGGTTTTGGTTTTGGGCATGCTTAAATTGATGTGAAGTTCCCCACTCTCCTACAATCAAATCATCGATTGCCATAAACCCTAGAGAACCTCTGACAACTCAAAAAAGAAGGAAAAGGGAAAGATATCATTAGAACATAGTGTAAACCATGATAATGATACTATAGGAGCTTCTGGTAGTAGACAATATAAGAAAAAGGCAAGAATAATTGACTTCACACCTGAAACTGCAAAGGTTATAAAACTTAGTAGGCCTCAGTTGATGTATTTTAATCATGATATGTACATGCTAGTAGTTTAGTAGAAGTTTGTTTTGGTTCAGTTGTAACTTAATATAAATATTGAAACCATTATGAATTCAACTCCTTTGATCTTTTATGGCATGCATTTCTATATATTATGTAACTAAATATGTAAAAGGGGTTCGAGTGGTGTGAGAAATATCTTTATGACTTCATGTTGTAATAGTTTTATGAGACTAATAGATTTTTTCCTAGATCAAAAGACATACCAGAGATTTGGCCTCAAAGATTTATATGAAGATGTTTCCTTATGTGTTTTCTCTCATGTTATATGTGCTCCTTTCTCTGTGAATTCATTTAAATGTTATATCTTTTGATATTTGAACAAGATTAGGTACTGTAGAATTCATATATAGTTTAATGCTTTGTTGTATGTGTTCAAATATTCCACATTTTTTCCTCTGAAAAGTACCTTAGAATTCATCCTAGACTGATGCTCTATTGTACTTTGAATGTTTTCTCTATTCATCCCCCATCTAGATATTTAAATTGTCTAAGGAAATTTTTTCTATCTCGCCTTTGATCAACCTCTATTCTATTGACATAGTATCTAGCAGTATTTGATCTCAGATCCTGACTCCCTTCCTTTTTGGATGTCATACACCATAACACTATGTTCAACATTATATAGGAATTATCAATCTAGTGGAAGGACACAAGGCCCAAAGATGTCACCTAGGAACCAATAGAGATTTTATAACACTTTTCAAACCTCTAGACTTGAGGACAAAGTCAATGATTGAATGAATGGATTTACACTACCACATGTAGCATGAGGGAAAGAATGGAAGACTACCCAAACACACACACCACTAAGAGGGGAATAGAGGAGACTGGAGTCACCACTTATTTTTTTGGCCAAGCTAAGAAACCCTAGGGTAAGACAAAAGAGGATGAAAATAAGAGGGTGAGCCACTAGATTTACAAGGACCTTAAGATATTTCCAATCATAACCTATCATCACAACTTCATGGTGATGTGACTATAGTTGGTGCTATAGATAATAGTGCTACACTTGAAATCCTCAGATCTTCATACTTTTTGAGTACATGTGAGCTGCACAGATCATGTTTGATCATGATATATACACTTGTGTATTGGGTAATGAGGGTTTTTCATTTTCCATTTCATGTACAATTAGTGATATGAGATGATAATAACTTGTATTTTTGCCATGACAACATTCAAGGTAAAAAAACAAGGGGCTTAGGCCCTAAACGATGCTTCTATGGATTGTAGGCCATGCATAGCACCCTAAACCATGACACATGCCTTTCGTAAGGTATCAATTTCCCAAGGGTGGTATACATGTACAAATATAAGGTTTTGAAAACCATGAACACGTCTATTATCCCATATCATGGTTCAAGTCTATAGAATATGGTATTGAGCCCTATACAAAACATCTAAGGCACATGGACCATGCACAAGTCCTTGGACCATGAAACATCCCTGATAGAAGTAATTATGTCCCAAGAGTGGGATATATTAGAATATTCCGTTCACCAAGGATGAGACTCTCAACATAAGAAATGACTTGGTGCTAAAAGTTAGGGGTTTGGGTTCTAAATACTAGATTTAAGCAATTATTTGAGACGTTAATGACTTTTATTTTTACCATGACAACATTCAAGGTAAAAAACAATGGGATTAGGCCCTAAATGATGCTTCTATGGCTTGTAGGCCATACATAACACCTTAAACCATGACACATTCCTTTCATAAGGTATCAATTTCCCAAGGGTGTTATACATCTACAATTCTAAGGTTTTGAAAACCATGAACACATATATTCTCCCTCATAAACAACTATTTGAGATGCTAATGACTTGTATTTTTACCATGACAACATTCAAGGTAAAAAACAAAGGGATTAGGCCCTAAACAATGATTCTATGGCTTGTAGGCCATGCATAGCACCTTCAACCATGACACATGCCCTTCCTAAGGTATCAATTTCCCAAGGGTGGTATACATGTACAATTCTAAGGTTTTTAAAACCATGAACACATCTATTATCCCTCATAAACAATTATTTGAGATTCTAATGACTTGTATTTTTATGATGACAACATTCAAGGTAAAAAACAAGGGGCTTAGGTCGTAAACAATGCTTCTATGGATTCTAGGCCATGCATAGCACCTTAAACCATGAAACATGCCTTTCATAAGGTATCAATTTCTAAAGGGTGGTATAAATACAATTCTAAGGTTTTTAAAACCATGAACACGTATATTATCCCATATCATGGTTCAAGTCTACAGAATATGGGATTGAGCCCTATACAAAACATCTAAGGCACTACATGGACCATGCACAAGTCCCCTATACAAAACATCTAAGGCACTGCATGGACCATGCACAAGTCCTTGGACCATGAAACAACCCTTATAGAAGTAATTATGTCCCAAGAGTGGGATATATTCTAATATTTGGTTCACCAAGGATGGGCCTCTCAACTTAAGAAATGCCTTGGTGCTAAAATTCAGGGGCTTAGGTTCTAAATGTTATATTTAAGGTAGATGGGCCATGCATCAACACTAGACTACATGATATACCCTTATGATAACATATTTGTCTTGGTATTGTGATATGGGCTCAATTCTGAGGCTTATCACATTGATGATGGGCCTTCTCTCCAAGTACATGTTTCAAGGCCAAAAACCTTTCACTATGAACCATATGTTAATTCTAAGGCTATTAGGTTGTGCACAGACCCCCAATAATGACAAAGGATCTTAATTTATAAGGATTCTTTAATGAAAAAGTGGCATATGGGTGCACATTTGAGGATTTACACATTAGGGATGGGTCTCTTCATTCACGGCATGGTAAATGGAGAAAAATAGGATGTTAGGTCCTATACATTGCTTTTGTGGCTCATGGGAAAATCATAGGGCCTTAACCAAAACAAGACCTTCATAAGAAATATTTGTCCCATGAGTGGTATACAAGCCTAATTTTAAGGTTTGATGGATAAAGGATGATATTTTTGGACCAAAACATCATTCAAAGAAAAATCATAAGGGCTTAGGCCTTAAATACTACTTTTAGGTCTTGTCGGCTAGGCATTAGGACCGAAACACTAATTTATATAAGTGATTAGGTCTTGTGGGCTAAGAACTTATGATCATATAGGTGAGTGATTTGTTTGAGTACTCATTGTTTTATCCCACAAGCTCATTGAGCTTGAGCCCCTACTTAGGGGGTAGCACCTAATTTAGGGGGTTGCATTGGTTAGGTGGAAAAATGACATTTCCATATGATTCAGCCCTTGTTGACATCCTACTTGTCAAGTATTGGTTTGGACTAAAAGGTAGTCATCCAAAGGGTGAAAGACATAATTTATCTACTGTTACTTAGACATGGTTGATTTACTTAATTCCTTAGCCATAATTGATTTATTTGATTTATTTATATATTATATAAATTATAATATATTATATATTATTATATATAATAAACATAGTATAAATTAAATATTATATTATATATAATTCATGTAAATATATCTTTATGGATATCTTTATGGATCTGAGTTACTAGCAACAACCACATTAATAATATTAATAGTCCATTTAACACAATTATAAGGAAAAACCATTATATGTGCTAAATATATACCTATCAATTTAGAGAGACACATTAATATTATTGATATGCTTGTTACTAGTATACAAGTTTTTATTTTTTATAATTAAAATGATTTAAAGCTTAACTGGGGTCAGTTTGATTTCTATAGGGAAAAGTGACCTTGAGAACACTTTGAATGACTTTTTTTTCATAGTATTTTTATGTTAACCTTTTTTTTTTTTTAGCTTTTGGATCTTTTTATTTCCATTTTTCTTTAACATCATCATATGTATATTTATGATTTTTAAGTTAAAGAATATTTTAAAAAAAAATAAAAAAAAATTAAAGATTATTTAACTTGTAAAAAAATCAGATTTGTTAGTGATTATAAAAAAAAACATAGAATATCTTATTCTATCATCTTAATATTTTAAAATTAGAATATCTTATTCTATCATCTTAATATTTTAATTGAGTATTAATTATTTTTATAGAAATAAAAAAAGTAGTTTAATTAAGTATTAGATATTTTTACATAACCATAAATGTTAGTGTTTTTTCTATTTTTCTATTTATTTTTATTTACTCTTTTTATTTTAATTATGTCATTTTCTATATTATATAAAAAAAAAAATTCTATACTACAATTAATATTTATGTTAATATATATGTAGAGATAGCTCAACTTTGATTTTTCAAATATAATATTTCATAATCATTATTCTAAAATAAATTGATCAAACATTCGTAATATTTATTACATTTAAATATTTCTAAACAGTTTTATTAATTTTTATTAATTTCACTTGTTAATCTAAATAACTAAATTTCTCAACTAAATTTCAAGTTGAGATTTGCTAACTATAAAACTATACAAATACTTCAATTCAATGAAAAGCTATCCTCTATTCCAATTCAACTCTGTATTAACTTGATAAAAACAAAAGACCCTCGTGGATATCTTCAGTAAATTCGCCAGGAGCACAGAGGGAGAGATAAATCGCCTTACAATTCTCTCAGATTAAAAAAGTTTCCTATATTTTCAATTAAATTCCCACCACGACCTTTTAACAAATGATTCCAACTAATCTTTTCAGAATACTATTCAAAATTTATCCAGATAACTTGGGAAAAGAAAATGCCTTTTCTTTCTGAAGTTTCTTCTGATTTAAACCGTTGACCGAAGAAAAGCGGGGGTATAAGGAAAATGTTGTCGCTGTTCTCAATTCCAAATCGAAGGAGAGATTTGCACAGAATTGGTTGGAAAACAGATTTATTAGAAAATAAAATATTGGCTGCCATCTCTATAAATACAAACAAAAAAATTCTACCATGTCAATAAATAACTCATTTAGCTTAGAAATGCTAGGTCAAATTTCATATTAAAAAAATATACAACTCATACAAATATGAACATTTACACTTACAATGTCCGTGCATTTACAATTATTTACTGAAGTAGAACACCGAAAACGGTTTGAGGTATATACGCTATGTGATAAACTTGGCTTCAATGTACATTTCAAATTCAAAATTTCTGGATGGATTGTACAGGATTTATACTTATGGAAATGAATCGAATTCCGGGAGAAATTTAGTAGGCAATTGGGCAGTATCTAAGGTACAAACTTTAATGACAACCATTCTCCACTTCCCAGGCTGATATTGTTTGTTTCTTTCTGACCCTGAAAACAACTGTTGCACTTGGACCTGAGATTACCGTCGATATGCAAAGGAAACAATTCCAGCAATTCGTATTTTTTTTCATGTTCCTGGGAAGAATAAGTCATAACATTACTTGTACGAGGGTCTGTAAAACGATGCACCCATCCATTATTTCTCCCTGCTGCTTCGTTCCACATGTTGCGTGTGAAACCATAGGGTTCAGAGAACGTTTCGTTCCCAACAGACTGTAAATGCTGTTTCCATGACAAATCAATTGGTAACAACTTTTGTGTTGAGGCTGATTCTGCTGAATTTGGGTCTCCCTACACCATAATATAAAATACGTGGACAATCAATCACAGAGTGAAAAACATATGTGAAACATAGATGTAACAATAAAAAAACTAAGAGAATAACAAACTGCCCATTAAATTCTCTTTACCTGTGCTGAAAAGTCCGCCACACCCTTTAAAGAATCCACGATAATGCGATCAGCTGATTATAGACAGACATGGCTACAAGATAAGAAAAGAACTACGATGGAAACGCTTAGGACTTTTAAAAAACAAAACAAGTACAGTTTACCTTTAGTTGGAGAAGAACAGGTTTGAGCGTCCAATCTTTTGACAGTATCTTTTTCATTCAAACCCTGAGGTGTTGATTCAAATCGAGATCGCTGCTTCTGATGGGTCTCCTTTTTCTGCTTCCTCTTGTTGCGTGCTCGAGTATTCTGAAACCAATAAAACACATTCTTTGCTTCTACATTGCCGTGTTGTTTGAGTAGATTCGTAAACTCATTTATTTGAGAGCGACTAGGGTTACGCTGGCATTGTTTGAAGAGCTCTTCCAAAATCTCTTTCTGTCTTTTCGTGGGCTTCCTCTTCCTTTGTAATCTCTTCCTTTGTTTCCATGGAACTACTGATTATGGAGAGTTGGTATTGCAGGTAACACAGATTTGTCTTGCTGCGGTGAATTTAGATTGCTGTCCTCTCTGTCTGCGGAGAAGGCCGCGTTCAGCTATAAAGTAATTCCCCTAAGTTTGACTGACCAACCCAGAAACCCTAGTTCACAGAAAATGATACAACAAATTTTAAATGTTTCGCACATCGGAGAGAGCGATGGAAGACTTCGAAATCACCGTTTTTTCATGGCATCCGGGTTTTCTATCAAATATTCTTGTTATAGATTAAGGCATGCAAACAAATTCAGGTATGAGACTGTGTAAGCCAATAAGTATGGAATTCTGTAAAACCGTGGACCGGAAACTAAAAATTAGCATTTAAATCAATCTATGTGATTAATTGTAAAATATGGGGGACGTTGGGGTTTAATTCGATTATTTAAGTTGATTAATTGTTGGAAAAGGAAACTAAGCAACTAAAGAATTATGTTTTGGTCGGTTATTATTATTTTTTTTCATTTTGAGAACGAAGAATTATGTTTTGGTCGGTTGCTAATTTTTTTTATTATTTTAAGAATGGAAATGAGATAACAAGTGAAAAAATTTGGAAGTAAAGATTATTATCGTTGTGGTTGGGAGGTTTGAATTTGTTGCTAAGCTTTTTAATGGTTGGGATGATGTGTTATTATATGTAAACATTTCAAGTTTCAATTTTGTATAGAGTTCCTTGTGCTTGTGTGTGAGGGAAGGTGTTTAATGAGTTTCTCTAACAAATGTTTAAGCCGAAATTAATAGAACATTGTATGTTTTGTCATTTTAATTTAATGTTTGATTCATTAATAATTTATCATTAAATATAGAGTTGTTACTTACTTATATTGATGACTCATCGGTAAGTTAGTTGTTTTGAGTTAAGAGTTGTATTAAAAAAAGTTTTCTCTTACTTGTAATTTAACATTATATTACTAATAAAAAATATTGTTATTCATTTCAGTTTCAATTTCAAGTTTTTTTCCTTTTTTAATATTTACAAGTGTAATAGTGTGTTGGCATTATTTTTATCTTTGTTGATAATTGGGTTTGGGTGGTTGGGTGGGTGTGTTGGTATTTTTTTCTCTTTGGTTTCTCTTGGGTTTAGCTTTGGTGGTTGGGGGGAATGATTCTTATATTGTCAAGCCATGTTCAAAGTGACATGCTTGGGGTTAACCTAGAAACAAAATTATCTTATTTTTTCCAAATAAAAGATCATCATTTCTATTCAAATATTGAATGGAAATTACATAAGTGTATACTCCATTTTAAAGAATAACATCTCATAGTGAATGCACAATATGAGTGGGCCTAAGGGTTGAGAACATGTGTTTATGTTGGGATTTTCCAAATAAAAGACCATCATTTCTATTCAAATATTGAATGGAAATTACACAAGTGTATACTCCATTTTAATGAATAACATCTCATACTAAATGCACAATATGAGTGAGCCTAATGGTTGAGAACATGTGTTTATGTTGGGATTTTCCAAATAAAAGATCATCATTTCTATTAAAATATTGAATGGAAATTACACAAGTGTATACTCCATTTTAAAGAATAACATCTCATACTGAATGCACAACGTGAGTGGGCCTAATGGTTGTGAACATGTGCTTATGTTGGGATGTTTCATGCTTGCACACGTCCTTCTTAACGCTAGAGGGTTAAGACAGAGTTGACCAACAAAAACCCCAAAGCATTGGCATATCAATCTTCATCCAAGGATGAAGAAGGTATCACCTGAAACACAATGAGACCACAAAGACCATATGGTCTTGTGTTTGGGAATGAAGGGATAAGTACTCAACAATCCATCTGGGTTGATGTTAATAAATTTCATAATTGAAAGCTTACTATTCTCAACATGCAAAAACAATACACACACATATCCAAATAACACATAAGTGACACACGATAGATCAAAATCATTGTAAATATATTATCTTCCTCATTCCATCAAACATAAACATTCATTAAGAAAATCATACATGAGAACAATAGAGTCTTGTATTCCTCAGATAATTCTCAAACTTATAATACATCGTGCTATGCACATTCTTTTAGAACTTAGACGTTGGACAAACTCAAACTTAAAAGTAGAAACATTACAACATTATAATATTGCAGAGGCTTAGAACGAGCTCGAAAAATATCATAACAAAAACAATAACTTCATCAATCCTTTCAGTGAGTAACTGTGTTTCTATTGATGATGCTCCCTTTTATATATTTATCTGGTCAAGAACTCTATGTCTTTCAGCTTTGTTCTAGTCATTCTTCTAACTAATGATATTGCATTCTTTTGCCACCTTCCTGCATTCCACATATCCTTTCTGGAATTGGGGAAACTTCCTCACCAGCTCTTATTTTTCCAGCTCCACATTCCCTTATGTTGTTGGAAATAATCATTATAGGATATTTCCCAATGATTACTTTCTTTATTTCGACGTGCGTCTTATTGATTTATAACGGGCATCCAAAAATAAGACCGACACACATTTGGTAGACTTTAGTTTTGGTCCGCAATATCAAAAGTTAGTCTAGCGTTCATTTCTCGTGATCCCTTGCACATTAGCTTGGGCACACACAAAATTGGAATGGGTTCCCACAACTTTGTTTGCATGAATGCGTGATATTAAACCAAAACTTTGTGTACCAACAAGCCCCCACCACTATTAGTT
Source organism: Picea engelmannii (assembly GCA_009831015.1). Lineage (NCBI taxonomy): Eukaryota > Viridiplantae > Streptophyta > Pinopsida > Pinales > Pinaceae > Picea > Picea engelmannii. The sequence continues at coordinate 279,863 of ML788022.1, read as the reverse complement.
AGCTCACCGTTGAGCCAAATTCCTCATGGAATGATTGTGACGAGACATGAGTAAGAGAAAATCATCATCAGGGATAAACTAAAGTATCACACCGAGATATGATGGCATCTAGGTGTGAGTAAGAACAAATCGTCAGTGTAGGCTGTAGTTGCAACCAAAGACGGGTCCTAGAATGAGTCAAGTAGTCCCCAAGGTAAATTATGGTTGTGGTCATCAATTGGGCACATGCTTGGCTCTTCCCCTTTGATGGTGTCTATGGTGATGAATGGGGGATCTGTTTAAAGTCCACCATCCAAACATCATGCTACTCTATGGGATTAATATCCCTCAAGAGAGAGCATCATCATCATCATCTAGGAGACTGGAACCTCATCCTTCAAAAAAGGTGATTATGCATTATGAAATAAACACCATCTTCGAGCATAGAGAGGTAGCATACTGTCGCATCTTCGAGACATAGTTTAGGAAACTTTGAGGACTCAGGCGATACCTTTTTGGAAAATAATAGGGTGGGCCCTCTTCCAAGTAGCGAATGATGAAATGGAAATCATCATTAAAACTGGACTGTGGGTTCTTGAGATCTCTCATTGAACTAGGAATTGCATGTCCTAGAATGTTTGTGAATATGGGCCATGGTAGGGGACTAGAAATGAGGGGTGGGAAAATAGTTGGAAGTGGAAGAGGAGTAGAGAGCTTGGGGAAATCATGGATATGGGTGATGGTCATGGATGAAGAAAAGTGGGATGTGGAGAATCTCTCCAATGATTGCATGGGAGAAAGTGGATATATATAGTGTGGGAAACGACTTGGGGGGTGGACCAAAAAAAGGCAAGGAGCTAGGCAATAATATGGAATGAGAAATAAATATAGAACTTCGGTGAAGTCCCATGAATGGAGATATAATTAATTATATCCATCGTACTAGTGATGTTCCTTTTGGAATGTGGCGACATTTCTTATTACGTTACAAGGCTATGAGTGATCTATCTAAATCTTATTACTTGACCTTTTGGTGTAATGTGGAAATAGGTAGTTTATCCTAGTCTTGTGTGAGTCCTATGCCTAAGCCAACACTTTATATGGGAGCTATAACTTTGACCGTAATTGGAAATATCAGGAATGTTCAAACTACCAATCCATCTAATCCACCTATGTGACGAGAGTGTATGTTGTGCTGCCAAAACAAAAGAAAAATTTGGCTAACTATGTAGTCTTCAATCTATTGTACATGATATGGTAACCCTAGTATACAAAACTCTAGGAATGAGAGGGGGAGATAAGTGATGGTTTTTCCCTGTTGGTCATAGTATACCTTCAACCTACTACCATTAATAATCTCCTTGAACAATTTCATTAATGTATTCTAGTTGGAAAGGACCCATCCAACGCACACGTATCTTTCCAAGGTTTTGTAAGTATTTACTTTCATACAACAAAACTAAACATATAGGATGGAATATTTTGTGGTGGATATGCCAATCATGCTATAGCTTTTATCTCTGCTTTTTTACCAATTGAATGTGTAATGTCCTCCTTGTTACGACAACAACTCTTTAACATGTGCAAGATTTTTTTTTTTTGTTTAAGGTGTGTGTGCACATGTAAAAAGGAACAGACACACTTGACTCTATGTCACCACCCGAAGACTAACAAGACGTAACCATGATGATCACAAAAAGAAGACATAAGGCACACAACAAGTAATTGCAAGCATTAAACGACTTACTGTGTTATGTACAGTACGAACACAGATGGAAGAGTCCATAGTAGTAGATTTTACTATTTCTACACAGGAAAGCAGGGTGTTTAATCTTAGTTCTCTGCTCCGGAGAGAGAGAATGTCAGATAGGCTCCTGGCCGACTGCTCAGGCAGAAACTAGTAATCTCTGTTAGGAGGTCGCAGTGGTGGGAACTCTGCCTTTAAAGAGCCTGAGACTACTGATACGACCTTAGAGGTGTGTCGCAAGAGTGGAAACCCTACCTTTAAAGCGCCCGAGACTCTTGATATGGCACTGGATTCTTTACACAAAAATAATCACACACATAGACTTATATACAGAGCGACTAGCTTTATCAACCGAAGAATCTGATATCATACAACTGTGAGTTTGGACAATTCCAATTATAGTACTAACCTTGAATTTAATTAACAATCTCAATACATCCTATATGTTACGTATACCATAAAATTACAATAACATTATCTTAACCACCTCACATCTTATGTTATAACAATCGTGCACTTAAACATCAATCACCAATCACATTACTCCTTGTGTGCTACCAATGCAACGGAATTACAATAACTTTACCACAAAATAATTCAACATTACATTTATATTACATCGACCTGGCAGAATTTACAATCACCTTTCTCAATATGTGATATCCATAAAAATACAACTACAATGTCTTTTTCATAAATGACAATCACCATGGTATATTTTAATCAATAACCCTACAAGTTATCCATCACATTAAAACTACCATATCTTTACCACAATTGACAACACCATTGTATATTTTTAATCAAATAACCTTGCAATAATCCATCATATTAAAACTACCTTATCTTTTCCACAAATGACATAACTAAAACTACTCATGGAAATTGGTTAAATCATAACCTAATCATACAACCAATAGAAATTTAATTGATTATCATTTGAAGCATTTGTACTATTATCATCCGCTCATTAATTTAATACTAATCATCACCTCTAGGTTTATAGTTTCTGTTATCTTTATAGTTATAAATCATTCCTCAATAATCTCAATGAAAAGTTTATTTATTAGCAGTAAAAACACAAACTACCATGTTACTCAATATTCTATCGAAATCCTTTCCAGTGCTAACCAACCGTCTTCAATATAAAAATATAAATAAACCAGCGCTATCATTCTAACCATAATTAAATAATCTCAGTAAAATTTTTTTTTTTTTTATCAATAGCAAATAAGGCAAAAAGCTATTGTGATCATTTATCCATTTTATAAAGTCCTCTCCAGCTCTATCTACAGTCTTAAATATAGATTTAGGGATAAAAACTTTTCCCAGCGCAGTGTATCAAACTTGAATATAAAAGGTAAAAAGAAAAACCCTATCCCAGTGTTGGCTACAATCCTTTAGCCTGCATTGTCAATCTACAACAATCTTTTTAGAAACCAAAAATTTAAGACAACTACCAGCTGAGATATCATTGGACTAACCAACTTCCTGACAACATCTTTTTCCAGCTACCAATACAATAATGAAAGGGTGAAGAAAAACAACATTCCCAGAACATAAATGTCATTAAATAGCCACAGGTTAAGAAAACGCATGAGCACAGTCATTCAAGTGAACGCCAAGGAGGAATTCGTTGTCCCTTAGTTTAAAATTTGAGGTTAGTAAGGTGGCTAGATAAAAAAAAGAGAAAAACGAGATCTAAGTTCACGCTCAACGCTACCTTGGCATCAAGCTTCCTAACACTAATCACTATCCCAGGGATTATTAAACAATGCGGGCGGAAGGGTCTCTAGGTAGTTGGATAAATAACCCAATTGGGCGTTGAAACAAGATTCTCCGTCAGTAAAATACACAGACTTAAAGACCGAAGGAAACACATCTAAGTTCGAGCCAAAGCTTGCAGAGTTGCAAGAAAGGGGTGCATAGCGCAGAAGACAGTGGAGTAAGTCTGAAAAACAAGAGAAAGGCCGCCAATGCCAACTGAGGTGACCTGGAGTGATGTAGCAACCATTTGAAGGATTGAACAGTTCAAGAGTGCGGAGGTAGCTGTTCCTATATCTTGAAGCCAAGGCAACTACAGCCGCCCAACACAGAAGTGAATATATTATTGCGCGCTGTCTGTACGAAAACATGAAACTGCAAGGCGGTTATTACTGTTACCAATCTGAACCCTTCTCAATTGAAAAAGGCTTGTGTCTAATGTTCCATCCTCCTGGATCCTGTCTAGTTACTACATTACAGTCGCTCTTAAAAATCAAATAACGCCAGAGAGAAATAAAAATATAGAGGAGCAGTGGCTAAGGAGAATGCCAAGGGTAGGTATGTTTTTAAATAAATATAACCCCAATCGTAGCTGCCACACAACCTCAGAATCAACTTCAATTCTTGAACATAGAATTACAGAGAAAAAATAATACCCAGAGAAGACGCTGTCATGCGCAGGAAGTCAATGGTATTGCCATCAATTTATTTTTGATACATCTGGTGTTTTTTTTTTTTAAAGAAAAGGGGGCGGATCAGAGTTAAATGCTAGTTCCAATGCACCTGAAGGGAATCTCATAGCTGTGGTATTAAGATAATGTAGTGTGAATCACCCAGGAGGTCGCGGTGAAAAAAAATAACCATAAGGATCCACCAAGGAACAATATAAACCAACCTGAGCGCTGATCACGGAATTGTAGGAAATCGATCAAGGGCATAAGATCAGGACAGGATTTATCCATTAAAAATTTGGGTAGAGATAAAGAAAATTTTTTGCAGAGGAAGGCCATCAAGAAACAACACAGAATTCAATCACTCATCTAAGCTTAGACACAGAGTTGATTTTCTAGGCATGCGTAACACAGTCAATAAAGTAAAACCATAAGGATGTCCAACGAGATGAGAAGGCGAAGCAAAACGAGATAGCAAAAGATATAGAAGCATGCTGAGTTATATAAAAAAAAGAAAACAACTAGCCACCAAAAATTTATGCAGAAAAGAAACGCTTCAAGATGCAAGGAAACCTTCAGTCAAGGGAAGCTATAGAGGCATCCTTTTAATGATAAAGATGCAGTAGATTAGTAGCAAGATTTTTCTCCTCCTTTTTTTTTTTATCAAAACAGGATTACAACAACTGAGTTAATGCTTTTA